>CM067552.1:48966048-49549219 GCA_034509755.1 Anisodus tanguticus | reverse complement strand
CTCGAACTCAACTCGAACTCGAACTCGAACTCGAACTCGAACTCGAACTCGAACTCGAACTCGAACTCGAACCCGAACTCGAACTCGAACCGAACTCGAACTCGAACTCGAACTCGAACTCCTCGAACTCGAACTCGAACTCGAACTCGAACTCGAACTCGAACTCGAACTCGAACTCGAACTCGAACTCGAACTCGAACTCGAACTCGAACTCGAACTCGAACTCGAACTCGAACTCGAACTCGAACTCGAACTCGAACTCGAACCTCGAACCCCGAACTCCCGAACTCGAACTCGAACCCCGAACTCGAACTCGAACTCGAACCCGAACTCGAACTCGAACCCGAACCCCGAACCTCGAACCCCGAACTCGAACTCGAACCCGAACCTCGAACCTCGAACTCGAACCGAACCGAACCTCGAACTCGAACTCGAACTCGAACTCGAACTCGAACCTCGAACTCCCGAACTCGAACTCGAACTCGAACTCGAACTCGAACTCGAACCGAACCTCGAACTCGAACTCGAACCGAACCTCGAACCGAACTCGAACCCCGAACCTCGAACCTCGAACCGAACTCGAACTCCCGAACTCGAACTCGAACTCGAACTCGAACCCGAACTCGAACTCGAACTCGAACCCCGAACCGAACTCGAACCTCGAACTCGAACTCGAACTCGAACTCGAACTCGAACTCGAACTCGAACCTCGAACTCTCGAACTCGAACCGAACTCGAACTCGAACTCGAACTCGAACCGAACTCGAACTCGAACCTCGAACCCGAACTCGAACTCGAACTCGAACTCGAACTCTCGAACCCCGAACCCCGAACTCGAACTCGAACTCGAACCGAACCTCGAACCCTCGAACCTCGAACCTCGAACCGAACCGAACCCCTCGAACCCGAACCCCGAACCCCGAACCCCGAACCCCGAACCCCGAACCCCCCCGAACCCCGAACCCGAACTCGAACCCACTCGAACCGAACCGAACCGAACCGAACCGAACCGAACCGAACCCCCGAACCCCGAACCGAACTCGAACCCTCGAACCGAACCGAACCGAACCCCGAACCCCGAACCCCGAACCCCGAACCCGAACCGAACCCCGAACCCCGAACCCCGAACCCCGAACCGAACCCCGAACCCCGAACCGAACCCCGAACCCCGAACCCCGAACCCCGAACCCCGAACCCCGAACCCCGAACTCGAACCCCGAACCCCGAACCCCGAACCCCGAACCCCGAACCCCGAACCCCGAACCCCGAACCCCGAACCGAACCTCGAACCCCGAACCCCGAACCCCGAACCCCGAACCCGAACCCCGAACCCCGAACCCGAACCCCCGAACCCCGAACCCCGAACCCCGAACCCCGAACCCCGAACCCCGAACCCCGAACCCCGAACCCCGAACCCGAACCCCCGAACCCCGAACCCGAACCCCGAACCCCGAACCCCGAACCCCCGAACCTCGAACCCCGAACCCCGAACCCCGAACCCCGAACCCCGAACCCCGAACCCCGAACCCGAACCCCGAACCCCCCGAACCCCGAACCCCGAACCCCGAACCCCCAAACCCCCAACCCCGAACCCCGAACCCCGAACCCCAACCCCGAACCCCGAACCCCGAACCCCGAACCCCGAACCCCGAACCCCGAACCCCGAACCCCGAACCCCGAACCCCGAACCCCGAACCCCGAACCCCGAACCCCGAACCCCGAACCCCGAACCCCCCGAACCCCCTAAACCCTAAACCCCACTTTTCACCGAAACACGGTCGAAAAACGCTCTCAGGAGAGGCGATTTTTCGGCCATCCAACTTTCCAAAGCTTTCGACCAATTCCGCCACTCGGCCGTGACGGCCACGGGTGGCCTCCTCCCGAGGTCACCCAACTCCCGCGACAGTCCCCCACCCGTTACATACTCCAACATCGTCACCAACACCCACAACGTTGGCGGCGGTAATGGTTTGGCCGAGAACTCTCTTGACCGAAACCCTTCTCCCTCAATTCCACAAAAACCAATCTCCTACCTTCATGGAGAGCCAACAATTCGGTTTACTAATCAAGAAGTTGCATCTATGGTGGAACAACAAGATTTGAAGTATGCCGTAGTTGGTAAGTTTAGTCATGGAATGCCATCTATTGCTTTCTTGAGGACGGCTATTCCTAAGCAATGTTCATTGAAAGCGGAAGTGAATATTGGGCTTTTGCACAATAGGCATGTGTTGATTCGATGTTCAATCGAAGAAGACTATGTCACTTTGATGTCAAGGCCTAATTTTTGGATAAAGGAGAACTCCAAATCCTTTTTGATGAGAACTTTCAAATGGGATATAGGGTTTACTCCGGAAGAAGAGACAAGCATGGCGGTAATTTGGCTTTCTTTCCCCAATTTACCTCCCAATTTCTATGTCCCATCGATTTTATTCTCCATAGCTTCGGCGGTGGGGAGGCCAATTGCAATTGATGCGGCTACTTTGAACAAAACGAGACCTAGTTGTGCTAGGGTCAAGGTGGAAGCCGATTTGCTACAAGAACACCCACAAAGGTATAACATACAAATCATGAATGGGGAGGAGATGGAAACAATGTCATACAAGATCCGTTATGATTTCCTACCCAAATATTGCACTACTTGTATGTTGCAAGGACATGATCTTCAAGGATGTTGGAAGGAACACCCGGAATTGCAACCGGAAAAGAGGAATCACGGTGAAGATTCAGTGGTGGCGGCGGCAAAAGGTAAGGCTCCTAACCCTACTCTACCCCCTACAAACCCTAGCCGTCAAAACCCTAACCCAAAACCACTACCTACGGCCCCAAACCCCCCCCCCCCCAGGAATGGACTACCGTAACTCACAAAAGAAAAAAACAAAACCACCAAAAACAGCCTTTGGATTTGATGGAAAATACTACTCCGGCGACTGAAACAACCCCTCAAGTGGTTTCGGATGTTGGAAATATAGCCTCTTCCTCAAAACAGCCTATTCTCACCCAAATCCTCACTGAAATTGGCATTCTGCCGATCGAAACAAAGGATTCCGGCATCATCACCGTCGGAAACACAACCCCCCAAATCGCCAATTTCCGTCGAGACACCTACCGGAAACCCTACCGGAAACCGGCCCATTCTCCCGGAATCAGGCCCAAACCCTAATACCACCCCAATAAACCCTAATCCAATACCGGGGTTTGGAAACCCTAGCCCTAACCCACCCAACCCGGAACCAAAACCGCAGCTCCGCGACCCAAACCACCGGAAACCCCGTCGAAACCACCCCGGAAACCCACCTATCCTACCGGAACCACCAATAAACCCTATTTCCGCCGCCCCTAACCCTAACCCTAAACCGGGGTTAGGGCACACATTGCCCAACTCTACCCAACTCGGGTCGACCCGACCCCGAACCCGACCCCACAAAATCCTACTCCGGAAATCACGCATCCCGGAAACACCCCGCCACCAGAAATCCCCCCGGAATCCGGCGCAAATTCAGCTTTGCCGCCGTCAAACCCTAACCTTACACTACTCGGAAGCCCTAACCGAGAAACCCCTAACCGGAACCCTACCCGAAACAAATTCCCTAACCCGCACCCAACCCAAGCAGCCCTCTCGACCCAACCCAACCCGGAACCCGCCCCACACCCACACGGCCCCCCCACCCGAGCCCAAGTCCACACACTCCCGCGGGGCCCACAACAATAAAATACACAAACCCAATTTCAAGCCCAAACTCAATTAATAACTCACAACCTAATCCAATGCCAAGTATGCCATCTTTCCTACCACATCGGATTTCGCCTCGTAGCAAATTAGTAGTGCTAAATCAAGCGTGCTTAGATTTACCCACCGCTAGTAGTGAAGAGAGGAAATGGGGTGATGATGAAGAGGTGGAAGTCATGGACAATGAAGACACTCTAGAGGGCTTGACAAAGGAAAGGCACCTATGGAAAGTCGAATGCGATGACATGAATGAATCAACGAGAAGATAGCACGGCATTCACACCCGGCCCAAGAAGAAGTAGAAGAGCAAGGAACAGTGCAAGCGACCGAATGACATATGCACGTAAAGGATGATTCAATTTCATACATACTTGGAAGATGCACAAGAAAAGGTACACCGTATTGAAGACTTTATAAGGCCGGGGTAGAAGATAGCTTTGTTCTTATATTAGTTTTTCTCTATGTTAGTATCATCATTTGTCATATCATCATAGAGTGTATTATAAACTATATGATGATCATAGAATATCTAGTTTTAGCTAGTTCTTTCTTTTTACATTCTGGCTAGGAGGCTTGCCTCAATAGGAGTAGCCAGGTGGGGGTATAGGAAGTCTCCTCCCTGCTTGTACTTCCCCTATGGGGCCCCATGTTTTCCTTTTATGTTATTAATAAAACTCCACAAGCCGAGAGGCTGTGGCTTCTAAAAAAAAAACCTAAACCCTAAACCCTAAACCCTAAACCCTAAACCCTAAACCCTAAACCCTAAACCCTAAACCCTAAACCCTAAACCCTAAACCCCGAAACACGGTCCGAAAAAGCGCTCTCTAGGAGAGGCGATTTTCGGCGTGTCACCTACACCTAGCTTTCGACCACTTTCCGGCCATTCTGGCCGTGACGGCTACGGGGTGGCCTCCTCCCGAGGTCACCCAACTCCCGGCGACCACTCCCCCACCCGTAACCTACTCCAATATCGTCACCAACACCCACAAAATTGGTGGCGGTAATGTTTTGGCCGAGAACTCTCTTGGCCGAAACCCTACCCCCTCAATTCCACAAAAACCAATCACCTACCTTCATGGCGAGCCAACAATTCGGTTTACTAATCAAGAAGTTGCATCTATGGTGGAACAACAAGATTTGAAGTATGCCGTAGTTGGTAAGTTTAGTCATGGAATGCCATCTATTGCTTTCTTGAGGACGGCTATTCCTAAGCAATGTTCATTGAAAGCGGAAGTGAATATTGGGCTTTTGCACAATAGGCATGTGTTGATTCGATGTTCAATCGAAGAAGACTATGTCACTTTGATGTCAAGGCCTAATTTTTGGATAAAGGAGAACTCCAAATCCTTCTTGATGAGAACTTTCAAATGGGATATAGGGTTTACTCCGGAAGAAGAGACAAGCATGGCGGTAATTTGGCTTTCTTTCCCCAATTTACCTCCCAATTTCTATGTCCCATCGATTTTATTCTCCATAGCTTCGGCGGTGGGGAGGCCAATTGCAATTGATGCGGCTACTTTGAACAAAACAAGACCTAGTTGTGCTAGGGTCAAGGTGGAAGCCGATTTGCTACAAGAACACCCACAAAGGTATAACATACAAATCATGAATGGGGAGGAGATGGAAACAATGTCATACAAGATTCGTTATGATTTCCTACCCAATTATTGCACTACTTGTATGTTGCAAGGACATGATCTTCAAGGATGTTGGAAGGAACACCCGGAATTGCAACCGGAAAAGAGGAATCACGGTGAAGATTCAGTGGTGGCGGCGGCAAAAGGTAAGGCTCCTAACCCTACTCTACCCCCTACAAACCCTAGCCGTCAAAACCCTAACCCAAAACCACTACCTACGGCCCCAAACCCCCCCCAGGAATGGACTACCGTAACTCACAAAAGAAAAAAACAAAACCACCAAAAACAACCTTTGGATTTGATGGAAAATACTACTCCGGCGACTGAAACAACCCCTCAAGTGGTTTCGGATGTTGGAAATATAGCCTCTTCCTCAAAACAGCCTATTCTCACCCAAATCCTCACTGAAATTGGCATTCGCCGACTGAAACAGTGATTTCGGCATCATCGGATGTCGAAACACAGCCCCCCATCAAATCGCCAATTTCCGTCGAGACACCTACCGGAAACCCTACCGGAAACCGGCCCATTCTCCCGGAATCAGGCCCAAACCCTAATACCGCCCCAATAAACCCTACTCCAATACCGGGGTTGGGAAACCCTAGCCCTAACCCACCCAACCCGAACCAAAAACCGCAGCTCCGGCGACCCAAACCACCGGAAACCCCGTCGAAACCACCCCGGAAACCCACCTATCCTACCGAACCGCCAATAAACCCTTTTTCCGCCGCCCCTAACCCTAACCCTAAACCGGGGTTAGGGCACAATTGCCCAACTCTACCCAATTCGGGTCGACCCGACCCCGAACCCGACCCCACAAAATCCTACTCCGAAATCACGCATCCCGGAAACGCCCGCCACCAAAAATCCCCCCGAATCCGGCGCAAATTCGCCTTTGCCGCCGCCGTCAAACCCTAACCCTACACTACCCGGAAACCCTAACCGAGAAACCCCTAACCGGAACCCTACCCGAAATGTACCCCTAACCCGCACTCCAACCCAAAGCCTGTCCCTCTCGGCCCAACCCAACCCGGAACCCGCCCCACACCCACACGGCCCCCCCACCCGAGCCCAAGTCCACACACTCCCGCGGGGCCCACAACAATAAAATACACAAACCCAATTTCAAGCCCAAACTCAATTAATAATTCACAACCTAATCCAATGCCAAGTATGCCATCTTTCCTACCACATCGGATTTCGACTCCTAGCAAATTAGTAGTGCTAAATCAAGCGTGCTTAGATTTACCCACTTCTAGTAGTGAAGAGAGGAAATGGGGTGATGATGAAGAGGTGGAAGTCATGCGGACAATGAAGACAAAGCTCTAGAGGGCTTGACAAAGGAAAGGCACCTATGGAAAGTCGAATGTCGATGACATGAATGAATCAACGAGAAGATAGCACGGCATTCACACCCGCCCAAGAAGAAGTAGAAGAGCAAGGAACAGGCAAGCAAGCGCACCGAATGACATATGCACGTAAAGGATGATTCAATTTCATACATACTTGGAAGATGCACAAGAAAAGGTACACCGTATTGAAGACTTTATAAGGCCGTAGGTAGAAGATAGCTTTGTTCTTATATTAGTTTTTCTCTATGTTAGTATCATCATTTGTCATATCATCATAGAGTGTATTATAAACTCTATGATGATCATAGAATATCTAGTTTTAGCTAGTTCTTTCTTTTTACATTCTGGCTAGGAGGCTTGCCTCAATAGGAGTAGCCAGGTGGGGGTATAGGAAGTCTCCCCCCTGCTTGTACTTCCCCTATGGGGCCCCATGTTTTCCTTTTATGTTATTAATAAAACTCCACATGCCGAGAAGCTGTGGCTTCAAAAAAAAAAAAAAATCCCTAAACCCTAAACCCTAAACCCTAAACCCTAAACCCTAAACCCTAAACCCTGGACCCTGGACCCTGGACCCTGGACCCTGGACCCTGGACCCTGGACCCTGGACCCTGGACCCTGGACCCCGGACCCGGACCCCGACCACCCTGAACCCGGAACCGGAACCGGAACCCGGAACCCCGAACCCCGGAACCCCGGAACCCCGGAACCCCGGAACCCTGGAACCCTGGAACCCTGAAACCTAAACCCTGAACCCTAAACACTGAACCCTGAACCCGGAACCCTGAACCCGGAACCCGGAACCCGAAACCCTGAACCCGAACCCCTAAACCCGGAACCCGGAACCGGAACCCGGAACCCGGAACCCCGGAACCCCGGAACACCGGAACACCGGAACCTGGAACCCTGGAACCCTGAAACCCTGGAACCCTGAAACCCTGAACCCTGAACCCTGAACCCGAACCCGGAACCGGAACCGGAACCCGGAACCGAACCCCGAACCCGGAACCCGAACCCCGAACCCCGGACCCCGGAACCCCGGAACCCCGGAACCCCAGAACCCCGGAACCCTGGACCCTGAAACCCTGAACCCTGAACCCTGAACCCTGGACCCTGGACCCTGAACCCTGAACCCTAAACCCTAAACCCCAAACCCTACTTTTCACCGAAACACGGTCCGAAAAAACGCTCTCTAGGAGAGGCGATTTTCGGCGTGTCACCTACACCTAACTTTCGACCACTTTCCGGCCATTCTGGCCGTGACGGCTATGGGGTGGCCTCCTCTCGAGGTCACCCAACTCCCGGCGACCACTCCCCCACCCGTAACCTACTCCAATATCGTCACCAACACCCACAAAATTGGCGGCGGTAATGTTTTGGCCGAGAACTCTCTTGGCCGAAACCCTACTCCTTCAATTCCACAAAAACCAATCACCTACCTTCATGGAGAGCCAACAATTCGGTTTACTAATCAAGAAGTTGCATCTATGGTGGAACAACAAGATTTGAAGTATGCCGTAGTTGGTAAGTTTAGTCATGGAATGCCCTCTATTGCTTTCTTGAGGACGGCTATTCCAAAGCAATGCTCATTGAAGGCGGAAGTGAATATTGGGCTTTTGCACAATAGGCATGTGTTGATTCGATTTTCAATCGAAGAAGACTATGTCACTTTGATGTCAAGGCCTAATTTTTGGATAAAAGAGAACTCCAAATCCTTTTTGATGAGAACTTTCAAATGTGATATATGGTTTACTCCGGAAGAAGAGACAAGCATGGCGGTAATTTGGCTTTCTTTCCCCAATTTACCTCCCAATTTCTATGTCCCATCGATTTTGTTCTCCATAGCTTCGGCGGTGGGGAGGCCAATTGCAATTGATGCGGCTACTTTGAACAAAACAAGACCTAGTTGTGCTAGGGTTAAGGTGGAAGCCGATTTGCTACAAGAACACCCACAAAAGTATAACATACAAATCATGCATGGGGAGGAGATGGAAACAATTTCATACAAGATTCGTTATGATTTCCTACCCAAATATTGTACTACTTGTATGTTGCAAGGACATGATCTTCAAGGATGTTGGAAGGAGCACCCGGAATTACAAATTAGGAAAGGAGGCTCGACGGTGATGGCACTGTGGCGGCGGCGGCAAAAGGTAAGGCCACTAACCCTACTCCACCCTCTACAAACCCTAGCCGTCAAAACCCTAACCCAAAACCTCTACCTACGGCCCCAAACCCCCCCCCCCCCTCCCAGGAATGGACCACCGTAACTCACAAAAGAAAAAAACAAAACACCCAAAAACAAATTTTTGGATTTGATGGAAAATACTATTCCAACGATCGAAACAACCCTCAGGTGGTTTTGGATGTCGGAAATATAGCCTCTTCCTCAAAACAGCCTATTCTCACCCAAATCCTCACTGAAATTGGCTTTCTGCCAACGGAAACAGTGATTCCGGCGTAATTAGCCGTCGGAAACACAGCCTCCCCGTCAAATCAGTCAATTTCCGTTGAAATACCCACCGGAAACCCTACCGGAAACCACCTCACTTTCCCGGAAATAGGCCCAAACCCTAATACCGCCCACCAAAACCCTAATCCAATACCGGGTATGGGAAATCCTAGCCCTAACCCACCCAACCCGGAACCAAATCTCAAAACCGCAACTCCGGCGACCCAAACCACCGGAAACCCTATCGGAAACCACCCCGGAAACCCACCTATTCTACCGGAACCACCAAAGAACCCTAATACCGCTGCCCCTAACCCTAGCCCTAAACCGGGGTTAGGGCACAACGGCCCAACTCTACCCAGTTTCGGGTCAAACCCGACCCTGAACCCGACCCCACAAAATCTTATCCCGGAAATCTCGGTACCCGGAATCACCCCATCACCAGAAACCCCCCCGGAATCCGGCGCAAAACCAGCCAACAACCTTTTACCGCCGCCAAACCCTAATCCGCTAACCCTTGAAAACCCTACTCGAGAAAACCCTACCCGGAACCCCACCCGATACAGTTCTGACCCGGAAACCAACCCAGCAGCCCTCTCGGCCCCACCCAACCCACAACCCAATCCCACACCCACATGCTCCCCCCACCCGAGCCCAAGACCACACACACCCGCGGGACCCACGACACCAAAATACACAAACCCAATTTCAAGCCCAAGTCCAATTAATAATCCAAAGTCTAATCCAATACCAAATATGCCATCTTTTCTACCACATCGGATTTCACCTCCTAACAAATTAGTATTGCTAAATCAAGCATGCTTGGATTTACCCAATACTAGTAGTGAAGGGAGGAAATGGGGTGATGATGAAGAGGAGGAAGTTGCAGACAATGAAGAAAGCTCTAGAGGGCTTGAAAAAGGAAAGGCACCTATGGAAAGTCAGAATACTGATGACATGAATGAATCAACAGAAGATAGCACGGCATTCACACCCGGCCCAAGAAGAAGCAGAAGAGCAAGGAACAGGCAAGCAGCCAGAATAACATATGCACGTAAAGGATGATTCAATTTCATACATATTTGGAAGATGCACAAGAAAAGGTACACCGTATTGAAGACTTTATAAGGCCAGAGGTAGATTATAGCTTTGTTCTTATATTAGTCTTTCTCTATGTTATTATCATCATTTGTAATATCATCATAGAGTGTATTATAAACTCTATGATGATCATAGAATATCTAGTTTTAGCTAGTTCTTTCTTTTTACATTCTGGCTAGGAGGCTTGCCTCAATAGGAGTAGCCAGGTGGGGGTATAGGAAGTCTCCCCCCTGCTTGTACTTCCCCTATGGGGCCCCATGTTTTCCTTTATGTTATTAATAAAACTCCACAAGCCGAGAGGCTGTGGCTTCAAAAAAAAAACCTAAACCCTAAACCCTGAACCCTGAACCCTGAACCCGAACCACGAACCCGACCCGGACCCGGACCCCCGGACCCCGGACCCCGACCCGGACCCGGACCCGGACCCGGACCCGGACCCGGACCCCGGACCCCGAACCACGAACCCCGAACCACGAACCCCGAACCCCGAACCCCGAACCCCGAACCCCGAACCCCGAACCCCGAACCCCGCACCCTGAACCCTGAACCCTGCACCCTGCACCCTGGACCCTGGACCCTGGACCCTGGACCCTAAACCCTGGACCCTAAACCCTAAACCCTAAACCCGGACACCGGACCCCGGACCCCGGACCCCGGAACCCTAAACCCTAAACCCCAAGGTCCAGAAAAATGCTCTCAACTTGAGGCGATTTTCGGCGACTTCACCAAAAAATTCTTTCCGGCCAAAAATGGCCATTCCAGCCACTGGTCGGCCTCCTCCTGAGGTCGGCCATCACCCCCCCAACCCCGCGCACCCTCTCAACTACTCCAACCTCTTCAAATCAGCCCCCAACCTTCCGAATTTGTCAACTCCCGAAATTGCCAACAATGGCGGAAACCCTAGCCCTTGCGGCACTACCTCTCCCATGTCCATTTCGATTCCAATCAAGCCTATTGTTTACCTACATGGTGAGCCTACTGTTAGGTTTGAGAAGAAAGAAGTGGAGGTGATGATACATCAACAAGAATTAAATCTTGCGGTCATAGGCAAGTTTAGCCATGGTTGGCCCGAAATTGGTTTATTGAGAACCTTGATTCCAAAGCAATGTGGTTTGAAGGCGGAGGTGAATATTGGATTGCTTTGTGATAGACATGTCTTGATTCGATGCACGATTGCGGAGGATTATGATACTTTGATGTTAAGACAAACCTTTGAAATAAAGGAGAAGAACAAGCCCTACTTGATGAGAACTTTCAAATGGGATGTTACTTTCAATCCGGAGGAGGAGACACGTTTCGCTTATGGATGGATTTCCTTCCCTGGTTTGCCCCCACACTTCCATGGTGAATCCTCTCTTTTCTCCATGGCGGCTTCGGTGGGCAAGCCTATATCCATTGATTCGGCTACAAGGAACAAAACAAGGCCTAGTAGTGCAAGAGTAAAGGTAGAAGTTGATTTGCTACAAAGTCATCCCAAGAGTGTGTTAATTCAAGTGGGAGAAGGGGCGGAAATTACATCTACACAACAAAGGATTAGATATGATTTCTTGCCCAAATATTGTACAAATTGCAAGCTACAAGGACATGACGCAATTGGATGTTGGAAACTCAATCCGGAATTGAGACCAAACAAGGGGAATCCGGCGGTGGCAGGAGGTTTGACGGCGGCAGGAGGTGAAAAAAGTAAGTCTCACCACCCTACTCATCCCCCCCCCTTTCTTCTACCTCTCACCCTACCAATTCCGAATGGCAATCCGTCAATCACAGACGGAAAACCACTGGAAAAGGCAACCCAAACCCACCCCAAAATACAAAAAATCCATCCAATTCGAAAGAAACCCCTATTCCGGCGACTGGAACAATGAAAACGACGTCATTGGCAGTCGGAAACACTGTCCAGGCGACGGAAAATACAATCCTACAAAAAAATACATTTTTTGAGATTTCCGACGCCGGAAACCCTACCGGAATTCTTGGCTGCGCCGGAAACCCCACCGGAACCCTAGGCGGCGCCGGCGACCCCACCGGAACCCTACCAGCACCCTCCCCCGTCCAGGCAGCCCACCCGCCCGAAACCCTAGCAGTTGTGGTGGCTGCTGGGCCAAACCCTAGCGGAATGGCCCAAAACAACTCCCAAAACCCTAACCCTAATACCTCTCTACCCGAAACCACTACATCCCAAAACCCTAAACCACCTACCGGAAACCACCCATTGGACATTCCGGACATCGCCCCACCAACAAAACCCACCCAAAATTCTAGCCCATTATCCCTAACCCGACCCGAAACCACCTTACCAAATTTGACCCAATCGCAATCCATCACGGCCCAACCCGTGACGGACCAAGCAGGCCCATCCACAAAACCCGGCCCACAAACCAACCCGACCCTACCCACAAACTCAAATCCGGGTCCACCCTTACCCACCCGAGAAACACCCAACCCGAAAATACCCAACCCCTCCCGAAACTCCCCCAACCCGAGCCCAAACAATCCTAACCCAAGCCCAAACTATCCTAACCCGAATACAATATCAGTCCAAAAACCGAGCATACCCACCGACCCAAACTCAAGCCCAATAAGCACCCCCACAAATTCAAATCCAAAGAAGAATATTGTTGGGCGGACACAAGAGTATGAGACATTTGAAATCACCGGTACAGCGGGACGACGACAAGTCGTTGTTGAATCATCCACCGAGAGCTCCAACTGCATGGCTATCACTGTAGCCAATCCTGACTTTGTTGCTGCTTTGGATGGAACTGTGTACAATGCGACAAAATCAGGTAAAAGACCTATCTCTTCTTCTAGTGAATTCACGCCTAAAACTAAGGCTCCTGTCGCGGAGGAATAGGTGAAAAAAGCTTTCTCATTCCCCGCGAAAGGATCCTCAAGTTCGACTAGTAGTAGTCGGAGAAGGAGATGGTGTGACAATGAGAAAGAAAATGAGGAGATTGAGGCATCGGTTGCGGCAATGGGATTCGGAGAAGATGAGTCAATTGAATCTATCTCTAGCCAACTTGCGGAGGCAGCCGCTAGTGGTGGATTTGATGGGCTTGATGAGTTCGAAAGATTGGCGGAATCGGATGAAGGGGCTCCTATCTATAGAAATAACATGACCTACAAACAATTTCATGCTTTCAAAAATGCATATCACCCTGATATGACGGATGACGAGTTTGTAGCGCTCATGGATTTGCCACATGCGGAATACATGGAACGGTGCAGACAAGAACAAAGAAGATTTGAAGCAAAGTCCAACAAAAAGCAAGCAAAGAAGAGGACACTAGCTACAGCTACCATAGCGATTACCACACGCTCCAAAGCAAAGAAATGATCCAATTTCAAGAATATTTGGAAGATCAGCAGGAAAAGATACATCATATTGAGGATTTTATAAGCTCAGAGGTAGACATTAGCTTTGTCCTTATATTATCCTATCTTTATGTTAGTATCATCATTTGTAATATCATCATAGAGTGTATTATAAACTCTATGATGATCATAGAATACTTGATTATTTCAAGTTCCTTTTTTCTACATTCAGGTTAGATTTCTTTTAGGCCTTATAGGATAGTCTCGTGGGGTAATAGGATGAGTCCCCCCTACTTGTACTTCCCCTTTGGGGCCCCTTGTCATTTTATTTATTATTAATAAAATACCACATGCCGCGAGGCTGTGGCTTCAAAAAAAAAAAAAAAAAACCTAAACCCTAAACCCCAAAAAACCCTAAACCCACCCGCGGTCGAATTCTCTCCCAAATAGGGCGATTTTGGCGACTTGGTGGCGATTTCCAAATCGCAGGCTCGCCAGACCTCGCCGGTCACCGGCGACCTCACTCTGAGGTCGGCCACCATCACTCCACCTCTCGATACACATCCCTAACCCACAATATAACACAACCCATCGCCAACACCAATTCGCCATTACCCGATTTGGGGGAATACCCAAATCGGCCTTGATGGCCACTCCGGTCGTCGGACAACCTCCCACTGAGGTTGCTCAACATCCTAACACCACCATTAAACCCTTAGACTACTCCAAACTTTTCTCCAATACACAGAACCCAACATCAGTAATCTCGGGTGCGATTTGCAGCGACTCAACACAAATCCCAAATTCGAACAATTTCGGACATTCGTATCATACTTACACGGTGAACCAACTTTCTTGTATGATGCAAAGGAACTCCAAACAACGATAATACAACAAGGATTGCAATATGCGTAATTGGGAAATTCAAATCGTAGTTGGCCGTACATTGATTTTCTCGTAAATGCGGTTCCACAAAGAATGTGAACTCAAAGGTCGTGTAACAATTGGTCTTCTCTCTGTAATAGGCATATCTTGATGAGATGTACTCTATTTGAAGATTATATTACCTTAATGTCGAAACCATGCTTTTGGTTGAATGGAAAAAATTGGTCTCTGCCAACGAGGACATTTAAATGGTTACCTACTTTCAATGTCGAAGAGGAAACTAGTATTGCAAAGTAGCATGGATATCATTTCCTAACCTTCCACCGAATTGGTTTGGAGAAGATGATATGTTCTCATTTGCGGTCTGCAATAGGCACTCCACTTGCTCGAGATGCAAAGCAACTAGGAATAAGTCCAGGCCTAGTTGTGCTAGGGTGAAAGTGAGATTGATTTACTTGAAGAAACACCCTCTAGATTTCAAATACAAGTAGTTAATGTGGAAGAAGTTGAATCTCTATGGATAAACATCAAATATGACTTCCTTCCAAAGTATTGTACAACCTGCAAATTGCAGGGTCATGATGAACATAGTTGCTGGAAATACCAACAGATAGAAGAGAAAGGGAATGAAGGGAAGAAGAAAGATGAAGGCAAGAAAGGGGTGGAACATAAACAAAAGGAGAAACCATTTGTACAACCTCCTCCTCATCAACTTAAGAGTGGGAGAGTAGTAGGAAACTTCAACACTTGGACAACAAAAGAAGGGAAAAACAAAGGGAAACAGAAAAATCATGCAGCAAAAGGAGGAACTGATCCTGCCAATGAAACAGGAAACAATGCTCAGACCAAAAATTTTGCAGCTTTAGGAGATGGAGAAGAAAACAACTCAGAAGAGAATCCTGGATCAAACACCACATCTGGAGCAGCAGAACCTGTGCAGAAAAGCAGTGACACAAACAAAATTGTCAAGGAGGCAAGTGGAAAAAATATGACTAAAGAATGGGTACACAGAACCTTCACTGTTCCGGAAAGGGACTCAAGCTCAAAACAACAAATGGTTACTACCAATAAGGTATGTGTGGAAGTCCCTAGTAATATATCAAATGAGAAAGAAATTGAAAAAGAAACCACCACAATTGAAGAAGAAGGAGAAATTCAGAGTAATGAGAATGCAACTGAGGTCACTGAGTCTCATGATACTGGAGATCCAGGCCCTGATGACAATACTGCAAATACTCCTGATATAGTAGCTGAAACTGAGATTACTGAATCCAGCAATCTAGGAAATCAGAATGCCATAATAGAAGTGATAGAGACAGATGATGGTTCTGCAGTCCAAGTAGAAGATGTGGGGAAAGAAGGGAATGCAAATGTCAATGCCATGGCCAATACTGATACAATCATGACTATAAACCCAAGCACAACAGAGGCTGAAGACATTGTTATTGAGGAAGAATCCAATCTGAGGGATGTCATCAAAGCAAAAGAAACACCTATTGTGGCTGATGCTGGCTCTGGAAGAAAGCAACAACTTAAAGACAATTCAAAGAAAGGATCCAAAGGTGAACTATCCGGGAAAACATCGGCCAAAAGGATATGAAAGCTAAGAAGAAAGGCAACAATGAAAATAATGCATCTCCTCACCCAGGAATGCAAACAAGGAGGAGTACTGGTTCCAAATCCAATAATTGATAATGAATGATATCATTTGGAATATCGATCGCTTAACACTCGAATGCATTTAGCAGACTTATGAAAATGCATGCAAAAAAGAAGTTCTTTCTAATAGGAATATCGAACCTTCCCAACAACTCACCAGAATAGATGCTTACAGAAGAAGACTTGGTCTGGAAAAGGCTTATAGCAACTTATCTGGCAAGATCTGGGCCTTTGTAGATGAACAATGGCAAGGGAACATTCTGGCTAACTGTGATCAACAACCGACACTCAAACCGACCAATTCCAAATTCGAAGGATTTGATAATCACACTAGTGTATGCAAAGTGTGATAGAAAAGAAAGAAGACATCTCTCGGGAGTCTCGTGTCACATTTAGCACAAAACATGTCTTATCCTTGGCTTGTGGGTGGGGATTTTAATGTGATTATGAATTCGATGAAAAACATGGAGGCCAAGAAGTTACCATGACAGAAGTGGAAGATTTCGACAATGGAGTCAAAATTGCAACCTTTGACCGATTTGGGTTACAAATGAAGTACTTTCACTTGGTGGAATGGCGAGCAGAATGAACAGACGCATTTTCAAGAGACGGACAGATGTTTTGGAAATATGGAATTACAACAAGATTTCCCAGTGTGAAAATCGGTCATTTGCATAGAACAGTGCTCGACCATGCCCCCATGCCGATAGAAATCAAGGACCGATTGTACAATTCAAAAGGACCTTCAAATTCCGAACTTTTGGACACAACATAATACATTCCTAGATGTGGTGAAGGAAAATTGGAAGATAGAGATAACAGAAATGCCTTCGGAGATTGAATATCGAATGAAGAATATGAAGAAAGTTCTAACCAAATGGAGCAGGGGACACCTTTGGTGACATTTTTCGAACATCACAAATCTGGAAGATGTAATCAAGGTGCAAGAAGAAATTTTTGAGAATGTTAACTCGAAAAAAACAGAGAATACTTGCAAAAAGTGAAGGCAGATCTGCTCAAAGCTCAACACTTGGAAGAAGAATTCTGGAAACAGAAAGCTAACATGGCATGGTTCAAAGATGGGGATAAAAACTCCAAATTCTTTCATGCCCAAGTCAATGGTAGAAGAAAGATGCTACAACTAAACAGAATACAAGACAAGGTGAAGGAATTTGGTTAGAACATAGCCAAGAAGTGGTCATTTGAGTCGTCAAGTTCTTTAAAGCACAATTTCAGAAACTAACAACTTTGATAACCCTGAAATACTTAGACATCTGAAAAGTAAGATGATCACCCCTGATCAAAACACAAAATTGACTCAAACATCCTCCTTGGAAGAAGTAAAGTTAGCAGTCTTTGGACTAAATTCAGAAAGTGCTGGAGGGCCAGATGGTTTTAATGGGCTATTCTTCCAAACTTGCTGGGAAATCATAGCAGAGGATGTACACAATATGGTGGAGGCCTTCTTCAAGGGTAAAGAACTACCAAGATTTGTGACACACACAAATATTGTGTTGATACCTAAGAAGAAGAAGGTGGAGACTTTTAATGATTTGAGACCCATAAGTTTGAGCAACTTCAGCAACAAAGTGATCTCCAGAATTATTCACAACAGACTGACAACATGTATACCTTCTTTGATCTCTGACAATCAAGCTGGATTTGTAAAGGGAAGAAGCATAATGGAGAACATCCTATTGACTCAAGAGATCATATCCGACATGAGAATCCACACAGTAGGAGTAATAAAGGGTGGGCTAATGTAGTGATGAAGCTAGACATGACCAAAGCCTATGATAGGCTTTCCGGAACTTTTTAATGCAAGTGTTGAGGACCATAGGTTTTTCAGAAACCTTCATAGGACATATTCATGAATTGGTAGGACAGAATTGGTACTCAATACTAGTGAATGGACAACCTCATGGTTTCTTCCACTCATCTAGAGGGGTTAAACAAGGAGATCCACTTTCACCTTCTCTCGTTCATAATAGTCAATTTCGTTTGAAGTGTTATCAAAGGCTCTTAACTCCATGTATAAGGACACAAGTTTCAGTGGTTTTTGCATGCCTAAATGGAGCCCAAGGATAAATCATCTATGCTATGCAGATGATACAATCATCTTTGCCTCAACTTGCCCATCATCTCTCCAGAAGATAATGAATGTGTTGGGAGATTATGAGAAGGCTTCTGGGCAACTCATTAACAAGAACAAGAGTGCTGTTTACATGCATCATCTGAAGGTGAAGCTGAATTCCCAAATGTAGAAAGAATCACTGGTATGGCAAGACAATCTTTTCCTATCATATATCTAGGTTGCCCCATCTACTATAGTAAAGCTCAAGGACCTTTTTATACAGAAATTCTCTCTAAAATTGCTAATAAATTGCTGGGATGGAAAGGAAAACTCCTATCATTTGGGGGTAGGGCTATTCTATTGAAACATGTCCTGCAAGCCATGCCTATTCATATATCGTCAAGAACAACCCCCCAAAATTTGTCTTTGAAAAAATTCACAAAATGTTAGCCCAATTCTTTTGGTGTAACACAAAGGGGACAAAGGCAAACATTGGACAAAATGGAAGGAGGCTTGTCTACCACTAGAGGAGGGGGGGGTTTGGGATTCGAGAGATGTGGAGGACATATCCAAAGCCTTGTTCATGAAGAGATGGTGGAATTTCGAACCACACACTCACTATGGAATGCATATATGAGCAACAAATACCTCAAAAAACATAATCCAACACAAGATTATGGAAAGAAGGATCACAAGTGTGGAAGAAAATGCTAATAGCAAGGGACCAAATAGACCATCACATATGGTGGCAAATAAAGAAAGGATCCCGTGCCTTCGGTGGGACAACCGGATAGGAATTGGCCCAATTTATAAAATGATTCCAAATTTGGATCGATTATAATAAAGAAATACAAAAGGTCCAGGACATAGTCATGAATGGGAGATGGAATGAAGAAAAAATTAGAAATAACCTTCTCGAGACTTTAGCAGAACACATCCTCGCTAAAGATGGATCCACCCAACATTGCTAATGAAAAAGATATACCTTGGTGGAAGCTGGAAACAGATGGACTATTCTCGGTCAAATGCTTGGGAGCCGACCGAAACAAAACAAAGAATAATACGGGAGGACCGCAAAAAGATTTGGGTCAAAGAAATTCCTTTCAAAATCTCATTCATCTTATGGAGAGTATGGCATCGGAATGTACCCCTAGATGATGTGATAAGGAGATGGGGATATCACATGCCTTCCAAATGTACATGCTGCAACCAACACCAAAGAAGAGACAATACAACATGTCTTCATAAAGAGTGAAACCGCACGAAGGTTTGGACCTTCTTCTCACAGTCACAGGGTTAAATATCGAGAGGAAAGAACCCGAAACAGTTATCGAATATGGTGGAATGCAAAGACTCGGATAAACCGAAACCATTGTTCAAAGCCATGCCCGCAATCATAATCTGGGAACTATGGAAGAAAAGAAATGCAGAATCGCACAAAGAAGAAGACATCTCTCAATAGGGTGATATTTCGGTATCAAATACACTTCAAAACATCCCGAGAGAAAAGAAATATGATCGTGTACCACACAAGTGGACCGAAATGCTAAGAGTTTTGGAAAATGAAACCCCTATGTGGGAGGCTACAAAAGTGATGTGGAATTTGCCTCCTAGGAGCAGCTGGAAATGCAATACAGATGGAGCTACTAGAGGCAACCCTGGTAGGAGTTCATATGCATATTGTGTGAGGAGTGATACTGGGAACTTAGTATATGCGAAAGCTAAGGAAATTGGTGAAAAAACTAGCATAGAATCGAAGCTAGGGCCATTCTAGAAGGGGCCAAGTACGCGCTGAAACAAAACAAAGAGAACTTCATTATTGAAACTGATTCAATGTTACTAAAAAATGTTATAAACAGAGATTGGAGACCACCTTGGAGGATAATTGGTATTGTAGAAGAACTTTGGGAAGTCATAGCAAAAGCAAATGCTGAGGTTATACACATTATGAGAGAAGGCAACCAATTAGCAGACCATCTAGCCAATTATGCTTTAGATAAGGGAGAAGTGAAGGCCAACAACTTCTTAGAACTGGACTCAATGGGGAAGAGGATTCTAAATTCAGATAAGTTACTATGCCCATATCTCAGAAGAAGAATCAGAAAGAAGTAAAGATGGAGCAATGTACAGAAGAGAAGATCTGGAGACTGCAACACATATATATTCAAATCCTTCTGGAGGAGAATATAGAGACCAGTTTTACTAACATTGGTTTCTCTTTTGCAGGTACCAGAGAAGTCATAAACATCATTCACAAACAACATAAAAACACAACAAAAACGGCAAAGTGGAGTGGAAATTTGGACACACCGAATCCGGTAGAAGCTTGGTCAATAGAGGAAGACATATGCGGGACCCATGTATTGAATACACTTGCAGGGGTGTGGTATTAGCTTTAGCTCACCTCTCTCCCGCAAGGTACACAATACATGGGAAATGCAACGAAGCCTTGGAAACATTCAACCAAGGAAGGTAACACTATCCGAAAAAAGATGGTCGATGCGAAAAGGTAATGGGGCAAACACGAGAAAAATCCCAGGCAAGGATCATAATACAAAGGGGAGTAACTGCTACACTTCAAGAGGTTGTAACATGTACAAAACAGGGGAAGAATCCACTACAACCTCAAGCACTCGGACAAAGAACACAAAGAATCGAAAAATGCGGGAACAACACAAGTTGTGATATGCTCAGCAGAAGAAAAATCAAAGGCTAATTTTTGGACTCAAACAGAACATGTTAATTATGGAGACACTGATAGGGTCACAATTGGGAAATGACTCTAACATAACAAAGATTATGAGTACAAAATTGGAAACTTTTTGTATATTGGTAGGATGTATATTATGGCCAGAATTGGTGCTTACCTTTTGGTGCCTACACACAAACAATAGTGTTAGTATAAATAGGAAATACTACTTCATGAATAGAATAGTCAATTGGCATAGGCTAGTTTTCTATGCATTACACTTTTGTAACATCACAATGTACATTATAAACATTGTGATGATCTTAGAATACTTGATTCACTCAAGTTCTTTTTTCTTACATTCTGGCTAGAGGTGGTATGCATTACTGGCATCAATAGGATTAGTAAGGTAAGGCATGGTCCACCTTATTGTACTTCCCCTATTGGGGCCCCATGTATTTATTTTTGATTAATAGAAAATAGCCCCGGTCCGAGAGTCCGGTGGATTAAAAAAAAAAACCCTAAACCCTAAACCCTAAACCCCCAAAAACCCTAAACCACTTTTCACCGAAACACGGTCGAAAAAACGCTCTCTAGGAGAGGCGATTTTCGGCGTGTCAACTTTCCAAAGCTTTCGACCAATTCCGGCCATTCTGGCCGTGACGGCTACGGGGTGGCCTCCTCCCGAGGTCACCCAACCCCCGGCGACAGTCCCCCCACCCGTTACATACTCCAACATCATCACCAACTCCCACAAAGTTGGCGGCGGAAATGGTTTGGCCGAGAACTCCCTTGGCCGAAACCCTTCTCCCTCAATTCCACAAAAACCAATCACCTACCTTCATGGCGAACCAACAATTCGGTTTACTAATCAAGAGGTTGCATCTATGGTGGAACAACAAGATTTGAAGTATGCCGTAGTTGGTAAGTTTAGCCATGGAATGCCCTCCATTGCCTTCTTGAGGACGGCTATTCCAAAGCAATGTTCCTTAAAGGCGGAAGTGAATATTGGGCTCTTGCACAATAGGCATGTGTTGATTCGATGTTCTATCGAAGAAGACTATGTCAATTTGATGTCAAGGCCTAATTTTTGGATAAAGGAGAACTCCAAATCCTTGTTGATGAGAACTTTCAAATGGGATATATGGTTTACTCCGGAAGAAGAGACAAGCATGGCGGTAATTTGGCTTTCATTCCCCAATTTACCTCCCAATTTCTATGTCCCATCAATCTTGTTCTCCATAGCTTCGGCGGTGGGGAGGCCAATTGCAATTGATGCGGCTACTTTGAACAAAACAAGACCTAGTTGTGCTAGGGTCAAGGTGGAAGCCGATTTGCTACAAGAACATCCACAAAAGTACAACATACAAATCATGAATGGGGAGGAGATGGAAACAATTTCATATAAGATTCGTTATGATTTCCTACCCAAATATTGTACTACTTGTATGTTGCAAGGACACGATCTTCAAGGATGTTGGAAGGAACACCCGGAATTGCAATCGGAAAAGAGGAATCACGGTGAAGATTCAGTGGTGGCGGCGGCAAAAGGTAAGGCTCCTAACCCTACTCTACCCCCTACAAACCCTAGCCGTCAAAACCCTAACCCAAAACCGTTACCTACGGCCCCAAACCACTCCCAGGAATGGACCACCGTAACCCACAAAAGAAAAAAGCAAAACACCCAAAAACAGCCTTTGGTTTTGACGGAAAACACTGTTCTGACGACTGAAACAGCTCCCCAAGTGGTTTTGGACGTCGGAAATACAGCCTCATCGTCAAAACAGCCTATTCTCACCCAAATCCTCACTGAAATTGGCTTTCTGCCGACGGAAAAAGTGATTCCGGCGTCATTAGCCGTCGGAAACACAGCCCCCCCGTCAAATCAGATAATTTCTGTCGAGACACCTACCGGAAACCACCTCACTCTCCCGGAAATAGGTCCAAACCCTAATACCGCCCTAATAAACCCTAATCCAATACCGGGGTTGGGAAACCCTAGCCCTAACCCACCCAACCCGGAACTAATTCTCAAAATCGCAACTCCGGCGACCCAAACCACCGGAAACCCTGTCGGAAACCACCCCGGAAACCCACCTATTCTGCCGGAACCACCAATGAACCCTAATTCCGCCGCCCCTAACCCTAACCCTAAACCGAGGTTAGGGCACAACGGCCCAATTCTACCCAATTTCGGGTCAAACCCGACTCTGAACCCGACCCCACAAAATCCTACTCCGGAAATCTCGCATACCGGAAACACCCCGCCACCAGAAATCCCACCGGAATCCGGCGCAAAATCAGCTTTGCCGCCGTCAAACCCTAACCCTATACTACCCGGAAACCCTAACCGAGAAACCCCTACCCGAACCCTACCCGAAACGCTTAACCCTAACCCTAAGCACCCAATCCAAGAGACCCTCTCGCCCCACCCAACCCGAACCCGCCCCACACCCACACGATCCCCCCACCCGAGCCTAAGTCCACACACACCCGCGGGGCCCACAACACTAAAATACACAAACCCAATTTCAAGCCCAAACCCAAATAATAATTCTCAACCTAATCCAATACCAAATATGCCATCTTTTCTACCACATCGGATTTCGCCTCCTAGCAAATTAGTAGTGCTAAATCAAGCGTGCTTAAATTTACCCACTGCTAGTAGTGAAGAGAGAAAATGGGGTGATGATGAAGAGGTGGAAGTTGCGGACAAGGAAGACAGTTCTAGAAGGCTTGACAAAGGAAAGGCTCCTATGGAAAGTCGAATGCGATGACATGAATGAATCAACGAGAAGATAGCACGCATTCACACCCGGCCCAAGAAGAAGCGAGAAGAGCAAGGAACAGTGCAAGCGACGAATGACATATGCACGTAAAGGATGATTCAATTTCATACATATTTGGAAGATGCACAAGAAAAGGTACACCGTATTGAAGACTTTATAAGGCCAGAGGTAGATTATAGCTTTGTTCTTATATTAGTCTTTCTCTATGTTAGTATCATCATTTGTAATATCATCATAGAGTGTATTATAAACTCTATGATGATCATAGAATATCTAGTTTTAGCTAGTTCTTTCTTTTTACATTCTGGCTAGGAGGCTTGCCTCAATAGGAGTAGCCAGGTGGGGTATAGGAAGTCTCTCCCCTGCTTGTACTTCCCCTATGGGGCCCCATGTTTCCTTTTATGTTATTAATAAAACTCCACAAGCCGAGAGGCTGTGGCTTCAAAAAAAAAAACCTAAACCCTAAACCCTAAACCCTAAACCCCAACACGCCTCGGGAAACGCTCCCAAGGATTGGGGCGATTTCCGGCGATTCCTAGAAAACCAACTCCGAGACCAATTTCCGGCCATTCTGGCCACGGCAACCACTGGGCGGCCTCCCCCCGAGGTCGTCCAGCCTCCGGCGACTATTTCTACACCCCCCACATACGCCAACATCGTCACACACACAAAACCCATTGCTACAGTTTTCGACGTGACAGTTTTGGCCGAGAAATCTCTTGGCCGAAACCCTACCTCCCCAATTCCATAAAAACCAATCACCTACCTACATGGCGAGCCAACAATTCGGTTTACTAATCAAGAAGTTGCATCTATGGTGGTACAATAAGATTTAAAGTATGCCGTGATTGGTAAGTTTAGTCATGGAATGCCCTCCATTGCTTTCTTGAGGACGGCTATTCCAAAGCAATGTTCATTGAAGGTGGAAGTGAATATTGGGCTTTTGCACAATAGGCATGTGTTGATTCGATGTTCAATCGAAGAAGACTATGTCACTTTGATGTCAAGGCCTAATTTTTGGATAAAGGAGAGCTCCAAATCCTATTTGATGAGAACTTTCAAATGGGACATATGGTTTACTCCGGAAGAAGAAACAAGTATGGCGGTAATTTGGATTTCATTCCCCAATTTACCTCCCAATTTCTATGTTCCATCGATATTGTTCTCCATAGCTTCGGCGGTGGGGAAGCCAATTGCAATTGATGCGGCTACTTTGAACAAAACAAGGCCTAGTTGTGCTAGGGTTAAAGTGGAAGCCGATTTGCTACAAGAGCACCCACAAAGGTATAACATCCAAATAATGAAGGGGGAGGAGATGGAAACGGTTTCCTACAAGATCCGCTATGATTTCCTACCCAAATATTGTTCTACTTGCATGTTGCAAGGTCATGATCTTCAAGGATGTTGGAAGGAGCACCCGGAATTGCAGCCGGAAAAGAAAAATAACGGTGAAGAATCATTGGTGGCGGCGGCAAAAGGTAAGTTTACTAACCCTACTTCCCTCCCTACCATCCCTAACCGTCAAAACCCTAACCCAAAACCACTACCTACGGCCCCAATCCCCTCCCAGGAATGGACCACCGTAACCCACAAAAGAAAAAAGCAAAACACCCAAAAACAGCCTCTGGAATTGATGGAAACAGCTGCTCCGACGACTGAACCCGCTTCAGAAGTAGTTTTAGACGTCGGAAATATTGCTTCATCAAAACAACCTATTTTAAACCAAATCCTCACTGAAATTGGCTTCTTGCCGACGGAAACAGTGATTCCGGCGTAAATACCCATCGGAATCACAACCTCCTTGTCAAATCAGCCAATTTCCGTTGAGACACCCACCGGAAACCATATCGGAAACCACCTCAGCCTCCCGGAAATGGGCCCAAAACCTAATACCGTCCTACAAAACCCTAGCCCAATACCGGTAGTGGGAAACCCTAGTTCTAAACCACCCAACCCGGAACCAGTTTGCAAAACCCTAGCTCCGGCGACACAAACCACCGGAAACCCCATCGGAACTCCTCCCGGAAACTTCCCTAACCTACCGGAAATATCTCTAAACCCTAATACCGTCGGCCCTAACCCTAGCCCTAAACCGGGGTTAGGGCACAACAGCCCACTTCCCTCCAGCTTCGGGTCAAACCCGACCCTGAACCCAACCCCACAAAATCCTATCCCGAAAACCCCGCAGCCAGGAAACATCCCGCCACCAGAAAACTCCCCGGAATCCGGCGCAAAATCAGGCAAAAATATTTTGCCGCCGCCAAACCCTAAATCACTACCCGTTGAAAACCCTACCCGAGAAAACCCTACCCGGAACCCCACCCGACACAGTCCTGACCTGGAACCCCACCCAGTAGCCCTCTCGGCCTCACCCAACCCGCATCCCGGGCCCACTCACACATGCTCCCCCCACCCGAGCCCAAATCCACACACTCCCACGGGACCCACAACGCCAAAATACACAAACCCAATCTCAAGCCCAAATCCCACTAATAATTCAAAGCCTACTCCTACACCAAATATGCCATATTTTCTACCACATCAGATTTCACCTCCTAACAAATTAGTAGTGCTAAATCAAGCCTGCTTGGATTTACCCACTGCTAGTAGTGAAGAGAGGAAATGGGGTGATGATGAAGAGGAGGAAGTTGCAGCCAATGAAGAAAGCTCTAGAGGGCTTGA
Source organism: Anisodus tanguticus (assembly GCA_034509755.1). NCBI lineage: Eukaryota > Viridiplantae > Streptophyta > Magnoliopsida > Solanales > Solanaceae > Anisodus > Anisodus tanguticus. Next base: position 49,522,860 of record CM067552.1, on the reverse strand, counting down.
AAAAGGAAAGGCACCTATGGAAAATCAGAATGCTGATGACATGAATGAATCAACAGAAGATAGCACGGCATTCTCACCCGGCCCAAGAAGAAGCAGAAGAGCAAGGAACAGGGCAGCAGCCAGAATGACATATGCACGTAAAGGATGATCCAATTTCATGACTACCTGGAAGATACACAAGAAAAGATACATCGTATTGAAGACTTTATAAGGCCAGAGGTAGATTATAGCTTTGTTCTTATATTAGTCTTTCTCTATGTTAGTATCATCATTTGTAATATCATCATAGAGTGTATTATAAACTCTATGATGATCATAGAATATCTAGTTTTAGCTAGTTCTTTCTTTTTGCATTCTGGCTAGGAGGCTTGCCTCAATAGGAGTAGCCAGGTGGGGGTATAGGAAGTCTCCCCCCTGCTTGTACTTCCCCTTTGGGGCCCCATGTTATTTTTATTTTTATTAATAAAACTCCACTAGACCTACGAGTCTAGCGGCTTCAAAAAAAAAAACCTAAACCCTGAACCCTGAACCCTAAACCCTAAACCCTAAACCCCACTTTTCTTCGAAACACGCTACGGAAAACGCTCCCAAGGAAAGGGGCGATTTTCGGCGTCTTCAAAGGAAACCCAAAACCGAGCACTTTTCAGCCCTCCGATGGCCATGGTGGCCACTGGACGGCCTCCCCCCGAGGTCGTCCAGCCCTCTTTCATCATCCCTACCAATCCTACACCACCTACATTCGCAAATCTGTTCAAATCTCCCAATTCTGCCATTGGCGATTTTTGCCATGGCGGAAACCCATCTACTTTTGACCTCCCTCGAAAACCAGTCCATTACCTTCACGGTGAGCCCACCATTCGTCTCAGTCATCAATAAATTGCGATGACAATTGAACAACAAGACCTAACCTATGCCGTAATTGGCAAGTTTAGCCATGGTATGCCGGATCTTACATTCTTGAGGATGGCAATACCAAAGCAATGTGAACTTAAGGCAGATGTTAAAGTTGGCCTTTTGCACAATAGACATGTTTTGATTCGGTGTACAATTGAAGAGGATTATGTCTCATTGATGTCTCGGCCCAGTTTTTGGATTAAGGAGCAATCCAAATCCTTTTTGATGAGAACCTTCAAATGGGATATGTGGTTTAATCCGGAAGAAGAGACAAGTCTTGCGGTGATTTGGATTTCGTTCCCAAATTTGGCCCCAAATTTCTTTGTTGAATCCATATTGTTGTCGTTGGCCTCCTCGGTGGGTAAACCCATGTCAATTGATGCGGCCACAAAGAACAAGACACGACCTAGTGTGCTAGGGTTAAAGTTGAAGCAGATCTTCGCAAGGAGCACCCCACAAGGTATAATATCCAAATTGGAGAAGGAGAAGGAACAAAGACTATTTCTGGTAAAATTAGATATGATTTCCTCCCCAAATATTGTTCCCATTGTAAATTGCAAGGGCATGATACTCTTGGATGCTGAAATTACATCCGGAATTACTATCGGAAAAGGACAACCGAGAGGGTGAAGACAAGGTGGCGGCGGCAGTGAAGGACAAAGGTAAGGCCTCCAACTTTACTCCTCTTTCTTCTAACCCTAGCCTCCCTAACTCCAACTTACCAGCCATAACTCATAACCCACCGGAAACCCAAGAATGGACAACTGTTACCGGCAAGAAAAACAAAAAAAACCTATCCCAAAATCCAAAACCACCACAAAAATCGAGTGAAACCAGAATTCCGGTAACTGGAACAGTGAATTCGATAGTTCTGGCAGTCGGAAACACTGTTACGGCGCCGGAAAATGGTCCCTTGCCATCGGCCGACCACCGCCACACCTCCCACCTACCGGAAACAGCCCATATACCCCAAAACCCTAAAACCACTCAAATACCGAGAAACCCTAACCCGGAAACCACTTTACCAAACCCTAGCACCAAAACTGCTCCTTCGCTAAACCCTAGCATCGAAACCGCTATCGGAAACAGCTCGGAGTCGCCGGAAAATCATACCGGAAACATCCCTGGATTTTCGGTAGAACCGCCGCCACTTCACCTCCCCAAAACCGCTAACCAAAACCCTAACCCAATTACCGAAACCCTACCCGAAACCCCAACCCTACCCGGCCCAAATCCCATTCAGCCGCAAATTTCCAGAAACCCTAAACCACTTACCATAGCAGTTTCGGGTAACCCTAATTCCTCACCCGTGACGGAAACCCGACCCGACCCAATACCCAGAAACCCGAGTCCATTAGCTCAAAGCCCAACCAATTCTACACGGATACTACCCTCCAACCCGAGACCAAACCCTACCCGAATTGACGCCCCCCCTCGGCCCAATAACCCAAAACCCGAGACCCATTAGCCCAAACCAAAACCCAATTTCATGCTTAAATCCCCAAGCATCTACATACACTCCTATTTGCACCTTAAACTCCTTTGAAGGCTTGGTTAAGCTTAATCAATCTTGTGTTGAGTTGCCTACCTCAAGTAGTGAAAGGAGGAAGTGGGGTGATGATTGTGTTGAGGAGGAAGCCGAATCAGATGAAGAAGGGTATGCCCAAATCACTATGGACTTTAGAGAGCCAAGGTCCCCGGTTGGCTCAATTGATTCCGACACGCCTATAGTGCGACTTGATGCGAATATTTTGCATCCAAGGGCACTAAGGATGCTAGGATTCACTACAAAGGAAGGATTAGAATTTGAGGGCATGACAGAGGCGCTGACAACCATGTTCAAGGATCCACCTGATTATGTCTTAGAAGCACCAAGGGCCAGAACAGTCTTGAAGCTGCCGGAAAAACCACAGGAGGTACACTCACAGGTATCTTCATCATCATCTTTTACCACTGGTGATACTGTGTCTATACATAGCCCAGCTGCCAAAGTATACAGACAGATTGTGAAGGTGTCGACCCCGACATATAATGCATTAGGTAGGGCCCCCGAGCCTATCAGAAGTGCGAGGGCACTAAGGGCATTTCGCCGAAAGGCACTACTCCGATCTCTCCAGCAATGATACAATTTCATACATATCTAGAGGATGAGCAAGAAAAGGTACATCATATTGAAGATTTCATCAGGCCAGAGGTAGTACATAGCTTTGTCATTTTGTTAGTTCTTCTTTATCTTAGTATCATCATATGTAACATCATCATAGAGTGCATTATAAACTCTGTGATGATCTTTAAATACTTGATTCTTTCAAGTTCCTTTTTCCTTCATTCAGGTTAGTCTTCTTTTCTAGGCCTTATAGGATAGTCTAGTGGGGTAATAGGATGAGTCCCCCCTGCTTGTACTTCCCCTCTGGGGCCCTTTGTCTTCTTTATTATTATTAATAAAATACCACAAGCCGCGAGGCTGTGGCTTCAAAAAAAAAACCTGAACCCTGAACCCTGAACCCCCAACCCGGACCCCGGACCCCGGACCCCGGACCCCGAACCCCGAACCCCGGACCCCGGACCCCGGACCCTGGAACCCGGACACCGGACCCTGGACCCTGGCCCAGGACCCTGGCCCCGGGACCCTGGACCCGGGACCCTGGATCCTGGACCCTGGACCCTGAACCCTGGACCCTAAAAAAAACCTAAACCCTAAAACCCTGAACCCTAAAACCCTGAACCCTAAACCCTGAAACCCTGAACCTTGAACCCTGAACCCTGAACCCTGAACCCCAAAACCCTATCCCCTAAACCCTGAACCCCAGACCCCAGACCCCGAACCCCAAACTCGGGACCCGAACCCGAACCCCGAACACGAACCCCGAACCCCGAACCCTGAACCCTAAAACCCCAAGGCACGGAAAAATGCTCTCAACTTGAGGGCGATTTCCGGCTGTTTTCTACAAAAACAAAAAACAGCCTTTTCCGATCTCCGATGGCCATGACGGCCATGGACGGCCTCCTCCCGAGGTCGTCCAGCCTCCGACAGCGTCCCCCACCATCCCCACACCTCTCGACTACTCGAAATTGTTTAAACCAAGTTCTTTGAACCATCACGTCTTCGTGGCAGGGGGCAAAACCCTAGCAGTGGCGGCGGCAATACCACACCTTCACAAGTCCCTTTCAAGCCTATCACCTACCTACATGGCGGGCCAACGATTCGATTCAACAAGGAGGAGATTGAGTTGATGATAAATCAACAAGATCTACGATTTGCAGTTGTTGGTAAGTTTAGTTATGGGTGGCCCGAAATTAGTTCTCTCAGAACTTCAATCCCAAAGCAATGTGACCTCAAATGAGAGGTTAGAATTGGTCTACTTTGCAATAGACATGTCTTGATTAGATGCTTCTTGTTTGAAGATTACTTTGCTCTCATGTCCAAGCCGAATTGGAACATCCAGGAGAAAGGGGCTTTCTTTTCGATGAGAACCTTTAAATGGAGCACTTAGTTTGATTCGGAGGAAGAAACAGGTTTGGTGGTTACATGGATCTCTCTCCCCGGATTGCCGCCTACATACTTTGGAGAAACCCAAGAATAAAACTAGACCTAGTTGTGCAAGGGTCAAAATTGAAATTGATTTGTTAAAGGAGCACCCCAAGAGATTTCAAATTGAAGTTGCCGATGAGACAGGAATTAAATCGAAATGGTATCCATATAGATATGATTTTCTTCCAAAATATTGTACAAATTGCAAATTACAAGGCCACGAATTGCTTGGATGTTGGAAGCTACATCCAGAGTTGTTACCGGAAAAGGAGCAAGGAACTGATGGAGGAAAAGAGACGGCGGCTAGGCTAGGTAATTCTACTAACCCTAAACCTCCTTCATCTCTCCCAAGCCGTCAAAACCCTACTCCCAAGCCCATAAATTATATCCCTAACTTTCATCAAGCTTGGGTCACAATTGCAAACAAAAAACATAAGAAAAACCATGTTCAAAATCAAAAACAGCCAAACAGTACTATTCAGGCGGCTGGAACAGTGATTCCGACCACTGGTAGGGTCAGAAAAACTGTTCCCACCGTAACCACTGCAGTACCGCGGGTTGCTGCAGGAAATCCCAATAAAAACCCTACCGGAAATCTATCAATCCCAACAAAACCACCCACAAACCCTAAAACCGCCCACCAAAACCCTAAATCTACAAATGCGGTAAACCCCACCCCCAACCATCACACCCCGACGCCACAGTCTACAGAAATCCCTACCGGAGTTGTCATAACTCAGGCAGCCGGAACAACCACTGCACCTCCAACCTCCAGCGGAAATTAGCGAAATACCGTTGATTCACCGCCAGAAACCCTAGCCGAAAATCCCTCAAACCCTACCCAAATTACTAACCCTACCCGACCCGGAAACCCGTCCCACCCGATGACCACCCCAGCCCCATCGGATCCCTCCATCGGAAACCCCACTGGTTTGCCGAAACCACCCGCCCAAAAACCCAAACACCACCCACCGCCTCACTCCCGAAACCCTAAACTACCGTCATTGGTGGTTTCAGGAAGCCCACCAAATCGAAGCCCTACCCGATTCTCTGGTTGGGCCGCCACCACACCCAAGCCCAAACCCTCTTGACTTGACATCCCTTACCCACATGAATGTCCTTAACCCGAGCCCTAACCCACATAATTCGAGCCCAATTATGCCCTACCCGAATCCAAGCCCAAACCCAAAAGGCCTCCCAAACATCTCACAAATTATCCAACCCGATAATGCAAACCCTTCTCTTTCGGATTCGGGCTCTAACTTAAACCCGAACTCCCAAGCGAAACTAAATCCCGCAGCCACAACATACAATCCAATCCCTTACGACCCAAACCTATCATTTTCACCTCAGCCATGTACCCTTAATAAATCCAACTCTGACATCCCTTCCATCAGCCATACCAAGACCCCGTCAGTCACTTCAAGTGCTAGGAGGAAATGGTGTGAGACAGACGGAGAGGATGTAACAGATGAGGAGGCAGATGGGGACAAGGTAGAGGAGGAAGAGATGGAGGTTGAGGAGGAGGAGTCGGATGATGCTGCGGTGGAACAGCCAGGATAAATAATTGCACAGGAGGATATGGTACAAGAGCCTTCACCACTTGCCATTGAAGCTTTCTTTGAACGAGTACGGGAACTCAGAGCAAAAAAAAAAGAAGCTCTTTGAGTGGGAAACTGTCAGAGAAAGAGAAACAGGAAGAGAAAGAATCGCCTCCCGGTATCGTCGATACGAAGATTATGATTACATTTCAGGAATACTTGGAGGATGTAAAGGAAGAGATGCCGCAGATGGAGGATTTTATAAGCCCGGAGGTAAATAATCGTACTTTCATGCTTATATTAATTCTTCGTTATGTTAGCATCATCATTTGTAATATCATCATAGAGTGTATTATAAACTCTATGATGATCATAGAATATTTGGTTTTGTCAAGTTCTTTCTTTCTTCATTCTTGCTAGTTTTTTGTTTCTAGGCCTTATAGGATAGTCTAGTGGGGTAACAGGATGAGTCCCCCCTGCTTGTACTTCCCCTTTGGGGCCCCTTGTCTTTCTTTTATTATTATTAATAAAATACCACATGCCGCGAGGCTGTAGCTTTAAAAAAAACATAAACCCTAAATCTTAAACCCTAAACCCTAATTTAATTAATTATTATTTAATTAAATTAATTAACTTATCCAATCCTACCCGTTAGTGACCCTGACCCGCGACCCGGCCGGAAACGCGTGTCTGACCCGCGATCTTTCCCACTTTTAAATTTCCCACCAGTTTTAGTGACTGTTCAGAAAGGTTGCAAACCTTCAGAAATAGTACTTCCATGGCCAGAGGTAGTTTATAGCTTTGTCCTTTTATTAGCTTTTCTTTATGGCAGTATCATCATTTGTAATCTCATCATAGAGTGCATTATAAACTCTGTGATGATCGTAGAACACTTGATCTTGTCAAGTTCCTTTTTCTTACATTCAGGTTAGATTTCTTTTTCAGGCTCTATAGGACTAGTCTAGTGGGGTAACAGGATGAGTCCCCCCAGCTTGTACTTCCCCTCTGGGGCCCCATGTATTTCTTTTATTATTAATAAAACTCCACATGCCGCGAGGCTGTGGCTTCAAAAAAAAACCCAAATCCTAAACTCTAAAACCCTGAACCCTGAACCCCGAACCCCGAACACCGAACCCTGAACCCTAAACCCTAAACCTTAAACCCTCAACCTCAATAAAAAAACACCACTCTTATTGAAAATTCCAGCACCAAAAACCCTATTGGAACCCTTAGAGGCGCCAAAAACCCTACCGAAAACTCTATCGGAAACCTTATCAGAACCCTAAGCGGCACCGAAAAATTAGTTGAAATCCTACCGATAAACACCCCTCATCCCAGTAGCCACCCACACGAAACCCTAACAGCCGCCTTGAATTCTGGGCTCACATCTATTGTTTCAGCCCAAAACAACCACCCTAAACCCTAACCCTAATATCACTATCCCCGAAACCACTAACAGTCCAATCCCTAAATCACCTATTTGAAACCACCCAGCCACCACCCCATCCCTACCTAAAACCATCTCAGAAAATTCCCCTTCGCAAAACCCCAATCCCGAAACCACCCTCTGCCTCACACCGCCCCAAAAACCTAAACCGCTAACCCCCGAAACCGCTCCCCCAAAAAACCCTACCCACCCGCAACCCGACCCACCACAAAAACCCATATCAGTAGCCCCTTCCGATCCAGCAATCGACCCAACCTCACAACCCGGCCCATAACCCATATCCGAACCCGAGCCAGATTTATCAAGCCCACAAACCCACAACCCCCTAAACCCGAGCCCAATCCCAAACCCCAACCCGAGCCCACTCCCAAATCAAAGCAAGGATTACTAACCCTAATCCTTCTTGTTTCCATTTTTTAGAGAAACAAGAAGTCCATACCTCAGAAGTCAAATTAGCTACTTCTTAAAAATGGAAAAATAGCAGTTGACTTGAAGGAGCAAATCTTTCTTCAAAGATTTTCTCTGCACTTAGATGAATTATGTGGTGAATATAAAAACTCTTATCACTAATGTTTTTTGACTTTTTAGTTGGCTTGAGGTTTTATTTTAACTATAATAAGTACGGTAATAGATTAAAAAAAAAGAGAGAAATAAAGTGTTGAGCAGTTCAAACAATATGAATATAAAGCTTTAAATGTTTTTGAGAAATCTGACTTACCATTGAGTTAATATTTGTATGTGGGTTCAAATAGCTTCATGTATGTCATAATTAATTAAGAATGATATTGGATAATTAAATTTAAAAAAAAGAAGAGGTAAAAGGAAAGAATGAACTAAGCAACCAAATAATTCAAATTTGAAAAGAAAAGAATATTAATTTCATTCGACAAAATAAATAGTGGAGAAGGGAGGGAAACAGTACAAAACCTTATTATTTTTATCTTCGTCTTATTATAGTTGAAAGGAAGAAAAGTGCATCAATTTAAGAATTCAAGCTCATTTTTTCATCCCCTCGGATGCTAATTAATTATCACTCTATGACGTGTATGGAGCTGGCATGGGCATACTCTTGACAATACCACAAAGAGGTTGATTGTCTGGAAGGTTATACTCATCCCTCAAGGAGCGTGAAGGGGAGAGAACGCTAAAGTATAATTGTTGTCCTAAGTAGAACCTCTCCCACATCTCTGATCGCAAGTTCCACATTCCTGCATTGTCCAAGGTTGTCATCACAGTTGCCCACGAGTTTGGATAGACTTGGATGTTGTGCTTGCTAACTGCGTCCACTAAGTTGTAGTTTTTCCTCTTCTCAGGACTCCACTTCCCGGGCTCTATGGCCACAGCAAAAAAGGAATACCCATCCAAGTGATAGGTCTGGATAGTCTTCTCTTGGTTCTCAAAGATAATCTCCACAAAATTACGGAAGGTAGCGTTATTCACATTTGGGACAATGGTCACTTTGCTCAAGTCACTTGGGGGCTCATCAGCCATCAAATCGTACTTGAATGTCTTTTCAGGGACTCCAAAGAATTCAACTAGCTTTAATGGTGTGTCAGTATCCACATGGGAGATACCATTCAAGCCGAATCGAAGCTTGCCGCCTACTTGGCTCCTAGAGTTGACAATCTTGATGGTGCGAGTGATGTTGATTTTTCCGTAGTGGTAGGATCCCTGAGGGTTGGGACGGGCAGCACTAGCTGTGAGGTTCCATCTGAATGAGCGGAATTGATTCATGGACCAGGCAATACCTTCGGTGTTAGTTGGTGGAGGTGCTGGGAGCTCAGATGATGTCGGGCCCTTACCGTTTGCATAATGAAGGATGGCTACGGAGGAGATGTCATACTTTAAAAACCTGCTAGAAACAACCAAGTAATAGTCCTTAGGCTCCTGATCAGCAGTGACCAAGACCGAAAGACACTGACCAACATGGATGTCAAGTGAGTCGTAGATATTCTGCACGGTATGGGATCCCTCCATCTCTACCAACTTCATGGCATGGCCTTGGATCCTGACATTGACTGAAGTCCTCATTCCAACGTTGCACATCCTGTACCTGTAAGTCTTGCCAGCCTCCATGGTGAATAGTGGCTCGATTGCTTTGTCACCAACTTTGTTGGACTTTCCATTAATGTGAATTCCATCGGGCCTCCCAATGGTGCGTCCGCCATCTAAGATCTTCTTCAATGTTTTATGTCCCTTATTATACCAATCGCCCAAAAAGACATTGTACTCATCGGCGGGTTTGTCAAAGGGAACGGGAATAAGGTTACGACTATGGACATCGAGGGCACCAAAGCCACCAGCTGTGCGGTGCAAACCTGTGGTAGGAAAGTAGAAGAAGCTACCAATTTGGTCCTTCACTTGAAAATGGTAGGTGAAGTTTGTGCCAGGCATGATGGGACACATGGTTCCTGGTGTACCATCCTGCCACGAGTTCTTCCTCTGTTGGATACCAGTCCAAGTAAGGAGCAAGGGCTCATCCAGGTTATTATAAACATTGACAACAATGTTATTGTTTGATGTGCAATTGATCCTGGGCCCTGGAAGCTGTCCATTTATAAGGATTCCTTGCAGGGGGACACCCAACGGAGCAATTGTTCCATAGGTGACATTCCACTCAAAGAAGAGGTAAGGGTCCTCAGCTTTCACCACTATAGCTCCAATGGAGAGGCAAAGTAGCAAAGCCACAATTTTCACACTGGCGCTCTCCATGCCTCCTCTCTCTCTATCTTCACAATTCCAAATCTCACCCTTTTTTTGGAATTTTCTTAGATATTTTTTTTGGGATTTTAATTAGTATTTTTTTACAAAGAAGAAGAGGGGAATGTCTTCTTCTTCCTGCTAGAGCTTCCATTTCTACCCATCTCCCTGAGGCCTTTTATAGCAAAAAATTCTTCTCTTGGAACCATTCATTAACTCCCCTAATGATCTCTGTGGTCCACTTTTTGTGCTTGCCCCCATTCATGCATTTCCTCTAATTGTGTTTTGCTTCTCCTTTTATTTCTCACCTTTCTGCCACCCATCTCCTCACATTCTAATTCTCATTTTCAGACCTTGACTTATTCTTTATAGAATTTGAGAAAAGTCCCAAGGGCATTATATAGTTTAAATTTCTCTTTATCAATTAATGTAGTAAATTAAACTATCTTGATTTTTCTTTTATCGGAAATCCTGTGAAAATGTCGATATATAAATAGACCTGTTCAAGATAAAAGCATGTTTTTTCACTAATGTCTTCTGTAGTTGTTTATATTATTATTTTGCTTTTTATGAAAAATTAGTGAAATATTCATATTAACTTAAATATTTATTACTATCATGAAACAAAATGCTAACCTCTAAATTTGCCGCTATATAATTATATATTCTCAGAGAAAGAGTGCACTGCACGTTGTGGTTATTTTTCTTTTCTGCTACCATTTAAGACTAAAACATAGTTTAACGGATTAAGTACTACTATAATAAAAATAAAGAGTATGATAACTTTTCTAAAAATCAAACATAGTATGATGACTAAAATATGTTCTTCTTTTAAACCATTTAATATGGTTATCAAGTTCGTGAATTATTAGGTGGTAAAGAACTATTTTCTATTCACCTAACCATGCCTTAGTGGTCCTACAATCCTAATGAATATAATTAAGTGCATAAAGTACATTGTAATCTTTTGTAAGTTTGTCGATTTTTTTATTTTTTGTTGTTCATCTATCGCTTAAATTGGTTGGTCATTTAAAACTATAAGAATATTCTTAGTGGGATTAACCCATTATTTAAGTACTCAAACCGTAATATTATTTCTTAACTCAGTTTGTTGTTAAGATGTATTTTAATTAGCCTAATTTAGTGAGGTTGTTTTCCTTTCAACAGTTGTCTTACCTCTCGGACTCAACTAAACTGCCTGACAATTACTTCTCTATTCCCCTCGATCCCCCCCCCCCTCTCTTTTGGATAGGTAACTAGGTTAAGGGACAAACTGAGTATTCACAATCAATACAAGCTAATTGAATAGTAACTCTTAAGTTCAACACAAGAACACTTATATTGATTAATTCATAATTAGGTTAATCAATTCAGAAATTATAAAATCTATCCTATAACCATAGCACAAAATAAGAATACATGAAATAAATAATGGAACGACATGATTAAAGAGAATAGAAAGAAGTACCCCAACCCAAAAGTACTAGACTTCTGCCACGGTCTACTCCAAAGTAAAGTGAATGTAATTATCTACTCAAACTAGTATATAAACTGAAGAACGAATCACTTACTCGAAAGAAAATAAAAATGACAAAGTTATGTAACTACTCTATTATATTTTCTCGTACGCCTTTTATACTTGTTTCCCACTCTTCTCCCATTGGAAAATGTGATACTATAATCAATATTTATGTGTAAGGATTAAAACTTGGGCTTTAGATTAACTTGGGTCGAAAATGCTGCAACATACAGGACCATGCATGCGATCATAGTGCGTGATCAAGACGCACACATGGGTCTTGAGTCTTCTAGATCGGGATGTAATGACTCACATTGTACTAATCACCCTTGGAGCCTTTCTCATTAATATAAAATATATATAAGTATACAATGTAGAATCCTTATACAATAGGGATCATAATTCGACCATAATTACATAACACTAAATATGGTAAAGATGTTACATTATACACGGCTAATATACCCCCTCAGTCTGAGCGGGAGGAGGGCGGACGCTAAGGCTGCATCTGAAATCAAGAAAGAGCTGTCTAGGAAGGCCTTTTGTGAATATATTCGCATACTGACAAGAGGATAACACATGTAAAACTTTGATATGACCGAGAGCAACCTTCTCACGAACAAAGTGGATGTCCATCTCAATATGCTTAGTTCGTTGATGCTGAACCGGATTATGAGATAAATAGATAGCGGATATGTTATCACAATAAACCAAAGAGGCCTTATGCAACGGACACTGGAGCTCCAAAAGAAGGTTTCTGAGCTAATAGATCTCAGCAACAACATTAGCAACACATATGTACTTTGCTTCTGCGCTCGAACGGGATAATATGGCTTGTCTCTTGACAGATCATGAAATGAGATTATCCCCCAAGAACACACAATAGCCTGATATGGATCATCGCGTGTCCGGACAGCCTGCCCAATCAGCATTCGTATATGATAACAACCTGGTTGGTGTTGAGGGGTAGAGATGGAATCCATAATCAAGTGTGCCCTTAATATATCGAATGATACGTTTGAGGGTAGTGAAATAAGGCTCTCTGGGGGCATGCATGAATAAACATACCTGCTGAACAACGTAAGCAATATCAGGTCTGGTGAAAGTAAAGTAATGTAGTACACCTGCAAGACTCCGATAGAGAGTGGAGTCTGACACTGGAACACCATCCAAAGCACTGAGCTTTGATTTAGAATCAACTGGAGTAGACATGATCTTCAAATTCGCCCTTTTTCGCCTTGTACACAATCCCATCTGCATACTTACGCTGATAAAGGAACATAGTACCTGCAGATCTAGTCACTAAAATCCCAAAAAATAGCTCAACTTTCTCAAGTCACTCATAGCAAATTCTGTTTTGAGCAATGCAATGATCTCATTTTTCAACAACTCAGATGAGGCAGTAAGCACAATATCATCCACATACAATAATAAATATGCAATGCTACTACCTCTATGAAAAATAAATAGAGAATTATCACACTTGTTGCATACAAACCAAAGTTGCATAATATACTGAGCAAAGCGATCATACCACGCTCTAGGGGCCTGTTTCATGCCATAAAGTGACTTACGGAGATGACATACATATTGTGGGGCTGCTGGATGGACAAAACCAGGCGGCTGGTGCATGTAAACAATTTCTTTTAAATCTCCATGTAGAAAGGCATTCTTTACATCAAGCTGATGAATCAGTCAGTGCTTACCCCATAGCAATGCTCAGAACTGTGCGAATAGTGGTCGATTTCACAATTGGACTGAAAGTTTTACCACAGTTAATACCCTCCTACTGATTTATGTCATTAGCCACAAGTCTTGTCTTATATCTCTCAATGTCACCATTGTCTCTATATTTATGGCGAAAAAGCCACATGCATCGGATCACATTCACCCCCTCTGGTCTAGTAACCAAATCCCAAGTGTGCAGTTTCGTTAAAGCATTAAATTCCTCACACATGGCTGCATTCTAATTTGGGTCTAGTTTGGCCAATTTTGGATTTTTGGGAATTGGGGATATTGTCTGAGTGGATAGGTTAAAGTGGACCTTGGTTTTCAAAATCCCATGTTGGGCACAGGTTTTCATATGGTCTGAAAGGGCAGGGGGTGTGCGGGGTGGGTCTGCTGGGTGTCGGGCCAGGGTGTTGGTTCTGTATTGGCATCTGCTGGTTGTCAGTGATTGGATCTGGCAGTAGGTGGGTGTCGACGGTGGTGTCGATGGGTGGTGGTGAGGGAACTAGTTGGGTTGTAGGAGGTGACGTTGGTGCCGAGCTGGAGGGTGGACTTGGTTGGGTTGGGTAGGTTATCGGGGGTGGTGAATGTGCATAGATGGAGGGTGTGGCAGTATTCTATTGCAGAGATAATTCCGGTGGACTACCAGTGGTGACAGGGGCTGTCAGCGGTGATGGTGGACCAGAATACTGTCTGACAGTGAACGCCAGTACCAGCGGTGATAGTGGACCAGAAGGTTGCCTGACAGTGGATGCCTTTACCGGCGGTGACGCTGGGACTGTGGTGGCAGTGCGTTAGAGTTCGTGAAGAATAACGGGGGAGGTTTCAGTCTCGTCAAGAAAGGTGTAGTCCGTGTTGCAAAAAATTTGGATATTTGCAAACGGAAAAATCGTCTCATCAAACGTGACATGACGAGAAACATGAATTTTATGAGTGGATAAGTCATAGCACAAAAGCCCCTATGGTTAGGTGGAAAACCTAAGAATACACATGGAGTGGTCCGGGGTGCTAACTTATGAGGGGCGGTAGACACGAGATTGGATAACACAGTCAACTGAAAATCTGAAGATGATCATATGAGGGGATCCGTCGGACGTCGTTATAACATTTCAATTGGGGTCATATTATGGAGTGTACTGGTGGGTAAAATATTAATGACGTATTCTACCATTTTAACAGCATAGACCCAAAACGCAGAAGGTAAAGAAGCATGAAGTAGAAAAGTGTGAACCATATTATTTATAGTGCGGATGATTCACTCGGCTTTGCCATTTTGAGGGGAGGTGCGGAGACACAAAAAATGAAATACCATGCCATTTTTTTGCAAAATTTGTGAAACGTGAAATTATCAAATTCACAACCATTATCACATTGAAAAGATTTAATGGCTTTTTCAAATTGTGTGTGGATGAAAAATACGAAACTCAAGAAATTTAGCAATGACTTCTGATTTAAATTTAAGAGGATAAATTCAGATAAAGTGAGAGTAGTCATCTAATAAGACGAGATAATATTTATGACCAAGAGAGCTAGCAATGAGAGATGTCCATAAGTCAGCATGATCGATATCAACTGATGCAAACGTAACAGAAAGAGACGATTTAAACGGAAGACGAACATGTTTGCCTAATTGACAAGAAACATAATTTAGGCAAGTTTCCCACTACAATGAATACAATTATTACTTCTATGAAAATTAAAGACAAGGACCCCTGGTGTCCAAGCCTATTATGCCAAGTTGATGGAGATATAGCAACAAGAGATATATGAGAGCATGAGCTGGCAGCGGAGGTGGATGGAAAATTATATAGATCCCCCGTGCTATTGCATCTCGTGAGAGGTGTCCCCGTATGAAGATCCTTCACAGTAAAACCAAAAGGGTCAAAAATCAGCAGAGACGGAATTGTTACGAGTAAATTTTTGGACAAATATAAGATTTTCAATAATGTTGGGGGCATATAGGACGTTAATTATGGAGAATGGTGGGTGTAGGTTGTACCATAGCCCTGAATTGGAATGCGATGGCCATTACCCACGGTAATATATTGAGGATGCTTTAATTGAAATAGTTTAGGAATATTACCTGCATTTCGGGTTAGGTGAGATGTGGCTCCTGTGTCCATGTACCAATTTTCGTTGGGCTGTTGCAGCGACATGCTGCTGAAGGCATGACCCAATTCAGATAGGGCCAGACCATTGTTGAAATGGGGTTGCTGGGCCTGAGCATAGTGGGCTTGCACTGACTGTTGGCGGAAGCCTGGAGATGGGCCGAGTAGGCCATGCCGCTGGGCCTGCTGATTTATCGGGCCGAACTGCTGCTGTTGTGGGTAGTATACTGGAACATGGGCCCAGGGTCCAGTGTTGGGCCACTGCCCTGGGCCGACCCACGTTGCTGGAGGTGCTGACTACTAGGGGCTGGATTTTCTACCACGCCCTCAGCCCCGCCCCCATTTGCCACTGCCCCGCCCCTTTCCACATCTGCTACCACCGCGACTACCCCGTTGTTGGTGGTTGTCCGATGGTGGTTGACTGGCGAATGGGTGGCAGGACTGGTGGGAACGTCAACCGTTAGAGCTTTTTAGTTGTGTTCGTCCTGTTTTGCACGTCGTGTTTCTTCCAACAATAATTACGACTGAACCTTGTTAAAACTAGTAAGAGGGTCGGCTTGTTGGATCATTGTTGCTAGTGTATCATATTCACCTTTCGGTAAACCTGCAACAAGTTGAAGAACCATTTTTGTCTCAGAAACTGGTGTCCCCACTTTAGATAGTTGGTCTGCAATTTTTAATTATTTGCAATACTCGGACATGTTGGTAAAGTTTTCTAGACGTGTGTTATTGAACTATTCTTCCAAATACACGGCACATGTATGTTTGTTGTCCTGAAAGATCTCCTCCAAATGGACCCAAAGTTCACGTGCCAAGGCATCAGACTTCATAATCGTATGAAGCATATCTTTAGAGATAGTACCATAAATCCATTGACAATAGCGTTTAAGACGACGCCATGTCGTGTCGGGGATGTCAAGAGGGCGAGGAACAGACTTATCGATGTGGTTAAGCACGTTGTATGCGCAAGAATGGATATAAAACATTTCAACCCAATAAGAATATTGACCCTCCTCCTGATCAAGAATTAAGGGGACGAAATTCTTGATATTGGTGGCGGTAAATGCCGGATAGAATGAGAAATTTGGGAGGGAAGTTGGTCATCAAAGACAACAGTAGAGGATGCGGAAGCTTTAGGAGTGGTGGGAGCAGACATGGTAGCTACAGACAGGAAAAAGAAGTTGTGAAAGAGAGGAAAAAGAAATTAACACTTAAAGAAGAAGACAAATAATTGTTCTCTGGTGAAAGAGAGAAAAAAACAGAAACAAAAAAAATATTGGTGTTGGTCTTCCGACAGAATGCGCTAAACAGAATACATCTACTTTGTTGCTTTCGTGGTTAAAGGTAGACTTAGGTAGAAGAAGTTGGTTATTGTCTTTTGACATATGGAGGAGGCAGCAGCCGGTTCAAGAAAACCGATGAGAGGTTGTGGTGAGAGAGAAAATACGGTTTAGGTTTTGGCTTCTGATACTATGTGAGATTGTATTAATCTCCCTTGAGGAGCCTTTCTCATTAATACAAAATATATAGAGGTGTACAATGTGGAATCCTTATACAATAGGGATCCTAATTCTACCATAATTATATAACACTAAATATGGTAAAGATGTTACATTATACACGGCTAATAGACTCAACTATTTTTTGTGTATTTACATGTCATTGCATGATTTGAGGCTTCACATATGTTTATATTATTTTTTGGACTTGTTGGCATGCTCGGGGAGGGACCTGATGTAACATTCCCTAAATCCGGGTTAGGTGTGAATAAATAAAATGAGTGTTGATGTGTCATATTTTAGTTATGTGAATTCCTTCGGGATGAAGTCGGGTGATAGATAGTCGTTTTGAAGTCAAACCAAATAGTGAAGTTCGTAAGAGCTCTTAAATTCGTCTAAGTCTGAGGTATGTTGCGCTTATACATAGTTTTCATGTATTTTCGTTAAGAATTTTAGAAAACTCAAAATATGAAAGTTGTAGGTATTTGAAATACCATATTTTCCCGCGCTACTTCACAGTCCAATAGAGGTCTTTCCAGTAAAAGGAGGTCGTGTACCACAGTTCGAGTGAAATAAAAGAAAACACATACTTCGTGAAATGGTTCATGCATGTTTGTTGCCAAAAGTAACAAGATCAAGTTGGTAAGGATTAACGCTCCATTTCTGTTTCTATGGTCGATGATCATAAAAACCCCTTTGTCCATCCATATATAATGGAGCTCAATCGGAGCATTGTGCTAGGAGTTATGCCCATTTTACTGGGCACTACGCAGTCTGCACGATCGGGCCTTCTGGTGCGCGACCGGGCCTTCCAGGTGCGTGATCGCGCATGGTGGGGTGACGTTTTTAAAGCCTAACTTGTTATAACTCACCCCACTTCATTTTGGACAACTTCTTTAGAGAAAACAACCCTAAGGCTTCCCTAAAACATATAAGGTAAGTTCTTGGTCAATTTCCATAATTATTACCTCAATCTAATAAGGATTAACATTAGAATCCTCATCTATTCCATAGATTGTGAGAATTCGATTCAAGAACGGTTGGAGAGAAGAGTATTTGGAAAATATTTGTGAGGTAGGCTTACTTGATTCAAGTATCATTATGGGGATTGTTTTGGATTTATATACCGTTTATATATTGCTAGAATCCATGTGTGAATCCTATGAAAATAAAAATACGAATGTGGCTTAGAAACCCTAATTTCCGAAAAGGGGGAGAATTCAAGACAAAACTATAAAGTTCTAATCTTTGTTATTCTAATCAACTGTAGAGTGATTTTTAAACCTCGATAAACTTGTTTGGTAGCGTTTATGGGGAATTGAGGTATATCTCTTTTCTTAAAAATCCTTTTGACTATAAAGATAATTTGTATATCTCTTTTGAACATCTTTTTTGACTTTAAACGTGATTTGTATGTCTCTTTTTAAAATTCTTTTGCTATAAAGATGATTTATATGTCTCCAATCTTTAAAAATGGTTTTAGGCAAGGTTTCATATGCGTGGGGGACAAGACCTCATGGAACCTTTGGTGTATTATTATTTATATATGTATCCATGATTTCTCCTATCAAAGGGATATTGAAACTTGTGTATAAAACTATAAACTTTGAACGTGATTTACCCCGATTAAGGAACGCATTGAACTTGATTTTTATAAGCTTGGATACTTCATGCTATGTGCTTTATGAACGGGTTTCTTGAACTTGAAACTTATTTAATGACTTAAACTTAGTTTTTAGACCCATAAATAATTTACCCTAATAACGGGATGATGAACATAATTCATAATAAACTATTTGACTTTCATGTCATGATTTATACATGTTTGTGTCTAGGCCTGTATGGGAAAGTTGTGCTAGTCTAAATGACGATTAGTCGTTATGGATCCTAACATATCGATACGAGTATTATTGTGTCAGTCTAGAGGACGATTGACCTCCGAGGCGTGTATCCTGGTGCATTTATTGTTGTGCTAGTTCTGATGATGATTAGCCTCCGTGGAAAAATAGCCCCGGTGTATCTGTTGTTGTGCTAGTCCAGAGGACGATTAGCCTCTGTGGGATAAAGCCTCGGTGTATCGCATGGTTGTTCGTCCGTGAGTTGACATGTGTTGATATGTTGGTTGCGTGTCAGTGTTGAGTCTAGGCAAATCTCATACTGTGGGGAAAACCTCAGTGATGACGTTGAGTCCATAAGAGGGGGTGTATGTGACACCCAGCTTAAGAGAAATGTCCCACATCGATAAAATATAGGAGAGATGCTGGGTATATAAGTAAGCAGACGTTAGACCCTAGTAACACATTTTAAAGTCGTGCGGGCCTAGGCCCAAATGAACAATATCACTAGCGGGATGGGTCATTACACACATGCGCGTTAACACGTCTTAAAGGTGTCCTTTACTCCAAATGGACCTCTATAATTGCATTCATGCTATGTTTTAAAATTATCTAAGTCATAATTAATCCAAAATACATCAAGAAACTTACATGGTCTTACAAAACATGGATGCTGAAATATTGCGGAAATGAACTTAAATTGTAGTTGTTGGAAGAAAAACCTCAATCGTGGCCACATATCATCAACTATGACCATGCTTTCAAACAAACACATTTAAAGAGCAAGAACTACATTTAAAGTTTACAGCGACAATGGTTACCCAATGGTGTTTGGATTAGCTTATTTTAAGTGTTTATGACTTTTAAGCTCTTTTATACTTTTTGTGGTGTATGTGAAGTATAAAAAGTACTTTTAAGTATTTACATTTAGGAATTTACCGGCTTGGACATTAGTCAATTGTGTATCATACAAATCTATTAACTTGAGAAAGCTCTAATTGGATTAGATCATTCAATATTGAGAAATATACTAGAATATAGTCTTTAGGAATACACCTAGGTGAAAACACAATCCTATGCCTTTAATTGGATTGAAAATAACAGTTTTATTTATGAAAAAAAAATGTGTTCGAGTAATCACTAGTATCTTAATTTGTTAGTTTTAATAATCATTCACATATTACTAGGAGAATAAATTTAGTTAGGTAATCTCAGGCATATTACCTTAAGTCTTGATGTTTTAACTTTTTGTGGATTTGATTCCAACTTATTTAAATCATAATATTTGCATACGTGTGCCATATACCAACTAATATGACACCCAGCTAGTAGATAGGACATGAACAAATTCATTTTGCCCGAAGAATATCTTTTACAATTACTACCACTCTACTACGGAGGAAAGGTCCATTTTCCCCTTAACGGATTTTTACCCTCAGTTAAAGAACCTCTTTCACATGACCAAAAGTAAAGCGAATTAATTGCACCTAAATAGTTTAAGTAATAATCAATGTGAGATTTCATTAGGTATGTTGTTGTTGTGTCTTCGGATGTAGCCATTTGAACATCCTTAAGAAAATACTAAATTTTAGATAAAAATAAATAATTTGACCAAAATATCTTTAATTAAATAGATATTGAGATTTGATAACATAACACTTAATAATGATAAATTTTAAAAAATAAGATTAATTTTGGTAAGTAACATTCTTTTTTATCAGGAGGGGAGGGAGTACTACTAATACGTTATTAATCATCAGTAATTCTTAACATGTCGTTTTATCCTCAAGCAAGTTAGAGAATAATCCGAGACTCGTGTCCGGAAAATCATTTCCCTCCCACTCTCAAAACATATCAAGTGACACGACGCTCACGGAGAAGAAAAATCTGACTGGTAGGTGATAGATTAGAAGCGAGTGAGGAAATAATCTTATAAGACAAAAAAACCCAGCTGTTATTTTAATATTTACAACCATATCCACACTCACTTGTTTCTGGCTTGTTAGGGTTTTTGATTTTTCTTCAACAAGATAGATTGGTACAAGTTCCCAAGAAAGAAATCCTAGCTGTACTGTTTGCTATGGTCTGGCAAAACCCCTAGTTTTTGGTTTTTGGATGAGGTAGGTAAAACCTTCAACTTTGCTGAATATAGAATGCATGAACGGAATTATTATTATTTTTTGTTGATTATTTTATTCTTTTGTTGGATGTAGTTGATAGAGAAAAGAGGAAAATGGAAGGAAATGAGCATGAATTGATGTTGGCATGTGTGATTTCGGGGACCCTTTTCTCTCTGCTGGGTTCTGCTTCTTTTGCTATACTTTGGGCAGTTAATTGGCGCCCATGGCGGATTTATAGGTAATTTACTTCCTAAATTTTCATTTCTTATATCTTTTTTCTTGTTTCTATACAGTAAGCATTCAACTGTCTTGATGCTGTATCTTGGCACTCGTAGAATTTCATCTTTCTTATTTTAAATGTGGCTCTAATGTGAGTAATGAAGGTCATCTATACGGGGCTTAGTGCTGTAAAAAAATGTATTTCCAATTTTATATGGTACTTTGTAGCTAAAAATTGCAGCACCAGGAGAGAACCTGCGAGGAGGAACGATAATGCCACTTAGAACCTAGAAGAGGAGGGGAAATAATTAGAATACTTATACAATATTTTTTGTGAATGTGCAAAGGTGGGTAGCAAAAGAGCACGTACTTGCTAGACCAAGACGAATTCCTAACATTTAGAACCCCAAATATTTTTAATAGTGTCGGGGTTTTAGATGTAAGATACAACAACACAACAACAACATACCCAGTGCAATCCCACAACGTGGGGTCTGGGGGTAGAGTGTACGCAGACCTTACCTCTACCTTGGTAGATAGAGCGACTGTTTTCAAGAGACCCTCGGCTCAAGACAAGCAAAGCAGAAAAAAACAGTTAGCCGCGGTCTAAAACTTTTTAAAAATAAATTAAAATTTAAAAATTTAAAGCAGTATGAAAATGTTGACAACAAACGCGAATACACCATAATAGCGCATCCTGAAAAGGAAAAGAAAAGAAGAAGCAGTAACTAACATAGATAAGTGAGATAAATCAAGTACATTAAAGAACACATACCAATAGAAATAAAACTACAAAAAGCTATAAAGCAATACTACGCCTATTCTTATGATATGCTAAGCGGGTCTACAGTAATAACACTATAGCTACCCGTTTGTAGGCGTAAGTAGAACTACGCTTGACTACGTACTACCCATCTACCCTAATCTGTGTCATCCCCAACCCTTTATCTAAAGTCATGTCCTCAGTAAGTTGCATCTGCTCCATATCCCGTCTAATTACCTCTCCCTAATATTTCTTCGGCCTACCTCTACCCTCCTGAACTCGTCCATAGTCAACCTATCACACCTCCGCACTGGGGAATTTGTGTCTCTCCTCCGCACATTTTCAAACCATCTCAACCTCGCTTCACGCATCTTATCCTCCACCGAGGCCACTCCTACTCTGCTTCGGATATCATCATTTCTAATCTTATCCCTCCTTGTATGCCCACATATCCATCTCAGCATCCTCATCTCCGCCACTCTCATCCTTTGGGTGTGCGACGTCTTGACTGGCCAAACACTCCACCCTATACAACATAGTCGGTCTAACCACCGCCCTATAAAACTTGCTTTTCAATTTTGGTGGCACATTTTTATCGCACAAGATTCCAGATGCGAGCCTCCATTTCATCCACCCTGTCTCAATACGATGTGTGACATCATCATCGATCTCTCTATTCCCTTGGATAATCAACCCGAGGTACTTGAAACTTTCTTTCTTCGGAATGACCTAAGTCTCAAGCCTCACCTCCATGCCTGTCTCACGGTAACTCATGTTGTTGAACTTGCACTTCAAGTATTCTGCCTTGGTCCTACTCAGCCTGAACCCTTTAGACTCCAAAGTCTGTCTCCAAACCTCCAGCTTAGCGTTCACCTCGCTGCGAGTTTCATCAATCAGGACTATGTCATCTGCTAATAACATACACTATGGCACCTCCCTTTGGATTCGTCGTGTCAGTCCATCCATCATCAAGACAAATAAGAAAGGGCTAAGAGATGATCCCTGGTGCAGCCCCATCGTCACAGAAAAGTGCTCTGAGTCTCCTCCCATTGTCCGTACCCTAATCTTGGCTCCATCATACATATCCTTAATCGCCCTAGTGTACGTCACATGTACACCTTTAGCCTCCAAACATCTCCAGAGAGCCTCTCTAGGAACTTTATCGCATGCCTTCTTGAGGTCAATGAAAATCATATGTAAGTCTTTCTTCCTCTCCCTATACAGCTCCACCAACCTTCTAATAAGATAAATGACTTCTATAGTCGAACGTCCCGGCATGAATTCAAACTGGTTCTCGGAAATAGACACGCCTCTTCTCACCCTCATCTCCGCGACCCTTTCCTAAACTTTTATAGTGTGGCTCAACAACTTGATACCCCTATAGTTGTTACAACTCTGGATATCACATTTGTTCTTGTACAAAGGAACCATTGTACTCCACCTTCATTCTTCGGGCATTCTCTCCGTCTTAAAAATGACGTTCAACAAAGCCTGCCCTGCCTGCGCTCTTCCAAAATTCAACTGGGATCTCTTCAGGCCCGATCGTTCGTCCCCCGCACATAATGCGAACAACACCCTTAACCTCCTCAATTTTAATGCTTCTACAATACCTAATATTCCGGTACCTACTAGATCGCTCCAGATCTCCCAGCACAATGTCTCCATCTCCTTTTTCGTTCAATAGTTTATGGAAGTAAGACTGCCACCTCTCTCTAATATGCGTGTCCTCCACTAGTACTTTGTCGGCCTCGTCCTTGATGCACCTCACGTGATCTAGGTTATATGCCCTCCTCTCCCTCGCCTTGACTAGTTTGTACAACTTCTTATCCCCGTTTTTTTCCTTTAATTCCGCGTATAGGCGTTCAAAAGCCGACGTTTACGCCGCCGTGACCACTAGCTTTGCCTCCTTCCTCGCCATCTTATACAGTTCTCTATTCGTCCACTTCGTCTTTACTTTCTACCAATTTCGCATACGCCACTTTCTTCGCATCCTCCTTCTCTTGAACTTTACCATTCCACCACCAGTCCCCTCAATCCCCACCACGGCTACTCCGCGAGACCCCTAACACTTCTCTAGCCACCTCCCGGATGCAACTGGCCATTTTGTCCCACATGCTGGTCGCGTCCCCACTACTCCCCCAAACCCCCTTGGCCGGCAACCTCTCCCCCATCTCCTTTGCACTAGCCATGGTCAAACTCCCCCATTTGATTTTCAACTCGTGATCCACAACCCTTCTCTTCTTCTCTATCTTGATCTCCAAATCCATCATCAAAAGCTTATGTCGGGTTGTAAGACACTCCTTTGGAATAACCTTGCAGTCTTTACAAAGACCGTTGTCAACCTTCCTAAGGAGCAAAAAGTCTATCTGAGTCTTAGTCACCGAACTACGGAAAGTCACCAAGTGCTCCTCCTTCTTCAGGAACCTCGAATTGGCTATCACCAACCCAAAAGTTCTAGCGAACTCCAAAAGTGAGACGCCTCCTCCATTCCTGTCCCTGAGGCTAAAGCCTCCATGCACGTCGTCGTAGCCCCCCAGAAGTGATCCGATATGTCCATTGAAATCCCCTCCCACAAATAACTTCTCAGTGGGTGGCACACTTGCCACCACCTCGTCCAAATCCTCCCAAAAGCGCCTCTTCTCCTCCTCGGCGAAGCCGGCCTGCGGCGCGTAAGCGCAAATAGTGGACCCTCCAACTACCAATTTAATCGTCATCATCCTATCGTTGACCCTCCTAACCTCTACCACCTGGTCCCTTAGCTCGCTGTCTACCAAAATGCCTACCCCATTCCTATGCCCCGACCTACCCGAGAACCATAACTTATACCCGTCCACCTCCTTAGCCTTAGGTCCCCCATTTGGTCTCCTTAGCCTTAGATAGAAAATATTTATTTTGTAACGGTGGTTTCCTAACTAGCTTACAACCATCTTGATTAATTCACTGGGCAGTCTATCTAGCCCATAATACAGGTTGTTAAGGTAATCCTGCACACCTATGCTGGAGTTGGAACATGAGGTCTGTGAGTTGTTACTCCTGTGTCCCAGCTATCAGGCAATCCTCTCGGGGACAATATTGTAGTGATTTGACATGAATAACAGGACTTGCATCTGGTTCTTTTTTGAACCTCGGCATTTGTTTTGCATGCTGCCCTACAATCTTTCAATGTAATAGACACTTTCAATGTCTCCCCTTTTCTTTTGTTTTAAATCTATCTCTGGTCAGTCTCAAGTCCCAAATAAATATCCATTTGTGCACTGGAAAAGTTGAAGTTCAAGCTACATCAACTTTACTTTTATATTCCACATTAGCACTTTGCAATTAGAATAGGCTTCCCCTGCTGTCTCCTAATTAATTTGAGAATTGCTAAACCACAAGTTCTCAGTCATGTCACATGATACTTGTTGGGTTTGCAACTTCATAGGTTTAGTACGAGTTTTGTACTCTGTGAGTAATCTAAGTTACCTTATTATTGGTCATTGTGAAAAACTTCATTGTAAGGTAGCATTCGTTCTTTGTCTTATCAAAAATGTCCAATGCCCTGTTAGAGAAATAACTCTAAAAGGCGTTTCACATATCTAGATATTCCCGTTCAGTTAAGAGGAAATCCTTTTAAATTTCTGGTCTTCTATGTTAACTGGTTAACAAAGTTAGCCTGAGGTCTTACCCATCAAAAAGGAATATATGTATCCATTTGCTGTATGTATAGTTCTAGAGGACCTATGTTGCCATAAAATTTTCAAGTTTAGTATCTCGGGCATTAATGTATACTCTGGTTTACATGGATGAGACCTATGGCACTTTATAATAACAGTAATACATATTAAAGGCTTCAAAACAAAGATATGCTGGTTTTCTTTAATTGCCTTTGGTACCTCATCCATGAGACTGTCTATTCACCCAATTTTGCTGTCCAACTGTCTATTCACCCAATTTTTCTGTCCAACTATATTTGTTTTTATTGTTTGATTTGACAGGTCTATCTTGTTACTTGTATATCATACAGTATAGTTCATGTATCTGTTCAGATATTTCAAGGTTCTGCTTTTTATGGATGAAAAGTGTTCTCCTTCGTGGTTAATATCTCTATTTTTTGCCCTTTCAGTTGGATATTTGCCCGAAAATGGCCGGGATTCTTACAAGGGCCCCAGCTGGGAATTATATGTAGTTTCTTCTCGCTGTCTGCATGGATAATTGTGATCTCTCCGGTTGTGGTGCTTGTTACATGGGGATGCTGGTTAATGTTGATTTTGGGGCGAGATATAGTTGGTCTAGCTGTAATAATGGCTGGAAGTTCTCTGCTTTTGGCATTCTACTCAATAATGCTTTGGTGGAGAACACAGTGGCAAAGTTCAAGTATGTATTACTCCTTCTCTTATATAGGCTGGGACGAAAACCTATTTTTCTGTGAGGAAGAAAAATACACATACTCAATCGTGTTGGTTACACACACACACACAGACATACATTAATATTTCAACTACCATCACATGCCTAAGCTTAAGAAATTTTTCTGTCGAAACTGGCATGGTCGAAGATACTTATTTTAAGTATTTTAACTATTCAATTATCGTCATCTCTCGGTTGAGAAGATAATAGAAATTAGTTAACTTCAGGGATTCACAACTGATTTTGATCTGCAAGTCAAATTTCATTGCCTGTGATCTTGTACACTTGAATTGATTCAAATCTGAGCAGATTTATGATTTCAAGATTCATCAACACATTGCACAGACTTATTGGGATTTGGTTGCTACATATTTTGAGATATGAAATGATTGAAATTTGTATATTACCGTCTTAGTGGGAAGAGAATTCTTGATAAGTTGACATTGGACGGGAAGTGCATCCCTGTAGATTCACTACTTCTCAATATGCTTCTTGTATATTGGAATTTCCCTTCATAACAAAATTACATATCCAAATTACACCAAAAAGAAATTAAAAGGAGACAATCAGATTTGACTTTCAGTAGGGAGCTCTTGTCCTTTGAAATTCTACTATTATTTTCGTGCCAATAGGGGTGTGCATAATTTGATATATACCGGATTATTGAACCAAAACCAAAAATTTCAATATTCGGTACAATATTCGATATTTAGATAGAAGAATCGAAATACCGATACCATAGTGTATGGGCAGGATATACTGAATAATAGATTGGATGTATGGAGATGGTATATTCACTGCTAAATCTTACTACAAGAGTTTATTAAGGAGAGATGAATGTATTTTCTTTGGAGGGTGCCATCATACCATTAATGCTACCCCTATTGCTTGGGAATACAAAGTTACCTATTTTAAAATTAAGGAGAGATGAATGTGTTATCTCTGATTGCTCTATATGGGATCACAGGGCTTTGAAGGTGTGTTTCTTTGCATGGTTGGCAGCAATGAGAGTAATCTTGACCGTAGAAAATCTGGGAAAGAGGAGGATCACCTATGTTAGTTGGTGTTTCATGTGTAAATGTTTGGGCGAAGTTGTAGATCATTTCCTATTGGATTAATCGATTTAGGAGGGTGATTCTTAACTGGTTTGGGTTGCAATGGGTGATGTCGAGAACAGTGAAGGAGGCGTTGTATAGTTGGGCTTATAGGAGGGAAAGAGAAGTCCAAGGACATGTAATGTTGCCCTTTTAGCAATTTTGCGGGTTATTTGGAAAGAGAGAGTTAGGAGAGTGTTTGAAGGGGTTAAACAAGATATTATAAAATTGCGAAGTAGTCTTTTGTTTCTATTTTCCTTTTGGTGTTCCCATAAGATTTCTATTTGTATAGAAGATTGGGTTTCTTTCGTTGAGAACCGTATTTCAATGTAGGTTTTTTGGTATACGGCTCATGTCACGACCCAAACTACCCCTAGTCGTGACGGGCACCTAACAATCCCATTACCGTTTGGGAGAACCAAACGACGGGAAAGAACAACAAACATCACCCAAAAAAATATGATGAAGTCTCAAATAACGCATATCATAGATAACGACTCAACAAACCTAACTGGAGCCAAATCAAACCAAGTCTGGAGCATCTATAACAATCAATACAAGTATATGATGCCGGGTATGCTAACCCCACTAAGCCTAAGGATATAGAAAGATAGATAGACGAGTGGGCTCCGTTGATCTAGCTAATGGCTTACCTCAAAGCTGGTAAGGACTCTGTCAGGCGACTCACTCATCAACCAAAGTGTCAACTAAAACACCTGCATGGGTAGCAGATAGGATTAGTCACAAAGACTAAGTAAGGTCTAGATTCACTCTTCATCTCGTACCTAGAACAAGTGAAAAGCAACGCATACATATAATGCGAAATGAATATACAATATGCTAAGTAGAAATAGTATACACTGTGTAGAAGAGATACAAGTCATGTCAAGAAAGATGAGATGATAATACGCAAGCTGGCATAGTACTATAATACACAACAATAAAACCTTGGAACTGCAGAGGGTAACTCTGGCCCAACCGTCTTGCCATTCCGGCTGTGAAGGGTGTCTTTGGCCTGACTTCTTATGCAGAGTATCATTGAGATACGAGGGTGACTCTAGCCCAACCGTTCACCCGAGGACAATAAGTGAAATCAAGTAAATACATCAATCATAAGGCTAGATAGCCATAAACAATCATACAATATGAGTAATATTCAAATCATGGCGTGTCTCGACGATATCATCCCCAAATCTCAGAAGAGTAAAGGAGTTACGATATTAGCAAGTCTGTCGCTCGCTCTGCGCCAGACCGTCGAAAACAGATATGCAAGCAAAGACCAAACTCAGAAGAGCGACACTCAGAAGTTAAGATCTTCCCTTACGTGGATTCACGGTACAAGTAATCCCACACTATCCAAAACTGTGCCCTCAGGTCTCCAAAGCAACTCAATCTATGCAAAAACATAAATAACGAATCCAAATTAGTTAGGGAAACTAATCCCATAATTTTATGACATCTCCGGGTCAAAGTTAACTCTTTGTCAACTCAAACCCGCCCCCGGGTAAATTGTCCGAAATTGATTGTATGAACCCGTTATCCATAAACCGTAGAGTCCAAATTGATAATCAAGTTTCAATCTTGAGGTCAATTCATGGTCAAATCTCATTTTCCCTAAATTTCAACCTTAGGGTTAAATCTCAACATTCTATACCTTAATTCATGAATTTAAAGGTCAAACCATATCCCAATACCAACTTAATTAGTCGATATCATACCAATATATTAATATTCACATTCCAAAGATACTAAACATAGAAGAAATACTAATGCAGCGTCATATAAGAAGTGGCCGATAATATTGAAATTGAATCAGCAACTATTACGTGAATTGAGTTGGTATTGGGATATGATTTTTTCTTTAGATAAAGTGGAAGCTCGTTCCTGGCCTCTTTGACAGTAGCTAATCTGAATTCGTAACCCGCCATCTTTGGGCAGGAGTCAGTCAGATCTTGCCCAGGCAAACCAAGTCTTCACTATTTAAGCAATGGTTGGCCCATAATTTGCCCCAATCATTACCTCATCAATGATTCATCATATTTTTATTCTAATTCCAAGTACTTCACAAGGTATACTTATAGTATCATTTAAAGTGATGCTATGGACCAAAATTTTCAGTACCTGAAGCCTTTGCTCTTCACTGTGCTACTGTTTAGATGCCGGCCTTCCACTCTTTTCCGTCCCTTCCTTTCTTTCTTTAGGTTAGAAATATAGTTTCCTTGTTTCCAACATTTGTCCTAACCCTTCTTTAGATGACACTAAATGTTGGGCTTGGCCCATTAAGTACACCCTAAATTGGCACAAAGGTCCAACTAATTACCATACCATCCTATGTAATGAGAGAGCTTGGCCCACGACTTCATCCTTTAGTTACCCGCTTCGATATGTAATCAGTTAAAGTTAGGGAACTACAATCAAAGGAATAATTCCAAAGTTCACTTTAAATAAATAAATAAATTAAATTGCGTTGTTACAGCTTGTCTACGGCATTTCCCCCAATTGTTGACAAAATAATTCACCTTGTAAACAAACAACGCAAATCTTCGAATTGTTTTAGAATGTCTTCCCATCCCTTGTCATGAACAATTACACTGCTCCACCAGTCCGGAGAGATGGAAACAAACCTTCCATGAAAATGGATATTGAAGTCTTGTCTCACCGAGTATTCGTATGGCTGCTTTCGTTTGATTCCATTTGTTGTATTTGTAAAATGTGCTCTCTGAAGCTGCTAACTCATTTGACATGCCCACAGTAGCATCCTTCTGTGCTCAAGTTTCCCGCGACTGGTGTTGCTGTTGGATTGAAATACGACTCGGATATGTGCATTTAAATTTGGTCTCTGTGCTTCATAGATGATTTTATTATGTTTCTATGTTTTTTATGATCTTTTACCTTTTAGTAAAGTTTAAGCCAAAACACGGATAATTTCTTGTTAAAGGATGATAATTTCAGCAATTAAAATTGAACGCTATGGTCATTGTTTTGTCTATCGGAAACATCCTCTCTACCCCTCACAAAGGTAGGGGTAAGGTATGTGTACACTCCACCCTCCCCAGCCCCCACTTGTGGGATCACACTTGGTATGTTGTTGTTGCTATGGTCATTGCTTTTGTATATAAGGACTAAGGAGAAGTCATTATGTATGAATCTATAGCTGACAAAACAAGAAAGAAGCTTCTTTTTGCATCTGTTTTTCTTGCTTATCTTGAAGTTCTTTACTCCCTTCACTTCACAATTGAAACGTCATGTTATGTGTTCTGCAGGGGCTGTAGCTGTTCTGCTCCTACTAGCTGTTGGATTGCTTTGCGCATATGAACTTTGTGCTGTGTATGTCACAGCTGGTGCTAGGGCATCTGAAAGATACTCACCTTCAGGGTTCTTCTTTGGTGTGTCGGCAATCTCCCTGGCAATCAATATGCTATTTATTTGCAGGATGGTCTTCAATGGTATGTTATGATGTGTTTCTTTTTCATGATCTCTCTATGTGTTTTTGAAGGTTGATCAGCAACTTGTCTAGCATCTTTGCTTTATTTTCTGGCTCAAAGTAGGACAAATACTTGGACAATTTTGTTGGTTATTATTTCCCATTTAGGGGTCCATTGAAATCTTTACAGAACTCTTGTTCTCCTTTTGTGTTTTTTCTCCTTTCTAAGTTCTCTTTCTACCAATCCTGGCAGGTAACGGCTTAGATGTTGATGAGTACGTACGGAGGGCATATAAATTTGCTTACTCTGATTGTATTGAAGTGGGTCCTGTTGCTTGCTTACAAGAGCCACCTGATCCCAATGTGTTATATCCTCGACAATCAAGAAGGTAAGCTATACATTGCTTGCTATAAAGTGATGCTACTTTATTGTGGCTATGTTTTTTGTATTATAATTCTCTCTTCTGGGAGCTTGTAAATCTTATGCTTAACCTTTCCCCCCTCATAAGTTGGGATAATTTGTTGATTACCAGCAACAAAAGAGTGCTGGTAGGCATTTACAGCAAAAATAAAGCAGCATTACATGTCATGACAGTCATGTAATGCGTACAAATAATCAACCATTTTTTTGATCAAGTAAAAGTTTTCATTAATATTAACAAGGCCAACTTGGCCTCTATATCATTAACTGTAGCTATATCGAACCACAAAACTAACAAAGCAATACATTTGTATTTGTCATTAATTACAGATTCTATTTTGTTATCAGTAGTTGTATTTTTTTCCTCCATATGGACCACCAGGTCGTTGCTGGATGGAGTTCCAGACCTTCACTTGTTGTTTCCTTCGGCCCTTTCTGTGCCAACATTGTAATAAGTTCATTGTTGAGTGTGGAATTGTCCAGCTGACCTGGTAATATTTAAGAGATGATTCCAAAGCTGTTAAGCGAAGGTGCAATCCAAAAAGATGATTTGACATCTTCACTGTAGTCTTCAGAAGAACACATCTAGTACAAACATCAAGGCCTCCTTTGGAGATTGTTACGTGTTAAAACAACTTCCTTCACCTACTGGTAAAAAAAGAAACAGTTTCCTTCACCACTGTCCAAGTGAAATACTCTGCCTTAAGTGGAGCCTTGTTATTATTTTTATTATTATTAGGCGGAATGGCCTGGGAGACCCTTGTAGTTGTCCCAGATTGACCCGACCCCAAGTGCAGAATAAGTCTGACTGCTGTCGGGACAAGGCCCTCGGCATACTTGACTATCTGAAATAGCTAATGATTGTAAATAATATAACATCCCGAAAGACTGGGGCTTACCAAATCAGCTGATACTGGAACCTAACGAGCTGAGTTGTCAACCTGTAAATCGTGACCTGCATCGCAAGATGCAGGTCCCGGGCAAAGGGACATTAGTACATTTGAATTGCACTAGTATGTAAAATCAGCTGAAATATTAAATAGATGTGGGGTGCTTGGGATAGGGGCAACCCAAATAAATAAACAAGTAATAGATACTGAAACTGTAATGAACAAGAGAAGTGAAGTTATGAGTACTTCCTGTTCTGCATCTGAAGCTCCTATTTAACTATATATATATATATATATATATATATATATATATATATATATATATATATATATATATATATATATATATATATATATATATGGGTCTTGGCTCAATAATAAATGCACAAACTATGGCTTTGGCCAAGTAAGTATGCCAGTCAATGGCCTTGGCCATGTATACGTATACATGAGACTGTGTCCTTAGGAAAATCACATATGGTCAATATTCATTAGTTATTATTAAGGAACTGAGATTACTGGAATAATGAACATCACTGAACTGAGACATGTATTCATGAACTAATTATGAAACCTGGAACCTTAATTGTTTCTAAACCTGCTGAGTTTCTAGACTGAGACTCATGGATATCAAACACGAATCTATATTGATTATGTTCTGAGTTCACAATGTTCGAATGACAATTATGGACGAATTACGAAACTAGAGAATAGAAGTTCTGCAACTATTCAGGAAACTAAGCATAACTATGTTCTGAGGCAATTCGTAATAATCAATAAAGAACGTGGCGTAGGGAGAGACATCAACATTCCCAAACGTAGAGAGTTAGCCTCACATACCTTAACTTCCTGCTTGAGAGCGTAAAACAATGTTCGTCGCTTCCTTTCGACTTTAATCTATATCAATATATGTCAATAGGATCAACGTTAGAAACAATCCTCATGATTTGTCCATCTAGGCATTTTATCAAACACTTGGTGGGCATAACGCTCCATAGCCCTTATTAATGGTGTTTCTACACCCAATTTCCCATCCTGTTGTTTCTAGGTGATTCTACAATCCCAAATAGATATAATTAACATCATTCTTTATCTCCTATATGATTACAACAACCCTAAGTCAACAATTCAATCCATACAATAGTTTATACGATTTTCTTCATCAAACCCAATAGCTTATCTCAAGAATCTATGGTTTATAATCATTAATCCAATCTATAATCAACTAAGGGATGAAGATAACACCCTTTTAATGTTCAATCTCCTTGAATTCGGATGCTAGGGTTTCCACGTCCAACGATGACGTCTCAATCAAAGTTCTATGGATTCGATGGGTATTAAGAACTTGAATTCATACTAGAATCATTTAAGAACTTACCTTGGAGGGTTCTTGAGACTTGAGACTTGTTCTCTCTGACTTTAGGGTGATATTTCGTGATTAGGGATGTTAGGGAAATAACCCCAAGCTTAAATATATGAAAAACACAAAAATATGAAGTTTTAATCCGAAACCCGGCACATTGGCGATGGGCCCACGACACAAGGCCACCGCGGGACCCCTGCAGGTCGAAAGTCCAAAGGACATTTTTGTGCGATTAACCCGCGACGCGTGGCCATCGCGGGTGGCCGTGTTGGCTTCTGCGCGGTGTTCGGTAAAATAGCCATAACTTCCAGAACACAGCTCCGTTTGGGCTCCACGATATATCGCTGAAAAGGTATTTCAAAGGGCTACAACTTTCATGAAGGACATTTTCTCAAATTCACAACGGGATTTCACTAAATCAGGCTGGAAGACAGACCTATCGAAAACTTTGTCGATTCTATCGAATCTTATGGGTCACTATCCGCCTTATTCCAAAACAACTATTTCCACCCAAACTAATCCTAATAGGACTTCATATGGATATAATGTCATGTTAATACTCATTTAACATATTCACGCCTAGTTCGGATTTACGGGGTGTTACAACATGCCTTTAAGGGGTGTGAGGCCTTCTGAAAAGGCACCAACGATCAATTTTTTGCCTATTTAACAACCTTCTTCTTCCTCATTATTCATTCGCCATTGTTGATCAAAATTAGTGTTTTTTTTTTTTTTTTTTACTTTTCTTCTCTTTTGATTTTTTCTATCCAAATTTCTTCCCCATTAATTTTTTTCATTGCTGCCTTTCTTCTTCTGCAAAGTCATTTTTCCGTTGCTGCCTTTCTTCTTCTTCAAAGGGCTGTTTATAGCTGCCATTTTTGTAAGCAAAAAAACTAACAAATTTCCCTATGGATTAAAGAGAATAAAGGGTACCTTAGATGGGGAATCTTAGTAGCTCAGTTGGTTGGCTACCTAAACTCTTCGATTCCCCACCTTGTAATCTCCTCCCCCATTTTCCTCTTCCCTTAACCCCAATTCTTTTCTTAAAAAAAAGAAAAATAAAGGTTACCTTAGTTTCTTTAGCATTAATTTCGTTACTGCCAGCCATGACTTTTGCTCAAAAAAGAAGAAAAATAAACAAATCTAGACAACGATGAGTCTTTTATCTTCATAATTTCCTTAATACCCAAATTACACCTTAACAATGGTGCAACTGTGCAAGCGGTCACGGTTAAATATAGAACTCAACGAGATTGCAGTTGAATCCCCAGGGAATCTTCGGTGTCTTGTGAAAGATGTATTCGTTTGTATAAATCAAACAACTTAACTTTTAACCGAATAAAAAGATGCTTTTGGTTTTATACTATGAGCTGAAAACAACAAGTAACTAGACAATTAGAAAACTATATAATAAGGCGCGGTTGTGACTTAATGGATAAAGGCCTAGAGTTGTAGTTCTTACCTAGGTGCTAACTCAATGTGTAATACCTAATTAGTTTGCTGATGTGATTGAGGATTGGTTATGACTCAATTCTAAAGTATTCTCTCAATATCTCTCGATCCATGAGGAACTTAGCCCAAATTAGCTTTCTCAAGTCATATAGGGAAACAATGCAAGCAATTGATTTTGAGCCCAAGAGAGGTTATTCTATCTCTAGTTCAAACCTTGTTATTAAAGCTTAATCGACTTCTCAATTAGCCTAATACCTTGTTAGCCAAATTACTCAAACCTAATTCTTCTTTCTCAAGCAAGAAATAAGTCAAATAGGCAGAAAATAATGTTTGCAACCATTACTTTCACATTCAAGCATCAAAATGGCCAATCACCCAATCTAAAGCAAGCTTCATATTAAAAACTCATCAAGTATAGCACACTAGGGTTGAACTACAATGGGTAACTCAAATCTCTTTGAATAAAAGGAATACTAACTCTGAAAGAATAAAGCACGCTCTCCAGTAAATTTGGTAGATCTAAAAATCCACTGTTAAACAAATAAATTTAAATTCTACTTTAGTTTAGAACATTACCTGTCATATCATGTGTTCAGTAGGTTCTCATCTATACTGCTCATCATTTCCAGAACTATGTTTTCAACATTTTCTCTGAAATATATGATTTTATCATCTTCATGCTGAACTTGGGCTCTGCAGGGCTCTGCATCTTGGACTTCTCTATGTTGGTTCACTTGTAGTACTTCTTGTGTATTCCATCCTGTATGGTCTGACAGCAAAGGAATCAAACTGGATTGGGGCTGCAACATCAGCTGCCGTGATAATCCTTGGTAGTTCATTTCCTGCATATATCTATCTCCTTTTCGGACTCCGTATTGGGAAATAATTTCTAATTTCTTTGTGTTAAGTAATGAATTGAAAATCACTAGCTTTTCATTCTGATCAGATTGGAACTTGGGAGCATGCTTGTACGGCTTTCAACTTCTGAAAAGTCGAGTCGTTGTACTTTTTGTTGCTGGTACATCTCGGGTGTTCCTGATCTGTTTTGGAGTTCATTACTGGTTTGTTATTAACCCATGCTAATTGTTTTCCTTCCATAATCAAGACTTCTTATACTTGGGGAAATACATCCCTTTTAATATTACTTATAGAATACAACAACAACAACATACCCAGTGAAATCCCACAATGTGGGTCCGGGGAGAGTAGAGTGTACGCAGACCTTACCTCTACCTTGGTAGGCAGAACGGCTGTTTCCGAGAGACCCTCGGCTCAATAGAAACTTCTAATCTTTTACTGCAACAATTTCATTTCAGGTACTTTGGACATTGTATTAGTTATGCAGTTGTAGCATCTGTGCTGTTGGGCGCTGCTGTTTCACGGCATTTATCAGTTACAGATCCATTAACAGCTAGACGAGATGCCTTACAGAGTACAGTTATCCGCCTTCGAGAAGGTTTCCGCAGAAAAGACCAAAATAGCTCTGCAAGCTCTTCCGGGGGTTGTGGCTCGAGTGTGAAACGCAGTAGTAGTGCTGATGCTGGTCATCTTGATAATGCAACTGTGCCTTGCACTGGTGATGGCAGTACTTGGAATAACATTGAGGGGATTCATAGTGATAAAAGCATAGACAGTGGAAGGCCAAGTTTAGCTCTACATAGTAGTTCCTGTCGTTCAGTAGTTCAAGAGCCTGAAGTGGGATCATCTTATGTTGACAGAAATTTAGAGCATAATAGTTCATTGATTGTTTGTTCTAGTAGTGGCCTTGAAAGCCAAGGCGGTGATTCTAGTACATCCACTTCTGCAAATCAACAGATCCTGGACTTGAGTTTGGCACTTGCATTTCAAGAAAAGTTGAGTGATCCCAGGATTACATCTATGTTAAAGAGGAAAGGAAGACACAGAGATCGTGAATTAGCTAATTTATTGCAAGATAAAGGGCTTGATCCTAATTTTGCTGTGATGCTGAAGGAGAATGGACTGGACCCAATGATTCTAGCCTTGTTGCAGAGAAGTAGTTTGGACGCTGATCGAGAACATCGTGACAATAACTCTCCTGTCACTGTTTCAAACGGTGTTGACAATGTGTTACCTAATCAAATTTCATTCTCGGAAGAACTTAGACTCCAAGGATTGGGAAGGTGGCTTCAACGTTGTAGAGTAATGTTGCATCATATTGCAGGAACTCCAGAGCGAGCATGGCTTCTTTTCAGTTTAGTGTTCATTCTTGAAACAGTCATTGTGGCTATCTTCCGACCAAAGACGATAAAACTTTTAAATGCTACACACCAACAGGTAAGAAATGCGTTGCTACTTCAAAAGTTTAGTTTATAGTATTTGGAGTACGGTGCAGCTAAAATATACTCCATATAGTTGTATTTTCCAATTTCTAACAAAATTTGGTGAACGATTGTCTGTAGTTTGAATTTGGCATTGCGGTTCTCCTTTTGTCTCCTGTTGTCTGTTCTATTTTGGCCTTCCTTCGGTCACTGCAAGCTGAAGATTTATCCATGACTTCAAAGCCTCGGAAGGTACTTATTTTTGGTTCTTTGCGTACGAGTATCTGTTTTTATTTGTTTCTCCACCAAGTATCTTGTTATTTGAGGTTTTGGTTGTGATAACTTTATGCCATTGTTACTGCTGATACTGTCATTCATCACTTTTTTTCCTGGAGATCTTGTTTTCAAGTGTATGTCGTGCAGTGTTCTAATATTGGTTGATGTCGATTTTCAAAGCTCTCGTATATTTTGATGCTATGTGCGTTGGTTATGATATTAATTTTGTGGCTCAGCTTCTTTTCTTTTGCAAGAGTGGTTGTCTTTAGGTACTGGGGTTTCAGCACTAGTCCGGGCTCCTCTCTCTCTTTCTCTTTCTCTCTCCACATTCTAAATATTCATCTTAATTCTTTATGTGTTCACCTGTGATGTGAGGGCCAGTGTTTTGTTCTATGGTTTTCATAGGACAAGAATGATAAGGCCGCTAAAACCCAGACAAATTTTTTTGTACCAGCCAATCTTTTGAATCCAGTTAACGGGGTATGTTCTGCTTGCTCAGCTATGCTGGACCTGTTAAGCAATTGAATTATGGGTATATCTCCAAATAACTCTTCAAGGTGTGCTGATGTTATTCCTAAAAGATGTGAGGTGAAATAAGAGAAGAGGATGCTTTGATAATTTGGCGATTGATGATTGCTCATGTTTATAGGTATCAAACACAGGATACGTGATATTTGTCTAATATGGGACAATATCTAACTTAAGAACTTAACACTTTAGTCTAACGTCAACATAACGCACATAAATATGTCCTCTCTAGTATAGCTGTCTGACTAGTGGACATCCAATTTTGACTTCATGATGGATTTACCAGTGTAGTGCTATAAAAATTGAGATGCACTTTAGCATAGTATCTTCAGAAGGCAGTTTGACCTGTCATCTCCTTGCATTAGATGATTAGTGTTTCCGCTATTATATTTTTTGGGTAAAATTTGCTGCATTGTTGCAGTATGGCTTTATCGCTTGGATGCTGAGCACTTGTGTTGGTCTGCTGCTTTCGTTCTTAAGGTAAACCCTTCTTGTATTATAAACTTTTTGTCTCAATCTCAGTTAAGTTACAGAAGCAACTTATGTTGCATATATTCTATTTAAGGGAACTCATCGCAAACATTTAGAAGTGTGAAGAAGCTTCCTTAAGGCACACCAAGTCCAGTTTGTAATTGTCTCGACCTAAGTCTCCCTAAACCGTGATGGCACCTAACCCTACCCGTCAGGCGAGCCACTCTAAAAGTAACCATGATATCAAGACATTATGACGAAAATAAAGTACAACAGAATAATATAAATAAAAAATTTCCAAGTCAGATACAACGTGGAACTAAACACTACGACCATCAAGAACTAGTGTCGCAAGTCATCAGCTACTATGAATGAAAGAAAATACAACTCTGACTATAAAAGGTACAACATTTACTTGGAGAACAACAAGAGACTTTTAAGCTACCAAGAACTAAATGGCAACTCAACTCTAGAACACCGGTATGATCTTCAATGCTTTTCCACGAATACCACAACAGTTCAACCCAAACATGTACATACAAGTGCAACAAGTATAGCATGAGTATAAAATGAACGCGTACTCAATAAGTATCTTAACTGACCCCAACAAGGTAGTGGCAAGGGTTGGCTTTCAAAATACATATCTTAACCTAAACAAGTAATATGATACAACATACCTAGTGAAATATCACAACGTGGGGTCTGGGGAGGGTAGAGTGTACGCAGACCTTACCTCACCAAGGTAGAGCGGCTCTTTCCGAAAGACCTTCGGCTCAAGATAAAACATAAGCACAAGCAATGCAAGAGAAACAGTCAGACCCGAATAAGAAATTTAAAGCAGTATGAGAATGATGGTAACAAAAGCGAATAAGTCATGATAGCGCATTCTGAAAAAGAAGCAGTAACTAACGCATGTAAATAAGATAAACAGAGTATACTAAAGAGCACATAGCAGCAGAAATCAAACGACATGGGATTATAAAGCAATAATGTGCCTGCTAGTATGATAGGCTAGGCAGGCCTACAATACTAACCCTACAACTAACAGCTTGTAAGTGTAAGTAGGACTACGCTCAACTATCTACTACCCTAATCAGTGTCCTCCACAACCCTCCATCTATGGTCATGTCCTCAGTAAGTTGTACCTGCGCCATATTCCATCTAATCACTTCTCTCCAATACTTTTTCGGCCTACCTCTACCCCTCCTGAACCTGTCCATAGACAACTTCTCACACCTCCGCATTGGGGCATTTGTGTCTCTCCTCTGCACATGCCCGAACCATCTCAACCTCGCTTCCCGTATCTTATCTTCCACCGAGGTCATTCCCACTCTGTCCCGGATATCATCATTTCTAATCTTATCCCTCCTTGTATGCCCACACATCCATCTCAGTATCCTCATCTCCGCAACTTTCATCTTTTGGACGTGCGAAGTCTTGACTGGCCAACACTACGCCCCATACAACATAGTCGGTCTAACCACCACCCTATAGAACTTGCCTTTAAATTTTGGTGGCACTTTTTTATCGCACAAGACTCCAGATAAAGGAGATAACAGTACAAGTAAATCAATCAAATCATTATAGTAATTTATGCACAAATACTGCATATGAAATAATATGCATAGATAAAGAATGTGAAGGAATGCACACTATCTCAACACGCCAAATACCTTTGCATGTAATGGATGCACCAAAAACACCATATGTAATGATATGCATATGAGTCAATGGATCAAATGCACATGATGTTGACTCTCAAATATCAAATACAGGTATTTCCAACACAACCGCGCGCACACTGTCCGGCTGGGCTGGCTCAGACAATGACCCATGGGGGACAACCACATTGTCCACATGCCGCATGGAATGTCCCATCTTGCCATAACCATATTAATCTGCACGAAATGTTCCATCGTGCCATAATCATACCAATCTGCACGGAATGCCCCATCGTGCCATAACCTCAGTTCATATCAGAGTATCCAGTACATATCTCATAACCGCTGACACCCAAGTCCGTAGACTCATCAACACATATATCATAACTGTTGACACCCAAATCCGTAGATTTATCAGCACATCACATGAAATAAGCATGAATCACGTATTTAGTATTTAGTCTATGTAGTATGAAGTACATGAAACATCCGAGATGGAAGATCCTAGCATGTGGATCAATGCTAACAATATTCTCTTAAGCAGTAAAGCATACTCAGCAAATTTTGTTTCCATTCTAAAAGAAGCATACTCAAACAAATAATTTAACAGTCAAGAATCATAGAAGAAAACAACATAACAACGAATTATCTCAACATGTCACTCGGAACCTGCATAAGCCCTCATCACTTCCCCTATACGTTACCCCCATATACATAGTATATTTCAATTATCGTTTAGTTGGGAAAAAATCTCCCGTCAAAATCAAAGTCTTAACTTACCTCGGTTCGAAGCCTCTTAACCACCACGAGCGGCCTTCCTTTCCTCAAAGCCTCTGAATGCTCCCAATTTATTCAAAAGTATTACTTTACAAGGTTAAACTAGTCCAACGATACCCATATTGCAATATAAAATGAAATTGGACCAAAAGTCAACCAAAAGGTCAAACCTGAGCCCCTGGATCAAAATCTAAAATTTAATATATTTTCATGTTAGCCATAACCTCCCGAGTCTAAATCCATAATTAAAATTTCAATCCTAGTTCAATTCGGTAGTTAAATCACCAAAATACACTTCCTTGAGTTTAGGTCTGGAACTCCCAATTTCACCTCTTTGATCCGTGTTTTAGGTGTTAAACTCCATGGATAATCAAGATATATAACCAAAGCCAAGTGTAGTTTACTTACCCTCAATCCGAGCTCCCAAGCTCCAAAAATGGAATAAAATAACATGTCTTGTAAATCTGATTTTTACACCTGATGCTCTATCCCTACGCGATCGCGACCATGCCTTATGAGGCTGTGAAGCATTGCCAGGACATGCCTACGCGATTGCGACCAAGGCCACTTGACCGCGAAGGTTACTCACCAGCCACACTGCACGATTGCGAGACTTGCTTGCAGTCGCGATTAAGCTTGCACCAAGCAGAAATCTGCAACTGCTGTCTTGGTCCCAAGTGCGCCGAAAGCCCCTCGGTCCCAATCCGAACATGCCAGCAAGTCCCAAAACATAATACCAACCTGTATATAGTCTCAAAACATGAAATGGAGTGTAATCAAAACATGAAACGGAGCGTAAAATCTCAAAACGAGGGGTTGGATTGTTACAATGATCTATTCCTTATATACGTTTTATGTCTTATTTGTATATTAATTACAACATGCATATCTTCTACTGGTTTCCGTGTCTTGCCTTGTTGAGTTGGTTAAATCCTGCACGCTAGGCAACATGATATGCTCTTGGCTGGATTCGGGTTCTTTTACATCCTTAATTATGTAATATGTTCTTTCCTTAAAAACTTTTGGTTGATACTTGTGTTGTACATAATGGATTTGCAGCAAATCATCAGTACTTCTGGGATTATCATTGACAGTACCCTTAATGGTAGCGTGCCTATCTATTGCAATTCCTATATGGATTCGTAATGGGTACCAGTTTTGGTCTTCAAGAGCTGAGAATGCAGGCCGTGCAGGAAGCCATCTAACACTGGGGATGAAAGAGGTTAGTGTTTTTCGTAATTTTCTCCTATTTGTATACTGTTAATATTGCTGTCGTCCTCCGCACTTTCGCTGTTTATTTGGATTGATTTTCTTAATTTTTTTAAGAATTACCTTTACCGGTAAACTTTTTGTTGTCTGGCAAACTCCAACTACAACTAGTTCGAAATTGAGGTGTTTGATTGACTGAGCTGTACACTTTTATGTTTGAGGAGATGTCTTTCTATCGTTGAAGTCAATTCCATAACTCTCTTTACATCACTGGTTGTTGATGTAAGAACCAAAAGACTAGTGTGTGTAGGCATTGTAGTTGATAGCATTTTTTAATTGCATCCTTCCTACCTCATCTATACGAGGGATATGACATTACTTGCAAATGATTCACTCTTATATATTCTTCTATGACTTGCTGTAAGAATCATATTTGCCAATTCTGTTTCCAGGGTGTTGTTCTTTTCATTTCCATCTCCTTATTTGCTGGGTCCATTTTAGCTCTTGGAGCAATAGTGTCTGCAAAGCCTTTGGATGATTTAGATTATAAGGGGTGGACTGGTGGTCGGAATGGTGTTACATCTCCTTATGCATCATCTGTTTACCTCGGCTGGGCAATGGCTTCTGCATTTGCTTTGGTAGTTACTGGTGTGCTGCCAATTATATCCTGGTTTGCAACTTATCGGTTTTCTCTCTCATCTGCTATTTGT
The DNA here is from genome assembly GCA_034509755.1 of Anisodus tanguticus. NCBI lineage: Eukaryota > Viridiplantae > Streptophyta > Magnoliopsida > Solanales > Solanaceae > Anisodus > Anisodus tanguticus. Next base: position 49,480,014 of record CM067552.1, on the reverse strand, counting down.
ATTGGCATATTTGCAGGTAATCCTTCCACTTTAATCTCTCCTCTTCCCTTTCTTAAACAACAAAGTACTATATTAGCCTCTCTGGTTTTCAACCTTTTTTTTGGTAGTTCATTCTCTATGACAAGCCTTTCACTAATAATTTCTTCTCTTTCATCTTCGAAGCTGTTATTGTGGCCTTTTGTAGCGTATCCTACTTTGAAGTTGTTGGCTCTAGAACCGACCAGATTCCAACAAAAGCTGATTTCCTCGCTTCTTTGCTTCCATTGATATGCATTCCAGCAGTATTGTCTCTTGGTACCGGTTTGTTCAAGTGGTAAGTGATATTTATTTAGAAACTGTATGCATTTTTAGAAATGCTATCTTAAAGATGATAAGTAATTTTTTTCCGGAGTCATAATATCTGTAACGTTTTCAGGAAAGACGACAATTGGAAGCTCTCTCGAGGTGCTTATATGTTCATAATCATTGGTCTTCTTCTTTTGCTTGGAGCCATTTCAGCTATTATAGTTACAATTAAACCTTGGGCGGTAAGTGATCATCCCATGTGCTGTAGTTTCCATGTTCAAAACAGTTATTTTGACATTGTTTGTATGCTTTTCTTTTCCCTTTTGTGTTTCAACAGATAGGTGCTGCATTCCTTCTGGTGCTTCTCCTTCTTGTTCTAGCTATTGGTGTTATTCACTACTGGGCGTCAAATAATTTTTATTTGACAAGGATACAGATGTTACTTGTTTGTTTTCTTGCATTCCTTTTAGCTCTTGCAGCATTTCTTGTTGGATGGTTTCAGGGTAAATACGCTTCTCCCGTCTTAAGATGTTCCAATAGTTTAATCTAATGTATCATTTTGTTGTTCTTGATAATTGATGTCAAATTCATGTTTCTGTTTCAGATAAGGCTTTTGTTGGTGCGTCTGTTGGTTACTTCTCATTTCTTTTTCTCGTAGCTGGAAGGGCATTAACTGTAAGTTATACTTAATAACGACAAATAAAGTATTTAAGCATGTTAGAGAAATCTGTGCTTCTAGTCCCTAAAATATTGACAAATTCTGATTTTTGTCCATGTGATATCTGGTTAAGCACATTTAACCTTCAATTTATTGAAATGTTCACTTTTGATCCATCTGCTTGTGAGTTCACAAATTTGACAAATTATTGATTGTTAAACTATATGAGGGTAACACAGTTCTATGATTAATCTAAATATAAAATATTTTCAATTAAGGGAACAAAGACACACATTTCTATTAATTCAAGGTTAAATATGCTTAGTGAAATATCACAAGGAAAAACCATAATTAACTAATGACTGAGGGATAAAAAGCGCGATTATCCCAAGCGTGTTATTTATGTTTATCGTTTGCTGATTAGAGTTGTTTTATCTTTGCCTTGTTGTCTTGCTTGCTTGTAATCATCTTTTGTTCCTGAAATCCTTTTCTTTCAGGTCCTTCTTTCACCCCCTATAGTAGTTTATTCCCCAAGGGTGCTGCCTGTATATGTTTATGATGCTCACGCGGACTGTGGGAAAAATGTCAGGTTTGTCAATTTCCTCTACTTGTTTAAGATTTACAGTGTGTATAGCAGCTTGAAATGCATAGTTATAGTAAATTGTGAACTCTTTGACTTTAGAGGCACACCAGTTCCTTTCCTATGCAATTTTATTTATAAGTATTTCACTGTTCAAGTTGCTATCTGAAATTGCACGACCTGACGGCTAATTCAACCTGAAATCATTTGTTGACAGTGCTGCATTTCTTGTGCTCTATGGCATTGCATTGGCTATTGAGGGTTGGGGTGTGGTTGCCAGTTTGAAAATTTATCCACCATTTGCTGGTGCTGCTGTATCAGCAATTACACTCGTTGTGGCCTTTGGCTTTGCTGTCTCTCGTCCATGTATAACACTTGAGGTTTGCTATATATCTTGGAATAGCTGTTCTAACTGAGATATAGACTTCCTTTTTTTATGTCTTTGGTGTCTTTATCATGAGCTCTTTACACTAGTCAATGTGGTAACTTTGGAGATGCGTTTTCATAAAAAAATCTTCTGCTTGGACTACTCCCTTTAATATCCTGCTTTACTTTCTAACATTTTATCTAAAATTAGATGGTGGAAGATGCTGTACATTTTCTTAGCAAAGAAACCATGGTCCAGGCAATTGCTCGATCTGCCACGAAGGTACTATCATTTTTTGTTACAGCCGACGGCTCTTTCATTCTATGTTTTTGCTTCTAGTTTTTTTTTGGTTGGAAGCTCCTAGGTTATTACATAGTGTTTTTTGCCTTGTTTGCAATTGAAAACAAATAACGTTTTGCCACTTAAGAGGTCATTGACTTATTTTATCGGAATGGTCCACCTTATTGCATAAGATATGGACGGGGAAGCCCCTAAACTGGCTAAAACACAATATGGCTCTGTTATATTGCTGTCCTATTTGAACCTAAAATCTTGGAAATCTTGGCGTTTTCTTTTTCTTTTGTTGTTCACGATTTTAAAAATTCTAAATCTCTAATTTGCAATTCCTTTTTGTACCATTATTCATGTCATCGACGTGCTATGTATTTCAGTTTGACGGGTGTTCTGGGATTGTTCTCTCTTATATTGCTTGAATGCATTAGTGCTTTACAGGTTTTTCATTTTATTCATATTGTATTTTAGTTGTCAATTATTTGTCATTAAAATTTTGTGTTATCTGGTCGGTACCAATTATAAATTTAAAATGGCCACAATGCATCCAAAGAGGTCTGCATATAGAGAGATGTGAATATCGTCTACACACTGCTTGAACTCAATGTACTTAATGCTATATAAGCATTAACACAAGGTTCGCTTGTCTTGGTGATACTTTTAGTTCTTGAGAGTAATAATGATATAAATCATGAAACTTTCATGGTGCTTGGTGTCTTCCGACTCTTGTACCTACCTAATTCTAGATAAACTTCTTTTTTTATTATTGATTTTCTCGTTGAATCTCAATTCTGTTGATGGGTGCTCAGACCAGAAATGCTTTATCCGGAACATATTCTGCCCCCCAGAGGTCGGCCAGCTCAGCTGCTCTATTGGTTGGTGATCCAACAATGATGAGGGATAGGGGAGGCAATTTTGTGCTTCCACGAGCAGATGTCATGAAATTAAGAGATCGTCTTAGAAATGAAGAACTGGCTGCTGGGTCAATTTTCTGCAGATTAAGAAATAGGACACTGAGGCATGAAGCAACTAGTGATGTAGGCCACCGAAGAGAAATGTGTGCCCATGCTCGTATTCTGGCTTTAGAGGAAGCAATTGATACTGAATGGGTTTACATGTGGGATAAGTTCGGCGGTTATTTGCTTCTTTTGCTTGGCTTGACGGCTAAAGCTGAGAGGGTACAGGTAACTATACTACTTGTCTGAGTTTAAGCTTCTCTATTTTCTTTTTCTCGTTCTTCTTTTTTCTTTTCCCCCTTGTGCTGAACATTGCATGCTTTTCCAGGATGAGGTTCGTCTGCGACTTTTCCTTGACAGCATAGGATTTTCGGATCTTAGTGCCAAAGACATTAAAAAATGGCTTCCAGAAGATCGTAGGCGATTTGAAATCATACAGGAGAGGTAAATGTATTCTCGGAACTGCTCTGGTAATTCTGCTGAACTTATGAGAGTCAGAATTCTTCTAAATTTTGTTTAATTGGTTCTTGCAGTTATATGAGGGAGAAGGAGATGGAAGAGGAAATCCTGATGCAGAGACGTGAAGAGGAGGGAAGGGGTAAAGAAAGGAGGAAAGCTCTCCTTGAGAAGGAGGAACGTAAATGGAAGGAAATAGAGGCGTCACTTATATCATCTATTCCTAATGCTGGGAATAGAGAGGCAGCGGCAATGGCAGCTGCAGTCCGTGCAGTGGGAGGAGATTCTGTTCTTGATGACTCTTTTGCACGGGAAAGAGTTTCAAGCATTGCACGTCGTATTCGTGCTGCTCAGCTATCTCGTCGAGCACTTCAGGTCATCCCTACCCTCTACTTAAAGCAAAACTAAGATCACGAAATATGATACTGAATTCAGCTTATGCCTTCACCAAGTTTGTCACGACCTAAACTAGGGGGCGGTGACCGGCGCCCCCTGTTCCTGGCACCCGCGAAGGACCCTAACTCTGTCGTAACAACCATCAATAAAAATGTGTTGGGTCCCAAGCGACCCTTTACCATCATTCAATTCTTTGATAAAAAAAAATCAAATAGCCATGCAAAGGCCTGAAGGCATAATAACACGTCTAAAATAAGTATCAACCTGAGGCATCATTGTGTTACATTCCGAAACTGTATATTTTATCCACAGTGAGTCCATGGAGCTTCTATGAGATACATTACATATATAGAAATGGGAAATAAACCGACGTGTGATAATAACGGAAGAAAATGACAAAGGAAACCTCCACAACTCTAGTCTGGGCTCAGCACCGAAAGTTATGAAACCCTCTCTAGTATCTGTTAGAACAGGTCTGAAACTGGATTTATCTTCTTCCTGTTACTCTCTTTATGATGATCCATCAAAGCAATCACAATCTTATCCCTAATTTTTTTTATTAGGTACTTAACCCAAATTTCTGTATGTTAATTTTCCTGCTTCTAAATCTTTTCTGTTGCAGACTGGACTTGCTGGTGCTGTGTGTATACTTGATGATGAACCCACTACTAGTGGCAGACAGTGCGGTCAGATTGATCCTACTGTATGTCAACGTCAAAAAATTAGCTGCTCCCTTGCTGTAATGGTCCAGCCTGAATCTGGACCTGTTTGTTTGTTCGGCACTGAATTCCAGAAGAATATTTGCTGGGAATTTCTTGTGGCTGGCGCTGAGCAAGGCATTGAAGCAGGACAAGTTGGGCTTAGATTAATTACTAAAACTGACAAGCAAACTACAGTAAAGGAATGGAGTATAAGTGCCACCAGTATAGCAGATGGAAGGTTTGCGAGCTTTTGCTCTTTGTTGTCGTGTGGTTTGTTGTGCAAAGATGGTCGCTGTAGTTGCTTAGGACTTCTGTCTTGTTCTTTTTTCCTGCTAAATCAATGTAAATTTTATTAGCACACACCAAGGTGGTGTTAAATATACAAGAAACAGTACATTAATTCCCTAAATAAAAATAGAGGCATCTGTCTTATTTCTTGCCTGTCCATTTCATACTTGAGTCTTGAGTGGTCTCAGATGGTTGTCTCACATGTAAAAGCATTATTTTGCAGGTGGCATATCATAACATTGACTATTGATGCTGAATTGGGTGAAGCGACTTGCTACCTGGATGGAAATTTTGATGGCTACCAGACGGGGCTACCACTTAGAGTGGCTAGTTGCATATGGGAGCTGGGAACGGATGTCTGGGTGGGTATAAGGCCACCTATTGATGTTGATTCATTTGGGAGATCAGATAGTGAAGGAGCCGAATCAAAGGTGCACATAATGGATGTATTTCTTTGGGGAAGGTGCTTGACAGAAGATGAGATTGCGGCTCTTCCCGCAGCTATGGGTTCTGCTGAATACAACATGATTGATCTGCCGGATGATAATTGGCAATGGACAGATTCTCCAACTAGGGTCTGTGTTTTTTAGTTCAAATGATTTGTTTCCAGCAATACATCTAATTGTAGTCATTTGTAGATAAAATGGTCCATAGGTCTTTGTCCCTTTATTTTGTAGATGCTCAAGTTCTAGATATTTTAAGGAAATCTTTTTACAATCAAATACTTTAAGAAACCCGATTGCTGGAGTTGATTGATAGTTTGATGTTGCTAATTTCAACATATCAGGTAAATATAAAAGGATAGTTGCTTGTCTTTTGGAATTTGTCTCATGGTTGCTACTTGGTTCTTCTTGCTTAGGTTGATGGGTGGGACAGTGATCCTGGGGATGTAGATCTTTATGACAGAGATGATGTAGATTGGGATGGGCAGTATTCAAGTGGGAGGAAGAGAAGGTCAGAACGTGACGGGGTTGTGTTGGACGTGGATTCTTTTACTCGAAGGTTGAGGAAGCCCCGAGTAGAGACACAGAAGGAAATCAATCAACACATGCTTTCAGTGGAAATGGCTGTGAAGGAGGCTCTCTTAGCAAGAGGAGAATCACATTTTACAGATCAAGAGTTTCCTCCCAATGACCGCTCATTATTTATGGATCCAGACAATCCTCCATCTAAATTGCAGGTGACTCCATCGGCAGCACTTTGCTCATAGTTTTATTGGACTTCTGGTTTTGTAGGTTTGATTATGATGTGTGGTACGTTAGTTGATATTAGTTCATCCCAGGTTGTTTCTGAATGGATGAGGCCTACTGATATAGTGAAAGAGAAGCATCTGGATTCTCACCCATGCTTATTTTCTGGAGTGGCAAATTCTTCAGATGTTTGCCAGGTTGTGCTACTCTTGCTTCACACTGTTTGCTCAAAGTATCCCCTCCTGCCACCTCTTTTCATTTGCTTTTTGGGGAGGCAGGTATCAAGTTGATTGGTAGAATTATCTTTATAGATCCAGTTGCTCATTGTGATGCTGTACTTATTTAATCAGGGACGACTGGGTGATTGTTGGTTTCTAAGTGCTGTTGCTGTGCTAACTGATGTTTCACAAATATCAGAAGTCATAATTACACCAGAATACAATCAGGAAGGAATATATACAGTTCGCTTCTGCATTCAGGTTAGGCTCTTTATACAGTTACTTGTGCCTGCAGTGTGTTCTTTAATAGCGCACAGAATCATCTTAGTGCCCACCAGGCATGAACATGCTGGGTTTTTTCAATTGATTAAATTATCAGTTGTTTTAATGTGTCTCTTGAACTTAGAATCTATGAATTCATAGAGATTAACCAGTAGCCACTATGGTTACAGTTGATTATGGAGGGTAAATCATCTGAAGAAAAAAGGAGAACATTTGGAAGTGGTGTCCTGGAAGTTTAACCTCTTCCTTTCCCTTTTTTGGGTAGTAAAAGAAAATGGCGAGGACTAGATTTTGTGTCTTCTTCTTTTCCTGGATTCAAAGTGATCCATCTAGAGCATAAGTGTGGATATATGGGCCTCAATCTGGTCATTGCTCTAAATTTCCTTTTTCTTTAATTTCACACATTGTACACCTACGTGAAAAAAACATTTTCCCCTCCTTAGAATTGCAAGTATGTAACTAATAGTGTCACTAAAGTCAGCAATACTGCAACTTTTATTAATGCTGATGGGCTTGAGGAATAGCATGAGGGTGGTCGAGTTGAGGTGAGAAGAGATGTGTCGATATCCGAGAACCAATTCTGATTCATGCCAGGCCGATCGACTACAGAAGCTATTCATCTTGTCATGAGATTGGTGTAGTATAGGGACAAAAAGAGAGACTTACACATGGTGTTCATTGGCCTAGAGAAGACATATGATAAAGTCCCTCGGGAGGTCCTTTGGAGATGCTTGGAGTCTAGAGGTGTATATGTGGCTTACATTAGGGCAATTAAGGACATGTTTGAGAGTGCCAAGACTCGGGTTAGGATAGTGGGAGGTGACTCAGAATACTTTCTAGTCGTGATAGGGTTGCACCAGGGATCAACCCTTAGTCCGTTTCTATTTGTCTTAGTGATGGATGAATTGACACGACATATTCAGGAGGAGGTGCCGGGGTGTATGTTATTTGCAGACGACATAGTTTTGATTGACGAGACACGTAATGGTGTTAGAGATAGGCTGGAAATTTGGAGAACGACCTTAGAATCTAAAAGTTTCAGGTTAAGTAGGACTAAGACGGAGTACATGGAGTGGAAGTTCAGTGAAGTAACTCAAGAGACAGATGTGGAACTGAAGCTTGAGGCACAAGTTATACCCAAAAGAGGGAGTTTCAAGTATCTTGGGTTCATTATTCAAGAAAATGGGGAGATTGACAATGATATCGAACACCGTATTGGAGCAGGGTGGATGAAATGGAGGCTTCCCTCCGAGGTGCTTTGCGATAAGAAGATATCGCCTAGCCTGAGAGGTAAGTTCTACAGAGTGGTGGTTAGACCAACATTGTTGTACGGGGCAGAGTGTTGGCCAGTAAAAAACATTCACCTTCAGAAGATGAAGCTAGCGGAGATGCGGATGCTCAGATGGATGTGTGGTCATACTAGGAGAGATATAATTAGGGATGAAGATATATGGGACAAGGTTGGAGTGGCCTCCGTGGAGGATAAGATGAGGGAAGCGAGACTGAGATGGTTCGGGCATGTGAAGAGGAGGTGTGAGGATGCGCCACTTAGGAGGTGTGAGAGATTGACGGTCACAGGAGTTAAGAGAGGTAGAGGTAGGCCGAAGAAGAACTGGGAGAGGTGATTAGACAGGATATGGCTCAGCTCCAACTGTCTAAGGACATGACATTAGATAGGAAGATTTGGAGGTCGAGGATTAGGATAGAAGGTTAGTAGAATTTTGAGTTTTGTCGCGCTGTGCGTGAGAGAGGTGGGGGTCTAGCCTTTCCATCTCCTCCTTTTCTTAGTTGTATTATTTTGGTATGGCATAGATCATTATCTCGGTGTGTATTACCATGTTGCGCCATTTGTTTTGTATCTTATTTTTTGCTGTCCTATTTTCCCTCCAATCCTGCAATGACTTACGTTCCTTTTGAGCTGAGGTTCTATCGGAAACTGCCTCTCTACCCCGCAAAGGTAGAGGTAAGGTCTTCGTACATCTTACCCTCCCCAGACCCATCAATTGTGCAATGAATCCATGTACAACCTTTCATTGAATAGTGCAATGATGGGATAATGCTGTCTTCTATATTGATCTCCTTCAAGTTGTATTTTAAACTGATGAGAGGATCTTAGTCTATTTATGTACTGGTTTCTGTGAGAAACAAAAGTATAATTGCCTTTTCTAAAATAGATCATTAAATCAAGTTAATCCTGTGGCTGTATTTATTGTAGGGGGAATGGGTCCCTGTTGTGGTAGATGATTGGATTCCATGCGAGTCACCTGGTAAACCAGCATTTGCCACCAGCAGGAAGGGTAATGAAATGTGGGTCTCCTTGTTAGAAAAAGCTTATGCAAAGCTTCATGGCTCATATGAGGCATTAGAGGGTGGACTTGTGCAAGATGCTCTTGTAGACCTCACCGGAGGAGCTGGTGAGGAGATTGACATGAGAAGTGCTGAAGCACAGATTGATCTTGCAAGTGGAAGACTGTGGTCTCAGCTACTGCGTTTCAAACAAGAGGGTTTCCTACTAGGTGCTGGTAGCCCTTCAGGTTCGGATGTGCATATCTCTTCCAGTGGTATTGTCCAAGGTCATGCCTACTCAATATTGCAGGTAAAAATTCAATCCTTCTATCTTATGACTTATCCACCAGCCAAGAAATTTCAGTCACGCGATCATTTTTGGCATGATTTACTGCTCAGGTACGAGAAGTTGATGGCCACAAGCTTGTTCAGATCCGGAATCCATGGGCAAATGAAGTTGAATGGAATGGCCCTTGGTCTGATCCATCACCTGAATGGACCGACAGGATGAAACACAAGCTTAAGCATGTCCCACAGGTTGCTCCCCCTCCCTCCCTCTTCCAAGTTACTTTTTTTGGCATGGACTTTGATTTTACCTAATGAATTCTTTGGTTAAAAGCCAGACTGTGGGGAGGATGCAGATTCTCCTGCCTAATTCCATTTTTGGGATACCTCTGGATTGAATAACTCCTGATAATTTATCTACAGACCCATCTTATGTGGAGCTTGGTAGCACACCTTCTCTAATCTCTTCCTATGTATGATCCCCCACAATCTTCCTTTCCTGTACAACCAAGCAATTCTCGTTTCCTTACCTAGCAAGCCTAATGCTGTTCTTCTCCCTTCCTATTGCTATCTCCTTTCTCTCTTCCCCTTTCCAGTCCAATTTCAAGCCCCATCTTCTCTTCCTCCTGTGTCACTGCAAGAACCCCATCACCTCCTGTATCATGTCTTCCTCTCTGGATAAAAAATGATGCTGTAAAGTACTGACCCTCTGGTCTCCTTCTTGTTTCCCTTCTCTCCCCAAGCACTCAGTCAAGCAATCGACTATGCCTTGTTCCCAAATTTTTTTTTTTTGGGGTGGGGGGTGAACAATGAAGGATGTTCTATTCAGCTGGGTCGTTAGAAGATGGAAGAGAAGAAACATGGCGTGGGATTTTGCTCCATTAACTCTTATAGCTTGGAGAGAGTGAAATACTAGAGCTTTTGAAGGAAACAAACTAGATTTTGTACATTTGAAGAATAGTCTCTTACCTTTAATTTCTTTTTGTTGCACCCATGAGGTTTCTATTTGTATTGAAGATTGGTTATTTTTTGTAGAGAACCATTTATTCTCTACTTTTTTGGTATACCTCTTGTATATGGGAGTTTTCCCATTGCTAGTGAATCGCTTCTGGAGGGATGAGATAACCCCCTTGTTAAATTCTGCATGCAAAATAGCTCCCCACTGTTTCCTTGGCTTTACCACATTCTGGTCCTTTTGTTCATCAAGAAAAGGAGTGAAGGATATGCTTATACAGCTTTTTACTGGTTGACACTAATTTTTCCTATTTTGTTGTAAACAGGCAAATGATGGAATTTTCTGGATGTCTTGGCAAGATTTTCAGATACATTTTAGGTCTATATATGTTTGCCGTGTCTACCCACCAGAAATGCGCTACTCAATCCATGGTCAATGGAGAGGTTACAGTTCTGGAGGCTGCCAGGATTATGACACATGGCATCAGAACCCCCAATATCGACTAAGAGCAAGTGGTCCTGATGCTTCCTTGCCCATTCACGTTTTTATCACCTTAACTCAGGTGCACTATTGTGATTAATCTTGGAACAGAGTTGTTACTTATTGGCATTATCTTTTGTTGATAAAATAGACTAAAATCAGAATGCTATTTTAGGGTGTGAGCTTCTCAAGGACAACAGCTGGTTTCAGGAATTATCAGTCAAGTCATGATTCAATGATGTTCTACATTGGGATGAGGATACTGAAAACTCGTGGTAGGCGTGCTGCATATAACATTTATTTGCATGAATCTGTTGGTGGGACAGACTATGTAAATTCTCGAGAAATATCGTGTGAGATGGTCCTAGATCCTGATCCAAAGGGTTACACAATAGTGCCTACTACAATACATCCTGGTGAAGAGGCGCCTTTTGTTCTCTCTGTTTTTACCAAAGCTTCGATAAGTCTTGAAACTTTATAATTTTGCATTTTGAGGACCCATTTGGTTTGGGTTTTGATTATTACTTGAGAATCTCCCAAAGAGGATGGACCATCCCCGATCATTCATATCTGTCTAAGAGCTGGTTGAGTGGTAAATATGCAGTAGAAATGCTCGGTAAGTTCCTTCATTTTAACTTCTTATATATACTCCTCTCTAAGATTCTGTCTAATCTTGTAATATTTGGTTTTGGTAAGTATATTTAATTTATTTTCCCCTCTACTTTTAACAGGCATAGGAAAAGGAGAAAGGATGTTCTGTCCTTTGCAAGCTCTGCGTTATTATGGGGAAGTCTTCCATGGTCGCTAAATCTCATTCATGCATGGGGGACTGGAAGTCTCTAAAGCCAAAAGAAGGAAGATGGTCCATTGAACGTGGTCTCGAAGAGGGTTCTCGGGGATTAGACACGCTGTACATGAGTAGATGTTGTAAGAAAATAGGATTTAGTAAAATGTAAATGAGGTGTTAACAAGAAAAGGAATAGATGAAAAGAATAGGAATAGGTGTTAGGGATGCCCTGTTGGATGGGTTATAGTTTAGCGTGTTGGGAGTGTCCACCATATGGCTGAAAAATCAATTGAAGTTTCAGCATCAGTTTTGAAGTGTACTTACTTGTAGACATCATTAATTGTAAAAATGAAACATTTTTTTCATTAATAGAATTAACTATGTCTTCTCTCTACAATCTTATATTGTGTCTCTTTTATTATCGTCAGAAGTAGGAAGGAAACAAGGGACTGGTTGCTCCTTGGAAGTATTGTGTCTGTGTAGTTTAGCAGAAAGTTCAAGTAAAGAGCTTTACATCTATTAAAATGAATAATTGGGGAGCGAAGGTACTCTTTATTACCCACTTCCTCTAGTCAACACTCAACATCATTTCCCTTTTAAGAAAAAGTTCTTATTCTCAAAATTTCTCTTTTTTACAAGTTAAGTTACTTCATGCAAACATTTGAAGTTAAAAATGTAAGGAAATGGAACTCTGAAAAAATTATTCAGAAATTGACCATTCATTAGTGGTAGCTTTTTATAAGAAATAGAGAATTTTACGAATGTTGGTAGATTTTAAATTATAAATACAGAACTACAATACTTACCACATACATTAATAACCACAATTGTTCTAGATTTTTGTCTTAGGTTCAAAAATTATTTTATCATCAACAATTGTAATTTTTCCAGACCCCACTGCCATAGACAAGGTCCTTTCACTACGTAGTAGTGCATAATTTTAGCCTGTATGAGGTTTTTGAATTTCACGTTGTACTTTTGTTCCATTCCTCATATAGGTTTAATTTTAGCATGAGGTTTTTGACACAATTCTAGTTGTACTTTTGTTCTTATATATATATTATCTATATTGATGAGAAATGGGGCCTCAAAAAATGAGGGGCCTTAAGAGACTTCACCCAAAAACCGCCGCTGGATTAATCAAGTAATTTATTTCGATCCACTCAAATTTATTACAGCTACCTATCAAAGATGAAGGCCTTTTATTCAATTTCATACTATTGAGGAAACCAAATCCTTGTATATATGTCAATGAGATAATAAAAGAGCTCTTTGAATCGAATATTTATAAAGCAATTAGAGGAAGTTCACACCCTGATGTAATTCATTTTGTTTTAATTATCAATTCTTTTTTCTGGTCCAACTCATCTTATTTTGTATACTCTTACTTATGGGAGTAAAATAAGACTATTAGTTTATAGACGCCAATCTGCATGCACTGATTAAACACAAGCACTGGTACGTACAATAGTGATATGTAATATTCCTTTATAGGTTATTTAAAGGAATATAATAAGTGAAAATGCCAACTAAATAATATTGTCAATTTTCAATAAATGTGAATTTATACTTTGTTTGTCCAACAACAGGCAACAGATCAATCGATATGAAATCATATGAACAATACTAACAGGGGCGGATCTCTCTCTCTCTCTCTCTCTCTCTCTCTCTCTCTCTATATATATATATATATATATATATATATATATATATATATATATGGATTCACGTGAAACCGTTAACTTTTATTTATACTATGTATTTATATTAAGAAATTTACAAAAGTCTGATTCTTTCCCGGACCCTATACATAGCAGAAACTTAATACACCGAGTTGTTCTTTTAATTATTTGTGAATTTAAATATTATTTTATGTTAACTTAAAATTATTATAGAAATTCTTAAATTCTAAAATCTGAATCGGCTTCGGAATACTAGTACCACACCATTATTTAAAGGCCCTCGTCTGAGTTGGCACACTTGCTTTACTTTCATTTTCCACTGATCATTTAAATATTTTATAAGTAATATATATAACGCTATCTTCTTACTACTAGTTTTATTCTGTCTACATTTGCTTACCTTGCCCCAATAATAGGATCACGTGTTGTTGAGCTGTTTGTCCCCAACTAGAAGTATCTTATTCCAAGTAATTACTCTCTCCTCCTCAAAAAGAGTGTAATAACTTTTAGGTAAAAATAGATAATTTAATTAAAATATTTTTAATTAAATAAATATTAGAATTTAATCACCTAATAATTAATAAGAGCAAATCTGAAAAAGTAAGATTAATCCTTTCTTGATAACTAAATACTCTTTTTGACTCAAAAAATAAGGATTAAGTGGACATTCTTTTTTATCGGAATGGAATACTATATTAAGGGTATATCAAAGTAATCTTTAATGTTGTAATTAGAAATCATGGAGAAAATATCTAAAGGGGGTAAAATAGGGAAATGAATATGGGCCCATGAAAATGCTGGCAACCGAACCCTTATCGAATTCCCCTTTATTAATTCCAAAAATCATAAATATATAGAGAGAAAAAGAGAAAAGTGGGTGTGTGTACGGGTAGAAATGAGAGAAATAATAAGCATACACATAGGTCAAGCAGGTATTCAGGTGGGAAATTCATGCTGGGAGCTTTATTGCCTTGAACATGGCATCCAACCTGATGGCATGATGCCTAGGTATCGTATTCTTCTCTTCTCTATAAAATATTCTTTTGACATTTTCTTGATGGCATGATACCCAGATATGAATACATCACATCTACCAATTATGTACTCCCTCCGTCCCGTCCCAATTTATATGACACCATTTAACTTGTCACTGGAGGGGTGTATGATGAATATTTTTTTGATGTAATTTGTGATACCAATTACTCCTACATATTTGGCTTTGTCCTGGAAGGGTTTGTTAATATTTCTTGTTTATGGAAAAAAGTAACATTTGGAATGACATGAATCTGAATGGAATGGAATTCTTCATGTACAGGACCCAACTATTTTGGGATTGATAAATGGTACTATTGGTCATTTGATTACAACACCTGGTTTTCTTATTCTGTTATTGATTTGTGATCTACGGGATGAGCAAACTTTTCCTGGTAATGTTAGAGCATCCATTTATGAATTTGTATTGTATAACTAGATAAATGTTTGTTTTCTTGCAGTGACACCTCACCAGGTGCAGCACATGATGCCTTCAACACCTTCTTTAGCGAAACTGGTGCTGGGAAGCATGTCCCAAGAGCTATATTTGTCGATCTTGAACCCACTGTGATTGATGAGGTTAGAACTGGCACTTATCGCCAGCTTTTCCATCCGGAGCAGCTCATTTCAGGAAAGGAAGATGCTGCAAATAATTTTGCCAGAGGCCATTATACAGGTAGCTACTACTTGTTTCAGACAACTCTCGAGCCATTCCTTTTGTTAATGTACCTAATTTTTGGTTTATTCAACTTTCTTCACAGTTGGGAAGGAGATTGTCGATCTTTGCCTTGATCGAGTAAGGAAATTGGCTGATAACTGCACAGGTTTGCAAGGATTCTTGGTGTTTAATGCTGTTGGTGGTGGTACTGGTTCTGGATTGGGGTCATTGTTGCTGGAACGCCTATCTGTGGATTATGGAAAAAAGTCAAAGCTTGGGTTTACTATCTATCCTTCTCCCCAGGTGCATAAACATAGTCATGTTTTAGCAAAGCACTAGTACATTTGTTTTAGTATGGCAATAAAGGACAAGGTTTAGACTTAATTTTTAGATGACACTTGTCCATATAGGTTGTTATCTAGTAGCTTTCATGATAATGGCATTTTAGCTAACTGTTTGGTCTTTTGTTAATTTCAGGTATCCACTGCTGTTGTAGAGCCTTATAACAGTGTTCTTTCAACTCATTCCCTTCTAGAACACACTGATGTGGTTGTGATGTTGGACAACGAAGCCATTTATGATATCTGTAGGAGATCCCTAGACATTGAGAGGCCTACATATACTAATTTGAACCGACTGATCTCTCAAATCATATCATCGTTGACCACTTCCTTGCGGTTTGATGGAGCCATCAATGTTGACATTACTGAATTCCAGACAAACCTGGTACCATACCCGCGCATCCATTTTATGCTTTCATCATATGCCCCTGTGATCTCAGCTGAAAAGGCATACCATGAGCAATTATCTGTACCGGAGATAACAAATGCAGTTTTTGAGCCCTCAAGCATGATGGCTAAATGTGACCCAAGGCATGGAAAATATATGGCTTGCTGCCTGATGTACCGTGGAGATGTTGTTCCCAAGGATGTCAATGCTGCTGTGGCTACTATTAAGACGAAGAGGACAGTTCAGTTTGTTGACTGGTAAGGATTTTGCACTAGTTGCAAGCATTGCACCTTTCTAATTGAACAAACTACACAACATTTTCTAATTTGGATGACACCAGATCATAAATTTTTTGGTTTTGGGATTTTGAGCAGGTGCCCAACTGGCTTCAAATGTGGAATAAACTATCAGCCTCCAACAGTAGTACCTGGTGGTGATCTTGCCAAGGTGCAACGGGCTGTTTGCATGATTAGTAACAATACTGCAGTTGCTGAGGTGTTCTCACGCATTGACCACAAATTTGATCTCATGTATGCTAAGAGGGCATTTGTCCACTGGTATGTTGGAGAAGGCATGGAAGAGGGAGAGTTTTCTGAGGCCCGTGAAGATTTAGCTGCACTTGAAAAAGATTACGAGGAAGTAGGTGCTGAAGGTGTAGATGACGAAGAAGACGGTGACGAATATTGATGTAGACCAACATCTTTGAAGGTAGTGTTGGCCTAGTGCCTTGCATATGTTTTTGTTGTTTTTGGTTATTTGTATAACTTCTCATATCAGTTGTCTACATTGTAATTTGACATTCCTTTGCATTCATGTCTGAATATTTCCAACTATGCTGAACATTGACTGTTCATATTATCGTATGATCTCTACATTGTGCTACTTGATCAAGTAACTTGTAGATGTTAAACAAAGAAGGGTATATGATTCTTGACTCGACAACTGTAAACCCCGGAAAGCTCAATTCTTGATCATGAAGTATGTAAACAGGTAGAGGTACCATCAAACATTAGTGAATGTTAAGTTACACTAATCCCAAACAGACCAAAGGACACCAAATCCCATATTAAAAGGGCAGACATCTAATCTCACATTGAAAAATTACACATCGTTATCCTCTTGATATACATAATGTAGAAGGATCAATCTACTTCTGAAGTGACATTACCTGATGACTACCGACTGCATAATTAAATTCCACAAAATAAGATCTGTCAACTCTACAGATAACTCAATTTTACCTGTGCATGAAAACAAAATTTTCACATCAGTTTTCTTGTAACCGTTACCTCATGGATTTTCCTGAACCCGGCCGACCGGCTATGTTTAGCGTGAAATTCCACCGGTCCATTCCAAACGGGGTGGTGACTAGGGCTGGCCAACGGGGCGGGTCGGCCTTGTCCCGACCTGACCCCGCCTGGTCCCGCCCGGTCCCGCCCCTACCCCGCTTAAAAAAAATACTGGTAACGGGATTTGAACCGGGATGGGACCTGGGCTCGTCCCGCCCCAGTACCGATAGCCCAGTCCCGCACGGGTCCCGCCCCCTGTCCCGCCCGATCCCCTTCCCCTTGCACAAAATAACCGTTGCACAACTGCCATTTTATATTTTGGCTGTTGTGCAGCGGCCATTTTTGGCCTCCCCCAACCCCCCACCACCTTAATATTTATTTTTAACCCCTAAGTTATTATATTTACACTTCAACCCAATTTTTCAACTATAAATACCTCATTTTCTTTTCATCTTTCTCATAAATCTTCCTACAATCTCTCTAATCTCTCAATATATCTCTCTACAAGTCTACATTGTCTACTAAATATTCAATTTTATTTATTCATTTGGGAGTGAAGTTAGCAACTAGCTTGAGGATCATCCATAAAGCAAAGTTTCAATTTTCAACCTCTCGATTACACGTCGGCGTTTGGTACATTTGTTCCTTCATTAAATTATTATTGTTTCTTTATTTTAATTAGCGCACTTAATTTCATTATCTTTAATTATTTATTAGCATATAATTAAAATGTAAGGATTTAGAGGTATGTTTAAGGGTATGTGTAAGGCTTCTCCTAGTAGGGGTAACAAGGGCAAGAGTACTTCTTCAAGTCATCTTATTCCTAGACAGGATGATTTGCTTGAAAATGATTTTTTTCCTGAAATATCATTAGATTTAGACGAGGAGATATTTTCTGCAACACAACAAGACTTTAATTTAGAAGATAATCTAGATGACACACTCAATAATCTAGATGACACACCCACTAGTGCACCTCCAAGGAACGCCTCCTATTCCCCCTAGTATGAGACGAGGCCCAATAAAACAAAAATTAAAATCAGACGCATGGATTTTTTTATAGGGACGAAGAGAATCAAGTAGTTAGATGATAGGTACACTGGTACTTTTATTTCAGAAAATATTTATTCAGTTTGCGATTAGTATGGCATAACTGATAAAATTATGACTATTACATTAGATAATGTTTCTTCTAATAATTATGCTATTAGAATTTTAAAAGATCTTTTAACTCCGTCTTTTCCAAATCATTTTCATATAAAATGTGCATGCCATATTTATAACTTAGTTATAAAGGATGGTCTATCACATTTTGAAGACATTCTTAATAAAATATAATTTGCTATAAACTTTATTTTTAGAAGTAATAGAATACAACGAAAAAAAGAATATGAAAAAACTTGTCACGGTTGTAGACTAGCTTATAGAAAAATTTACGAAGAAGTAGCGACTAGGTCTAATTCTTTATACGAACAACTACTTGTTGCTTATGATTATATAAGACCTATAACTTTATTTTTTAACGCCCATAATCGAAATCCAACTGATATGGTTGTAGATAACGATTGGGATAAAATTTCAGAACTTATTGTATTTCTAGAGAAATTTTTTCAAGCAACAAAAGAATTTTCCGGTATATATTATCCTACTATTTCAACTATGTTGTTTTATATAGCTCTAACATTTTTATTACTTAGTGAATATATGGAAAAATCAGCTTATAAGGCATTTATTAAAAAAATATTTTATTCATATTCCCCCTATTTATATTATTGGTGTTGTATTAAATCCGACTATTAAAATAGATGGTTGTAAAGCACTAATTGAAACTATTTATGATTGTATAGCAGTACTTCCATCTCTAACTCCAAAAAATCCAAATGACCCACCACCTATTAAACAAACTAAAGAAGAAGTGTTGTCTAGCATACAAGATGAATGCAAAAAAGTATATTGGCATTACCAACAAGAAAGTGCTAGCAACCAACCGGCTTCCATACCATCTTCTTCTTCTTCAACACAACCTCAAAAAAGACATGTCGTTTATGCGGCTAGTATTGAAAGCCTTAGACATAGAATGTATAGTGGTAACACTACTAACCAAGTTAGCGAGTTTGATGTTTTTGTTTTGTAGGGTATTGTACCGTATCAAGCAGTTCTCAATGAAGAAGGACGTGCAAACTTGCTGAAATATTGGAGGGAGAATGAGAAGACATTTCCGACATTGTCAAAGATGGCCCGAGATGTGTTGAATATTCAAGCGTCATCAACAATCGTCTGAAAGCATTTTTTCTGCTGCCAGATTTCAAATAGGAAAGCATAGACACTCATTAGCGGGAGACATCTTGGAGATTGCAGTATTATTCAGAGATTGGATAAGAGCGGAGCGGAGAAGGTGCAGTCAACCGGAGATCGATGAAGAAGAAGAAGACGAAAACTACAACGGCATCTTATCCGACGGAGGTGGAAGCGACGTCGAGCAATTTGACCAACAAATACCAATTCCAACCGAAGAACCACAAGAAATTATAAAGAAACCAAAAAAGGTGTATTTAAATATGTAATTTTTTTAATTGCAATTTTACTATGTTATTTGCAACTTTCAAAAGTTGCAATTTTGACAATTGTATTACAAAAAAAAATCATATTTCTATTAAATAATATAAGAGGCACAAAAACAACATTGGAATGTTTTTATTACACTATTTTGTTCAATTATTGAGGTGTTTCTATATATATTATTTTTTAAAATTAAGTGCAAAACAAAAATAGAAAAACCTGATCCCGTCCCGCCCCGCCCCGATAATACCAGTCCCCTTTTTCGACGGGACCGAGAATGAGACGGGACATCGGCGGATCCCGTCGGTCCCGTCCCGTCCAGTCGGGACCCACCTCGCCCCGTTGGCCACCCTTAGTTGTGACCGATACTAATTGCTCTGCCACACTCGTCATAGCTTATTTTTTCCATTTATAGATCGAGATACCCCCAGCTCCTGATTATTCGACTTTTCGTGTGTGTTAGCTCATGGATTTTCCTGAACCCGGCTGATCGTCACTGTTTGGTGTGAAATTTCACCGGTCCATCCCAAAGGGCTGGTGACTAATACTAATTGCTCTGAAATGCCTGACGTAGCTTATTTTTTCATTTATGGGTCCAGAAGCCCCCAACTCCAAGTTATTGGACTTTTCATGTGTGATAACTTATGGATTTTTCTGAACCCGACCAACCGGCTCTGTTTGGCGTGAAATCCCACCAGTCCATCCTAAACGCGCTGGTTACCGATACTAATTGCTCTTGCATGGCCGACGTAGCTTATTTTTACATTTACGGGTCCAGAAACCCCCAACTCATAAATATTGGACTTTTGGTGTGTTAGCTCATGGATTTTTCTGAACCCGGCCGACGGGCTCTGTTTTGCGTAAAATTCCACCGGTCTATCCCAAATGGGCTGGTGACTGATACTAATTGCTTTGACACGCCGAGGTAGCTTATATTTTCATTTACGGACCCAAAAATCCCCATCTCCTAATTATTGGACTTTTCGTGTGTGTTAGCTCATAGATTTTCTGCAACCTAGCTGATCGAATATGTTTGGCGTGAAATTCCACCACTCTATAGAAAACAGCCCGGGGACCGATACTAATTGCTTCTGCAGGCCCGGCGTAACTTATTTTTTCATTTATTTTGTCCACACACATGAGCTCGTGATTTTTTGATCTCTCGTGTGTATTAGCACATGAATTTTCCGCAACCTGACTAACAGACTCTGTTTGACGTGAAATTCCAGCAATCGTACCAAACTGATTGGGACCGATACTAGTTGCTTTAGAAGATGAGTCATAGCTTATTTTTCTATTTATTTGGTTCACATAATCGAGCACGTGATTATTTTACCTCTCGTGTGTGTTAGCACATGGATTTTCCGCAACCTGGACGACTGACTCTGTTTGGCTTGAAATTCCACCGGTCCACACCAAACGGGCTAGAAACCGATACTAATTACTTCAGCAAGCCATGTGTAGCTTGATTTTTCATTTATTTGGTCCACACCCGAGCTCTTGATTTTTCAAACTCTCGTGTGTGTTAGCACATGGATTTTCCGCAACTTAGATGGCCGACTCTGTTTGACGTGACATTGTACTGATCCATACATAACGGGTTGGGGACCGAAACTAATTGCTTCAACAAGTGCAGCGTAGCTTAATTTTTCATTTATTTGGTCCACGCACCCGAGATCGTGATTTTTTGACCTCTCATGTGTGTTAGCACATAGATTTTAAACCTAGCTGACCGACTTTGTTTGGCATGAAATACCGTCGGTCCATACCAAACAGGTCGGGGACTAATACTAATTGCATCCACAAGCCTGGAGTAGCTTGTTTTTCCATTTATTTGGTCCACACACCGAGCTCATGATTTTCGACCTCGAATGTGTTAGCACATGGATTTTTCGCAACCTAGCCGACCGACTATACTTGTCGTGACATTCCCCCAATCCATAGACAACAGGCTGCGGACTTATACTAATTGCTTCGGCAAGCTTGGTGTAGCTTGTTTTTTTATTTATCTAGTCCACACATCCGAGCTCGTGAATTTTCGACCTCTCGTCTATGTTAGCACATGGATTTTCCGCAACCTGACTGACCGACTCTCTTTAGCGTGAAATTCTACTGATCCATATCAAACGGGTTGGGGACCGATATTAATTGCTTCGATAAATGCGGCGTAGCTTATTTATCCATTTATTTGGTCCGGACACCGATACACGTGATTTTTTGACCTCTCATGTGTGGTAGCACATGGATTATCCACAACAAGGTCGACCTACTCTGTTTGGCATAAAATTCCATCAGTCCATACCAAACGGTCCGTGGACCAATACTAATTGCATCGACAAACACGACGTAGCTTATTTTACATTTATTTGGTCCACACACCAGAGCTCGCGATTTTTGACCTCTCGTGTGTGTTAGCACATGGATTTTCCGCAACCTGATCGGCCAAATGTGTTTGGCGTGAAATTGAACTAGTCCATTCCAAACGGGTTGGGGATCGATATTAGTTGTACTGCAAGCCCGGTGAGCTTATTTTTAATTTATTTGGTGCACACACCCAAGCTAGTGATTTTTTCACCTCTCGTGTGTTAGCACATAGATTTTTCGCAACCTGGCCGACCGACTTTGCTTGGCATGAAATTCACAGGCCCATATCAAACTAGTTGGGGACCGATACTAATTGTTTCAAAAAACCTGGCGTAGCTAAAGTTTTTCAATTTTTCTGGTCCACATAGCCGAACTTGTGATTTTTTTACCTCTCGTGTGTGTTAGCACATAAATTTTCCGCAACCTGACCGACAAACTCTGTTTGGGTTGAAATTCACTTGTCTGTAACAAACTAGTTGGGGATTGATACTAATTTCTTTGGCAAGCCCGACATACGCTTATTGGATTTGTTTCAAACTGGCCGACCAACTCTGTTTGGTTTGATTTCCATCGGTTCATACCAACGAGCTTGGGACAAATACTAATTACTTTGGTAAGCCTGGTATAGCTTATTGTTTCATTTATTTGGTCAACACTCTCAAACTCGTGATTGTTGACATATCATATGTCATAGTACATCCATTTTCTACAACCTAGATGACCGACTCTGTTTGTTGTGAAATTTCACCTGCATTTACCAAACGACCTGGGGATCGATACTATTGCTTCGGAAGCCCCCGACGTAGCTTATTTTTTCCTTTATTTGGTCCACACATCCAAGCTATTATTTTTCGACATCTCGTGTGTGTTAGCACATGAATTTTTTGCAATGTGGTTGACCGACTGTATTTGGCGTGACATTTCACCGGTCAATACCAAAAGGGATGGGGACCGATACTAATTGCTTTTTTCTATTTTTTTGTCCACACACCCGAGCTCTTCATCAATGTCTCGTGTGTGTTAGCACATGGATATTCAGTAGCCTGGCCGACTGACTCTGATCGGCGTGAAACTCCACTATTCCATACCAATCGGGCTTGGGATCTATACTAATTGTTTTTGCAAGCCCGACATAGATTATTTTTCCATTTATTTGGTCCACACACCCGATATCATGATTTTTGATTTCTCGTGTGTGCTAGCACATGAATTTTCCTCAACCTGACCGAACGACTATGTTTGGCGTCAAACTCTACCAGTTCAGACCAAACGGGCTTGGGACCGTTATTGATTGCTTATGCAAGCCTGACGTAGCTTATTTTTTCATTTATTTGGTCCACACACTAGAGCTCGTGATTTTTTTACCCCTCGTCCGTGTTAGCACATGGAATTTTCGCAATTTGGTCGACCGACTCTGTTTAGCATGAAATTCCATTGGTCCATAACAAACGGGCTGGGACCAATACTAATTGCTTCGGTAAGCTTAACGTAGCTTAATTTTCTATTTATTTGATCCATGCACCCGAGCTCGTGATTTTTCAACCTCTCGTGTGTGTTAGCACATGAATTTTCCTCAACATGGTCGACCGACTATGTTTGGCGTGAAACTCCACCGGTCCATACCAAACAGGTTGGGGACCGATACTAATTGCTCCGGCAAGCCCGGCATAACTTATTTTCTGTTTATTTGGTCCATATACCCTTGCTTGTGATATTTCAACCTCTCGTGTGTGTTAGTATATCAATTTTCCGCAATCTGGTCGACCGACCATTAAGCTTGAAATTCCACTGATCCATACCAAATGGGTTGGGGACCGATACTTTTTACTTCTGCAAGCCTGGCGTAGCTTATTTTTTCATATATTTGGTACACACACCGAGCTCGTGGTTTTTAGATCTCTCGTGTGTGTTAGCACATAGATTTTCCACAACCTGACCGACCGACTCTATTTTGGCATGAAATTCCACCGGTGCATACCAAACAGGCTAGGGACCGAGACTAATTGCTTTGGCAAGCCTGGCACGACTTTTTTTTCCTTTTATTTGGTCCACACACCCGAGCTCGTGATTTTTTGAACTTTCGTATATGTTAGCAGATGGATTTTATGCAACCTAGCCGACCGACTCAGTTTGCTAATAAATCCCACCAGTCCATACCAAATGGGTTGTGAACCGATTCTAATTGCTTCGGAAGGCACGGGGTAGCTTATTTTATCATTCATTTAGTCCACACACCCGAGCTCTTATTTTTCAACCTCGTGTGTGTTAGCACATGGATTTTTTACAATCTGGCCGACCAACTCTATTTGGCATGAAATTCCACCAGTTCATACTAAACGGGTCAGGGACCGATACTAACTACTTTGGAGGGCTCATCGTAGCTTTTTTTGAATTATTTTGGTCCATACACCCGATCTCTTGATTTTTCAACCTCTTGAATTTTTCAAAACCTAGCTGACCAACTCTGCTTGGCATGAAATTCCTCCAGTCCATACCAAATAGGATGTATACTGATACTAATTTCTTTGGCAAGCCAAGCATAGCTCATTTTTTTCATTTATTTGGTCTACACACCCGAGCTCGTGATTTTTCGAGCTCTCATGTGTGTTAGCACATGGATATTCCTCAACCCGGCCGACGACTATGTTCGACGTGAAATTCTAGCAGTCCATACCGAGTGGGCTGGGGATCGACACTAATTGCTTCAGCATGCCTAGTAGCTTATTTTTCCATTTTTTTGTCCACACACCCGAGCTCTTCATTTTTCATCCTCTCGTGTTTGTTAGCACATGAATTTTCCGAACCTTGCCCGATCGACTCTGTTCGACATTAAATTGCACCAATCCATACCAAACGAGCAGTGGATTGATAGAAATTACTTCGACAAGCCCGGGAGTAGCTGAATTTTCAATTTATTTGGTCCACACACCCGAGCTGGTGATTTTTTTACCTCTCGTGTGTTAGCACATGAATTTTCAGCAAATTTGGCCGACCTACTCTATTTGGCATGGAATTCCACAGGTCCATAGAAAACGGTTGGAGATCGATACTAATTTCATCGACAAGCCCGACATAGCTTATTTTTTTCATTTATTTGGTCCACACACCCGAGCTTTTGATTTTTCAACCTCTCGTGTGTGTTATCACATGAATTTTTTGAAACCTCATCGATCAACTATGTCTGGCATGACATTCCTCTGGTCTATACCAAACGGGCTGAGAATCGATACTAATTGTTTTCGCAAGCCTATCGTGGCTTGTTTATTTATTTATTTAGTCAACACACCCGAGTTCATGATTTTCCGACCGCTCGTGTGTGTTAGCTCTCTGATTTTCTGCAACCTGGTCGATCGACTCTACTTGGTATGAGATTCCCCCGTCCATATCATACGGGTTGGTGATCGATACTAATTACTTCGCAAAGCCCAGTGTAGCTTATTTTTTGATTTATTTGGTCCATACATCTGATCTCTTGATTTTACGACTTCTCGTGTGTGTTAGCACATGAACTTTTTGCAACCTAACCGGTTCTGCTAGGCGTGAAATTCCACTAGTCCGTACCAAATAGGCTGAGGATCGATACTAATTGTTTGGCAAGCCCAACGTAGCTTATTTTCCATTTATTTGGTCCATACACCCAAGCTCGTGATTTTTGACCTCTCGTGTGTGGTTGCACATGGATTTTCCTCAAATTGGTCGACCAACTCTGTTTGGCGTGAAATTCCACCGATCCATACCAAACGAGTTGGGGACCAATACTAATTACTTCGGTAAGCCTGACGTAGTTTGTCTTTCCATTTATTTGATCCACACACACGAACTCGTGAGTTTTTAACCTCTCGTATGTGTTAGCACGTGGATTTTCTACAACTTGGCCGACCGACTCTGTTTGCTATCAAATTTCACTGGTCCATACCAAATAGGCTAGCTACCGAAACTAATTATTTTGGAAGGCCCGACGTAACTTATTTTTCCATTTATTTGGTCTACATACCCGAGCTCTTATTTTTTGACATCTTGTGTCTGTTAGCACAAGGATTGTTTTGCAATCTGGCTGACCGACTCTCCTTGGTGTTACATTTCACTGATCCATACCAAATGGGTCGAGGACCGATACGAATTGCTTCGGAAGGCTAAACGTAGCTTATTTTTTTAATTATTTTGGTACACACGGAATTTTCAACCTCTTATGTGTGTTAGCATATGGATTTTTTTGCAACCTAGCTGACCGACTCTGTTTGGCGTGAAATTCCACCGATACATACCAAACGGGCTGGAAACTGATACTAATTGCTTCCGCAAGCTTGTCGTAGCTGATGTTTTTATTTATTTTGCCACACCCGAGCTCATGAGTTTTGACCTCTCGTGTGTGTTAGCAATTTGGGCCACCAACTCTATTTGGCTTGAAATTCAAGTGGTCCAAACCTCATAGGTTAGGGACTGATACTTATTGTTTCCGCAAGCCTTATGTAGCTTATTATTTCATTTATTTGGTCCACATAATCGAGCTCGTGATCTTTGACCTCTCATGTGTGTTAGAACATGAATTTTCCACAACCTAGTCGACCGACTCTATTTGGCGTGAAATTTCACCAGTCCATACCAAATAGATTGGGAACATATACTTATTATTTTGGCAAGCCCGTCGTAGCTTATTTTCATATATTTGGTCCACACACTCGAGCTAATTGTTTCGGCAAGCCAATTGTACCTTGTGTTTTCATTTATTTGGTCCATATACCAAAGCTAGTAATTTTTTTGACCTATCGTGTGTTAGTATATGGATTTTTCACAACCAGGCGGACCGACTCTGTTTGGCGTGAAATTCGACCATTCCATACCAAATGAATTGGGTATCGATACTAATTGCTTTCGCAAGCCTATCGTAGCTTTTATTTTCATTTATTTGGTCCACACACCTGAGCTTGTGATTTTTCAACATCTCGCACATGGATCTTCCGCAACTTAGCCGACCGACTCTGATCGGCATGAAATTCCATCGTTGCATACCATTCGGGATGGGGATCTATACTAATTGTTTTCGCAAATCCTCCATAGCTTATTTTTTTCATTTATTTGGTCCACACATCCGAGCTCGTGATTATTCGACTTCTCACGTGTGTTAGCACATAAATTTTCCGCAATGTGGTCGATCGACTCTGATTGGCGTGAAATTCTACCGGTCCATACCAAATAGGCTTGGGACCGTTACTAATTTCTTATGCAAGCCCGACGTAGCTTATTTTTTTATTTATTTGGTCCACACACCAGAGCTCGTGATTTTTTGACTACTCATGTGTGTTAGCACATGGAGTTTCCGCAACCTGGTCGAGCGACTCTGTTTAGCGTGAAATTCCATCGATCAATAACAAATGAACTGGGACCAATACTAATTGCTTCGGTAAGTCTGGCATATCTTAATTTTCTATTTATTTGGTCCATGCACCCGAGCTCGTGACTTTTTGACCTCTCGTGTGTGTTTTTCTCAACTTGGTTGAATGACTCTATTTGGCATGAAATTCCACCGATCCATACCAAACAGGACGGGGACCGATATTAATTGCTCTGGCAAGCCCGACGTAGATTATTTTTCTATTTATTTGGTCCACACACCTTTGTTTATGATATTTCGACATCTCATATGTGTTAGTACATCGATTTTACGCAATCTGACCGACCGACTCTATTTGGCTTTAAATTCCATCGGTCCATACCAAACGGGTTGGGACCGATACTTATTGCTTCCGCAAGCCGGTAGCTTATTTTTTCATATATTTGGTGCACACACTGAGCTTGTGGTTTTTTTACCTCTCGTATGTGTTAGCACATGGATTTTCCACAATCTGGCTGACTGACTCTATTTAGCGTGAAATTCCACCAGTCCATACCAAACAGGCTAGGGACCGATACTAATTACTTTGGCAAGCCCAGTGTAGCTTATTTTTTATTTATTTTGTCCACACACCCAGCTTGTGATTTTTTTACCTCTCGTGTGTGTTAGCACATGAATATTCTGTAACCTGGCCTACCGACTATGTTTGGCGTGGGATTCTCCCCGGCCATATTAAACGGGTTGGGGACCGGTACTAATTGCTTCTGCAAGCCCAACATAGTTTATTTTTCCATTTATTTGGTCCACACACTCGAGCTCGTGATTTTTTCACCTCTCATGTGTGTTAGCACATGGATTTTCCGCAACCTGACCGACCAACTCTATTCGACGTGAAATTCCACCGATCCATACCAAACAGGCTTGGGACCAATACTAATTGCTTCCGCAAGTTTGGTGTAGCTTATTTTTCCATTTGTTTGGTCCACACACCCGAGCTCGTGATTTTTTGACCTCTCATGTGTGTTAGCACATGAATTTTTCACAACCTGACCGACGGACTCTATTTGGTGTGAAATTCCACCGATCCATATCAAACATACCTTCTTTGATTGTCTCCTTTCCTTATTTAGATTTCCCCCTTGTGATTCTGTCTGATTGTTGTTCTACAATGGTTAAGTCAACCAGTGTGGCTAGGAGAGCAATTTGGTCCTTGATTTCCCAATATTTCCAAAATTTAACATGAAAACCATTGCCAACTTCGAAAGATGTTATTTTGAAAGAAGTCATTTGAAAGCTACGGATGTGCTTCCATAGACCCATCATATTTTCTGCATATAGTCATCATACTTTCCGCATATAGTATGATTACTCATAAATAGATAATAGTTTCTCCATTTCTTAGTGTACCTGCTCCGAAACCCTAGTCCTAAATCCTAATCCAAGAAAACATACCCCCTCTGTTCCAACTATGTGACATCGTTTGACTTGACACGAAGTTTAAAAAAAATGGAAGATTTTTATGTGTGGTTTAAAACAATCCTTAAACATTTGTGTGACTATAAATCATTTCATTAAGGTTAAAAGATGAATTTTAAAATCAAGTTATTTCTAGTTAAAGTAAGATAATATTATTCTTGAGACATACTAAAAAGAAAAGGACATAAATTGGACAGAGAGAGTACAAAACTTATGTCTAAGAAACCCATCCAAGTGCATAACAGCTTACAGTTTTCCAAATCAGTCAAGATTGACTAATTAATACTTATATGTGAGCTCATATAAGTATTAATAGGAAATTTCACTTAGTTAAATGGAACATTATGACAAAACATAAGAAGGAAGGGGTTTTGGGAACTAGAAATTTTAGAGCTCGCAATCAAAGAATATTATGTAAATGACTATGGAGGTTAAATTATGGGAGAAAAACCCCCCGGAAAGAAGTGGTAAAGGTGACTTATGGAAGAGAAGGTGTTTGGGCTCCTAAAGCAGTAAAGACTCCATATGGAGTAGCTGTTTGGAGACAGATTTGCAATCTCCGGGAGGAATTTAACAAGTATGTTGTCTTAAGTATAGGCAATGGGAAAACGATTAGACTTTGGGAAGATATTTGGGATGGTTATGGTTTGCTGAAAAATCAAGTTCCCAATTTATATAGGCTGACCTATAATTCGGAATCCTCTTAGCTGATATGTTTACGATTCAGGATGGAACTTTCAGTTCAGAAGGAATCTCTTTGACAAAGAAATGCAACAAGTTGATTTATTTATCCAGAAGATGCAATCAATGGTGTTAGTTCAAAATAGAGAAGATAGTCTAACCTGGGAAGCGAGTAAAAATCTTCTTTTACTATCAATTCTTTCTATAAAATTTTAAATTTTGTTCAGCCGATGCAAGCACAAAAGTGGCTTTGGAGGATGATCTGGAAGACCATAGTCCCAACAAAAGTTGCTTTCTTTGGTTGGCTAGTGTCTCGATAAGCATGTCTGACGAAGAAATTTGACGAGAATGGGTCGGAAAATGAGCAACAGATGTTGTGTGAGAAAGCTTGTGAATATGTGAACCATTTATTTGTGCATTGTGAATTTACTTGGCAGGTGTGGGCCATATTCATAGCTAATTTTGGCATTCATTTGTGTCCTCTCACATTCAGGAGTGTTGGTGTTGTGAAGCTAAGATGTGGAGTGACATTTCTCTTGGCATTGCTTGGACTATTGAAAGGATGGAAATGTTATGAATTTAGATGACATGCTAGACTGCTTAGGTGAAAGCGTAAAGGTCACGCTGAATAAGGCGAAGGATTTTATGCAACGACGCAGTGCGTGAAAGGGATTTAAAACTCGGAACGAGTACAACTACAGTATTCACATAAAACCTTAAAAAGAATAAACAAAAAGATAAAAGGCGTATTAAATCACCATTTATAATGTACTCTTTTATAATATAAAAATGTATAAAGAAAACAAGAAGATGACTGGACCAAAACTGTGACAAGAGCCGCCACCCTGACAACCCTTGAACCTTACACATTTGACCAACAAAACCTCTCGCAAACCATGACCATCGATGCTCCTATCCTTACTGAAGCAAGACTCGACCGCAAAACTTTTGATATACACATTCTACAAAAAAAAAAATGGTTTCCACCTTTGCTCGCATACTTTGCCAAAACTAACAGCAGGCCGGCACATAAGACTCAAAGTCCAAATGAATGGCATTAATGAGAATGAATGGAGTATCACATATTTGATTCACACATAGCTACAGGTCCGGCAGCCTCATTGCATTGGGGAAAAGCAGTTGGCTTCCACAGCATTATGATGATAGCATTGATTGTAGTGCTACCTGTTGTTGAGGCTGCAGGGATGACCATATTGAATCCAGGGTGGCTGGTGGTAGTGTTTGCTGAAGCTGCCTCAACAGAGTAATCATCCTACTAGCAGTCTGCTCTGTCACCAGATCCTTACCGGCACATAGAACCTACAGAAAAAGCAATTCCGTGTTTCAAGATGGCAGTGGCTATATGTATATTATCCAATAAAGACACAATTCAATATTTCCAATCAACTATCTAAAAAGGGGATGAAGAGGGTGAAAGACAAATGTCAGTTAAGATGTTTCCATCGCTCCACCGTCAACCCAAACAAAGAAAAATAAGAATCCAAAGAGAAAAAACAAAATAAACTGGGATAAGCCTCACATCCTTAAAATTTCAAATGAACAATTGGATCCAACAACTACTGGGTCAGAATTGGGGATTGTTTCACGACTGCTAACTTTTGGTGATAAGTATCAACCTAAACTTGGTAGTGAAAGAGCTAACCTCAGCAAAAACTTGAACAACTTTTGGAAGGTACTCATTGTTGGGGCCCAGAAGTTCTCTGTCTGACCTGCAAGCAGGAAAATATAATTAAAACATAGACTCAGAAGACAAGCTACCTGACACAGAGAGCAACAGTAGAATGACTGCTGTCAAAGCAGGACAGCCATACCTATTATCAAATGTTATAAACCATGGGTTAAACACTCCCAACTTTATTACAACGGATATTTTCTTTAACGTGTATTTTATCATCAAAAACTAAAACTTATTAGAAGAAATGGTCCCAAGTGTCTCTGGATTGAATCCTTAGTCAGAGAGAGGGCTAAGCTAAGCCTACATAATGATATTGGAATAGCTATTTTTGTCAGCTTTCAACTATGTTATATAGATGGGCTACCTTGTGACTAAAATATCATATATAAGTAAGTAGCATCTAGAAGAAAATCCAGAGCAGCTAAGAAAAAAAATTGAGTGAAGCTATCTTCAATGAATTTAGAAGCTTCATCAAACCTAAAAAAAGTAACATCAAACCTAAAAAAAAGTAACAACAAACCAAAACTGTATTTGCAGCTCCATTAGAATGCTATAAGCTCCTAACCAAGCTAGAGTACAGTAAATGCTGCTCAAATGTTATGTTTGGTTAAAACTAGCTTATTGGCGTTTGGTTGGAGAATTGGTTGAAAGTAGTTTTCTCGAAGTTTAAGAAAAAAAGTACTCCCTCCGTCTCTGTGAATTGGTTAGAGAATTGGAGTAAAGTTGGTATGTTAACCTATTTGACTAGGCTGAGAGTTTAAGACATGAGAACTTTTAAGACTTGAGGTCATTATATGACATGATATTTGAGTGGCTATAACACTTCATGAAACTTGTGGTCCAAAACAAGCCATAACATTTGTGGCTATAAAAGATTTTCATGAAGGGTAAACTGAAAAATTTAAGTTAAATTGTTTCCAAATTCAAAAAGGGTGCATTCTTTTTGGAACAGACTAAAAAGGAAATAGTCACATAGACCGGAATGGAGAGGGCAAAATTATGTAAACGATGTTTGGAAAAAAGAAATGTGAAAACGTTTACATGCGCCTCATGACTTTGTAATGAGGTCATTTATTTGCGTATATGTACATTTAGACCATACGGTACTAATAATAATATCTGGAGCAATTAAATAAGTGGAACAACCCATCAGTTCACAGAACCCAAGACACTTACAGCTTAACATCACTGAAAAGATAGATCTTTTATACATGACCTATTAATAATACCATCCCTGCCCTTACCCCAAAAAAGGGCTCATTTTATCCAGCCTTTGACACCATCCCAAGTTAACAAGATACAAGTTACAGTAAACCCAGTCCAATACCTTTCGACCATTGAACAAAGTTGGTCGTGAACAACCCTGGCTTCAATCAGGTCACCTTTTATAGGCAGGCAATTCAGCCAAGCAGGAATAACCTGCCAAAAAGTCTCGGATATGAGAATCGAAGAAATCATAACAAGGTTATTACAAGGTTCTACTACAACAAGTAAAGTCTATATGTTATAGCAAAATCAAAGACATTTGCCCAAAATAAGAGAATAACACTCAAGAAACTGTAAAGCATGTGATTAATAGGACATCGACGTAGTTGCTTTTTATTATCATCCAATCACCAATGAGACTAGATTTAAAACCTCTGCTCCTACTGCAAATTGTTAGTAGAAGTGTTCCAAACTCTTGAACATTGACACTTGAAAATGTAACAGTAACGCTCTCTTACCATTCCATTCAAGCATAAATTTATCTCATGTGTATCCTAGCTAAAAACGTGGAATTTCTAAGAACATTGACATAATAGAAGTTGTCTTGAGCCGAGGGTCTCTCGGAAATAGCCGCTCTCTACCAAGTTAGAGGCAAGGTATGCGTACACTCTACCCTCCCCAAACCCCACTTTGTGGGATTTCACTGGGTATGTTGTTGTTATTGACATAATAAAAGTTAGGATTTACAAAAATAGTACCTGGGCCGAGTCAATGCTGTCACGATGAAAAATACAAATCTTCCCTAATGCTGAAACAGCATTATCATACGCCATTACGTTCTCAGGTTGTACAACATTTGGATGCCTTAAAACAACATTAAGCCTTGACAGAGCCTCTGAATTAATGTAATGAAATGAAGTTAAAGTAGGAACACATTACACCTGCCCCCCTCCTACTGCTCCAGAAAAAGAAAAGAAAAAAGGAAAGGTTTCCAACACCATACAATACCTCCCACTAGAGACTTGAAAACAGAGCCACCATGTTCTGCACATACACCAAGTCCATAAACAGCAGCCTAGATATGACATTAGTGGGGTTCAGATAAATGAAATAGCATGTCCACATTGTCTAAAAATAAACCACAAACATTTAGCATATACAAACCTGTCTGACATCCGGGCTTTCATCATTGCATGCTTCCAAAAGGAAAGGAAGATATGTGTCATAATACCTAGTTTGCAAAGGAATAAATAGTTATGTCTAGATTCATGTCATAATAGCCCCCCAACTAGAGACAAACATGTACAAAATAGACCTACTTTAAAGCTGCTTCTCGGCACTGCTCTGCAACATCATCAAAGATGCAAATTGCTATTCTCCTTTCTTCAGCTGTTTTATCCTTTCCCTTAATAGATGCAGGTGGGAAAGGTATAAGAATGAGATATATGACAAATTCAAAGAACTTACTTGCAAGAGTCACATCAGAAACCATGCGAGACTTACCCACATAGGCATTAGATATGATGAGAGCTCGTCGAAGAAGGGCAAGAAAGCTGCCTTGAATGTTTTGATCAGTGTACCCAATATTTCACCAACCTATAAGGATTTCAAAAAGATAAGCCTGATAACGCGAAAGACATGTTTAACGATAAACAGATCTATCACTCATTCTTGAGCAACAATCTTATGTTAAACATACTTGGTCAAACACTTCTTCTTCTTGCTCATTTTCCTCCCTGAGCAATTCACTTTCCTCAGCATCAAAGTCTTCAGCTTTTGCTCTCTCTGCTCGTTCCCTCTTCCGACTTGAACTGGCCGTGATGACCTGCTTTATCTCATCCACAATGCTTCGGACCTGACCTTCATCCAAGAGTG
The DNA here is from genome assembly GCA_034509755.1 of Anisodus tanguticus. NCBI lineage: Eukaryota > Viridiplantae > Streptophyta > Magnoliopsida > Solanales > Solanaceae > Anisodus > Anisodus tanguticus. The sequence goes on along the minus strand of CM067552.1, from coordinate 49,445,974 downwards.
GTCCAGATATCTGTAGTCCAGAGAAGAATTCACAATAAGATATCAAATGTCTTGGAAAGGAGTAACAGTAAAATCGTGCTATATGTTTCAAGAGGTAATTAGGATTGAAGTGCAAGTTCAACAATCATTCACATCTCTTGTAATTACTTGTCCCCAAGACGTGTTCTGGCTCTCCCAAGTTTTATTTCCAACTCATTTTTCTTCGATAAGTGCTGTCTGGGTCAGCTTGTTGAGCGCACCTCGACTAATACCACCGGGTAACTCTATGTCCAACTCATATAAACTATAACTCAGTTTATAAAAGTAGACAATCAAATCAACAGGAATTTTGGAAGTCTAGTATCATTCCATTGATAAACCAGAATCCTTCATTAATCACACGCCAAAATGGTATCGAAACTATGTACAGATTGAGATGGTTCAACCACAGTCATTCATCAGATCAACCTAACTATCTCTACAAATAAGTGTTTCTCACTTTACAACAAAAGTATATATGGAATGAAAATGATCTTCTAATGATTGATACATCTGTCTATCAGATAACTTCTATTTCTTTCATTCCAAATAATCCAGAAAAAAACAGTAGGGAGTCCACTATCATTGTTCCACCAAGTCTTCTGCTCTACCACCACTTCTAGCTAAACTTAGTTTTCAAGTGCAACAGCTTTTCTGCTAGTCTGCTAGTAGACTCCAGATGTATCAAAAGAAGGCTCTGCTGGAACAGAAGCCCTCTTCTTTATGTAGGAGTTGAAGTGGTTATCTTTTGCTTGAAGTACAACATCCCGATTAAAGCTTGCTAATTGTCTTGTTTAGATCTCTGGGAAAGGTGTACTAGTAGGTTAAAATGATACAAATTCAATAACTGTGTGAGCACCATGTGAAAAACCGATGAGATTATGGAAGTAAATATTCTTGCATTTATTGCTACTAGTTCCTACCTCGCTTCCAGAGTGTTATGTGATAAGGTGTCACCAAAACTTAAGAGCAAGTTCTACAAAGTGGGGGTGTTGGGCAGTTAAGATCTCTCACGTTCAAAAGATGAAAGTTGCGGAGATGAGAATGTTGCGCCGGATGTGTGGGCAAACGAGGAGAGACAGGATAGGAATGAGGCTATACGGGACAAGGTGGGAGTGGCCTCGGTGGAGGACAAGCTGCGGGAAGCGAGATTGAGATGGTTTGGGCATGTGAAGAGGACAGACACAGATGACGCAGTGCGGAGGTGTGAGAGGTTGGCTATGGACGGTTTCAGAAGAGGTACAGAAGAAGTATTGGGGAGAAGTGATTAGACAGTACATGGCGCAGTTAAAGCTTACCGAGGACATGACCTTGGATGGATAGGAGGCTATGGAGGACTCATATTAGGGTAGAAGGCTAGTAGGTAGTCTCGCTTATCCTTTTTTCATATTCGTAGTCGCAGTATTGCTCTATAGTTTAGTGTGCTTTGATTTCTGCTACTATTTGGTATTTCTTGTACTTCGATTATCTTATTTTATCTGTGGTAGCTATTGTCCCTTTTTCAAACGGCTTTATCATGGCCTAGTTGTTTTCGTTATTTCCATTTTCATATGAATTTATTGTTCTTATCTGACCTCTTTCTATGATTTCTCTTGAGCCGAGAGTCTTACAGAAACAACCTTCCTACCTTGGTAGGGGTAAGGTCTACGTACACTCTACCCTCCCCAGACCCACGTTGTGGGATTTCACTGGGTATGTTGTTGTAGTTCCTACCTCTTTTCTACTTATCATTTATGTAAAAACATTATGTCAACAAAACGATTAATTATTAACTAATTTGAATGGAACTTGACTTCTAGGATCTTCATAAAGCCACTGAAATCAAAAATAAGAAAAATGCTATTTCAACCATGAATCTGATGAGAATGTAAACTGTAACAGTTATTTATTTTAGTATATTGCGTATTTAAAGAAAAAAAGATAAGTTCAATAATAGCACACCAATAATTCTACAGAACTTATAGTTACCGGCATCCAAAAGAACTTAAAAATAACTGACCTGTAGGCACTCATTCAACGCGTCCAACATACTTGCACATATTTCAGTATCAGGCTCCTGTGATAAATAGAAGCAGAGATGTTACTAACTAGCAACCCAAAAATCAAAGTACCATAACACATTATTTTTCAGACGCTTCCAACAAAAGTAAACAGCAACACAATAAATTATTAACCAGTTTAAGTCAACCTTATGTAAAGCTTCCACCAAAGCTGGTACTATGTAGTCGGATAACTGCTTGACGTAGGTCTCATTTCGGCCCTGAGCAATCCCTTTCTCTACAGCCAGTTTAGCAGACCGTAACATCTCTGGCATGGCTATAACCCACATACAGTAAAATATCAGTAATTTGCATTATTACAGAAAAAACAAACAAACTAGAGGAGAATAAAATAGACATAACAGAAATCCACCTGAAACCGCAGCTTTCCTGACTTCCTCATGGAAATAGAATTTCAGAAGTGGGACTAATGTCGGAGCAACCTGTTTCAAGAATTAGCATACTTGTTTAACTCGAACTGCATTACAAGATTTCACTCAATAGCATATAAAACATGCAAGTATTAGTGATGCCAACCTGATCAATCCATGGGTAGAAACCTTCCTTTAGCTCATCAGCATAGCAGCATAACATATTACAAGCTGTAGCCTTCTCCTCTAGGACACTTGTTTTGATGCCTATTCTTTTATCCCCAAGAGTTATAGTCTCCATGCTGCATCACATAAAATTTAGACAAACTCCTAGGAGTCTCCAATTCTCTAAACCACTACATGGTGGCCATACATAAAACCAAAGTCCTAACATGACAAACTATGTTCTCAAAGTTTATTTTATATGAAAACTAATGAAAGTATGAAAAGGTTACAATTTTAATTGAATTACATAAGAGAAAATGAGTTGTTGATGCAAAAGAAGTGACCACTAGCATCACGTTTTAGAATTGTAGGGACTCTGCAGCCTCATCACAAACTGATGAGAATAACCCTCTTCGCAACTACACTAAACGTGGGAATCTGCACATACCATATCTAGTGGCATGGGGAAGTAATTAGCAATTTTCCAAGAGAGAGCGTAAGCCCAAAAATATGACATGGCAAATTTTTTGCCAATTCTGACTTCTACTCCCTTTTAACTTTTTTTTTGTTAAGGTGAAGGCTTATTAATCGAGTACCAAGAAGGTACCAAGAAGGAAAGACTGATGGGAATATCCAAACAGTCAATTACAACATCTCCCTAGCATTTCCAGAAAGTCCATTTACTGATCTACATTATCAATGAGGCTACTCTTACACCAAAGAAACAAACTATGTAGACACTTGTTTTTTACTCTAGATATATGACTTTTCGGCCCATCAAAACAAGCTCTATTTCTCTCTAGCCAAATGGTCCAGAATATGCATAGAGGGATGGTTCTCCAGATCTGCTTCAATGCTCTATGTGTTCTCTGATGCTGCCAGCTCTCCAACATTTCCCTGACACTGAGGCATGATCCATGATATCCCACAAATATTAAAAAAGAGCACCCAGCATTGCCTAGTGAATTTGCAATGCAGAAGAAGGTGATTAACAGTCTCCACCTCTTCTTCACACAGGTAACACCTATTACATAAAGCAAAGCCCCTCTTCTGGAGGTTATTTTGGGTAAGACAAGCTTCCCAAGCTGCTATCCAACCAAAACATGCAACCTTTACTGGTGCTCTAGTTTTCCAGAACACTTTCCAAGGCCAGCTAGTTTCCCACTCCCTTTCAACTTTCAATACAAGATTGAATATAAACAACTACCGCAACTTAGAAGAATGCCAAAAATGTTCTCAATTAAATAGAAGGCAAACTTCATTCGAAAACGTTTACCTATCGTCATCTGAATCATCAAGTTCATTATCTGAATCTGCAGACGATATGGTCACATCAGGCTTTAGTTGAGCAGATTGAAGCAAAGGAGGCATGACTACACTCATGTATGGAAGGAAATCCTGTCCCAAACACTTGCAAAGTCTGGCCCAAGCCTACAATGTAATAAAATAATGTAGTGTGATCATGTCGAAAAAGATATACTGTGATCAGGTCGAAATGAAGCTCCCGGGTTTAAAATCAAGGGATGCACCCACACCTGTAGCATGTAACTAGTAGTTGGGTCATCTGTCTCCATTTGCGATCCTTGCAACGACATAAGCACTTCCATAACCTTAATGACAACAAAGTTTCAAGAATAAGCTTTATGATATAATGCTTTGGGAATTGGACCAATCTGGATGAAAAAATGAATGAAGCCACATATCTATAAGGGCACTTCCAGATGCGTCCAACCATCTAAAACTAGAAAGTTATAGATAAAATTAAAACTGAAGAACATTGGCAGTTAGTATACCATAGCCATATGTTTATATTCTCATACTGACCTGCTTTGCGTCGTCTCTGAATTTATCTTTGCCAACAGCCATCCCTACCAAACTTATGCACTCCATGGCTTTGGCTCGAAGCATGCGATTAGACTTATCAGTTGCATTTACAAGGATGGTTTTCAAATACGGCATTACAACATCATAGTACTTCTGGAAGTGCTCCTGTTAAAACATCACATATTAGCCATTATCCTCCTAAGTGGACACGAGATATTATTGAGTCCGAATAATTGCAACAATGTAATACCTGGGATGAATCAGCGACAGAAGCCAAAGCAGTTAATGCTCCCTCTTGCACCATTTGTTTGCCGTTCTGCATTTCAGAAGATATAATACGTAGGAAAAGAAACCATGAATCCCTTGCACCAGTCAGTGATTTTATAATATGATGTTCTCTCATGTCATACCTGCAGAAGTACAAGAAGTTTGCTAACTATTCCATCTAGATAAGGTGTCAGAATTTCTGGGGTGCAGTTCTCACTGAAGTTGAGGACAGCTGATGCAGCATGTGCCTGTGATATCCCAAAAGGAAAAAGAAAAATTACTGCTGATGTTGCATGCATCTGAACCAAATATTTAATACAGTTCCTTAAACACCCTTGTTACTTTAGAGTAACAAATATCCAAATAAATGGAAGTGCAGTGTACCATTCAAAAGCCAAGGCAAAAAAACTACATTATCTCAAGAGGTTTATTTTAAAAGCATTATCTAACATTCTAGATACCTACATATATGCATGTCACAAAGTTGAATGATTGATCCACATTTCCCACAGTTGAATCAAGGAAGATATATTTTTGACCAAAAAATGATCATCCTCATTAATTGATCAGGTATGTTAACATATACTCCCTCCTGTCCATATTAAGTGGTGATTTTAGCTTGGGCACATCCCTTAAGAAATGTACTCATTCCTCGAAAATAAGAAGTTTTTTACTAACTTATCCTTAATCAAATAGTACCTATTTAGTGTAGTTACTTGGTTACATAAAAATTCACTTATCTAAATAGGGATAAATTTGGAAGAAAACGATTAATACCTTCTTGATTATGTGAAACACCATTTATTTTGGACCAATGAAAAGGTAAAAACACCACCTACTATGCACCGGAGGGAGTAAATAACAAAGAAAGCTATCATTCTTAATTTGATCAAATCAAAAAAATGACCAGCTAATGATCAACCAAATATACTGAAGTAAAATCTTTCTTTTTCTTAATTTGTTTTTCTTATAACTGAGAGATCCCCCAGAGCTCATGGTTCGAAACTCGATCGATAATGGTCCAACCCTCTATCCTTCTCCCCTTAAATACATGCGTTTGTCTGTGGAACAGTTCGAACTCATGGCGTGTGTCCAACCCATACATCACGTGATATGCTCTTAGAACTAGACCAATGCCCTGGGGGCTAAGGTAATATTATCTTCTGCTACTGTTTAAAACACATTTTCACGAAGCTACATCATCTATTATGGGTTCACCATACCACCAGAACAAACCTGTACTCGTGGACTTTGGAAATCATCCATCACTGCCGCTAGTGCTGGCAATACACGGTTATGATATTGAACTTGCAAATCTGGACCCAAGTCAGTTGACAGCTGGCCAATTGCATTAATAGCTGCCCACCTCACTCGAGGATGAGGATCCTGGAAAGTATTGAGAACCATGTTGATCACTTGCTCCAAATTCGTAATCATCACCTGTTATAGGAAACAAGGCACAGTGTCGTCAAAGATAACTAGTTAAAAATCATAGAAGAGGAAGCAGAAGTGTTCAATTCAACAAACAAACATTGGTTGAGTATACAATCCAGTAATTGGAATTAAACACTCGGGCAAGAAACCGCCGCAGGAAACGGTTCAACAAACCAAAAGTAGTTATATTGAACAAATACTCCACCCATCCCAAAAAAGAATGGCAGGCTTTGGAGTACGTCAACATTGTGTGATTTAAGACATAATTATTTGAATTCTCTTTTTCTTTTAAAAAAGGGATTAGATTTCTGGAAACTACACAAGAAATAATTCAAAGCATAATTTCTTGTAGTTAAAAACAATTTAAAATGTTTTAAAAAGTAGTAATCATAGGTAAACTATCTTGACCACCGTAAAAAATGCCCTTCTTTTTTGGACTACCTTTTAGGCGCTAATCCAATGGAAAAAAGGGCAGCCCAGTGCACTAAGCGTCCGCTATGCGCGGGGTCCAGAGAAGGGTCGGACCACAAGGATCTATTGTACGCAGCTTTAACTCACATTTCTGCAAGAGGCTGTTTCCACGGCTTGAACCCATGATTCCCGGTCATATGGCAACAACTTTACCAGTTACTCCAAGGCTCCCCATCAATGAGTGAAAGCAATAAATGACATGCAGCAAAAAGTTCAGTTATGATAAATAGGGGTATATAGGACAACAAAAATATAAGTGCATGCATACAATTAGAGTGCACAACCAAACCTCCAAAACAATTCAGTGAAAATGTTTTTAAATTCACAAAGTCGAGGCCTTCAATAAATATCAATCAACTAGTTGGCTATATGAATCTATCTATCCTTTCTCAACCCTCAAATACTGTTTGTTTCCTCCTTTCAGATAGTACTAAATATCCGGGCCCATTTCATTAAGACTTATGCTTTAACATAAATTAACAATGGAAACGAATTTGTCATGAGTACCTTTGAGCAACCTTCAGCAATCTGAGCAAGGGCAATGAGAGCGGCATGGTGCTTCTGCCACTCGGGTGCAGCCAAGTAATCAGGCAACTGCTCGGAAGCAACAGGAACAATAGTGTTACCGCCCAATGCAATAGCTAACCTATCCAAACACTCCTGACCTACACTATAATTACTTGTTTCCCCTGCATCCTCATGCTCGACTTCAGCACTATGCCAAACAGCTTCATCATCAACATCTAACAACATCTTCATCAAAATAGCAAACAACCTACTAATAAACTGGGGCAACTTCCTCAACATTCCCGGGGCACGTTCCCTCGCCTCAGCCAATGTAATCACAAATTCAATTGCCAAATGCCTCGTCGCTTCTTCTAAACTCTCAGCCTCAGCTACTTGCAACATCGCCCCTATCACATCCACAAGTTGTCTCCGCAAGAACCTAGGCTCAGCCCCTGCTAATTCAATCAACAATTCCAATGCTTCTTGTGCTGTAGCCTCTTGACCACTGTTCAAGGCCTCAGTCAACGTCTTCATCATAGCAGGCAATAGATCCTGAAACCTATCCCTCTCACTTGAACTGGATAAGCACTGTATGAAATTGATCACAGCACTTAACGCCGCAATCCTCACATCAGGATTCGGGGAATTATTCAGTGTTTGCAGGAAAACCGAATGCAAATCCTTTATATAAGGAACCAAAGTCTCACCAATATATTGTGCTAATTGAGCAAATATCAAAAATGCAGATTCCTGTAACTTTGTTGAATCGCTAGTAACACACTTAAACATGAAAGGCAATATCTCAGGCCATTGATTTTCGGGGAGAATCGACGAAGCGAGCTCGGAAACAGTATCACATAACTTCTTAATAATAGATTTAGATTCTTCACGTTGGATACATGTGAGGAGGAGTGACTTAATACCTGACTGAGTAGACTCAGTGAGCTTGGGCCAGATGAAAGAGTCATCGCGAGTGAGCAACTTACGAAGGAGGATAGCGGACATAGCACGGGGATCTGTATGTGGGGAAGTGCTGAGAAGGTTAGCGAGTTTGAGAGCGAGTGAATTGGGATCGTTCTGTTTGATAAGGTTGAAGATTGACTCAGCTTCAGATCGTTGTTCGTTGGAGGTTGACATGAGATGGGAGATTAGAGTTTCGAATGGTGTCGGGTCGGCTCCCAGTATGGCCGCCAGTTGGTACTGAGTTGACTCGGAAGCCATGACTGAGGATTAGGGTTTATCTGAGAGCTATGGCTATGGCTGTGGTGGCGCTCTTCTCTCGAAATGGATATATAGCGGCGAAGACCACGTAAATGAACATTTTTACTACTCCTTTTTTATGCTCTTTTGTGTGACCAAAAAAAAAAAAGTTAATTAAGGTCAAATAGATATATGTTATTACTACATGGATTACTCATAACCTTCAATTTCAAATCATACCCTAGTAGTATCCAAGTATGATTCCAAATGCAAATTATATGTTAATAAAGCGCACAATGAATTTATATGAAATGAATTACGGACTCAAGAACTAGTATACACAAGTAGAACAAGTACTAAATGCATACTACTTAAAAGAAACAAGAAGAATCGGGGAAGAAATAAAATTCTGGAGTCAATTACGCGACTTGAAGCCCCAATTGATTCAAGGTATCAATTTGAAACAACTTTTAAAAAATTTCTACACTTTTTTTGCTCCTGGCCTAAGAAATAAGAACATAAAATCAACTAACAATAAGGATCAAGGAAAATTTAAAATTTGAAGACCAGAAATACGGTCCGGAACTTCAAATCACGATGGAGTACTTGCACTTTTTGTTGGAAATTTGCCTTTGGCGGGGAGGTGCGTCCACCCATGTTTAATGAATTAAACACTAGTGTTCCGCATGTTGAGGCTTTGTCTCTTCACACATGCATAATCTACTAAGTGAGTAGATGACCCTAGGGCCAAGAATCGTCAAATTTCGTTGAGAAATGAAAGATATATTGATACACGAAGTAAGGTGTTTGAGGCATGGAAATATGGTGTGGAACAAATCTACTACATCGGTGAGAATAGGAAGAATTGCTCTCTATATAAGTCTCTAATGTGGTAAAGGGTTTGGGACCCCAAGGGGTATCTCATGTGTTTAAAGGAGGGAGGACCTAGATGTGCTTGGGTTCAAGGCTAAGCCCACACGCGCGCCGCCCGACTATTTTTTGGAGCATTAACCAGCCATTACTTGGCTGATTAACTCCTCCATAAACACCCTCCTTCAATGGCCATGAACAGCCTCACTTATAGCCTTTAACATGCCACACTAATGGCCTTAAACCAGCCATTTACAGCCCTCCTAATGACTATTTACAACAGTGTTTTGGGCAGTTGAACATCCCTCTTGTGATGCTATATATTGAGTTGTTTTGGCTCAATTATGGAAACACATACAGTGACAGAAAATAGCACAAAACAGTGAGCAAAACCACTGCAAAACAGTCACGAAAATACCCAAAAGCAGTGACGAAATACAATGTGATATACACGAAATATACACAACAGAGACACACTATATACACAGAGACAAAACAGAAGAGAAAATAGAAACTCTTCCTTCCTTTTCCATATCTTCAGCAAGTCGATTCATATTTGTTTTCTTCGTCAGGCTCAACCTATTGGCTTTGTAGCGTTGAGATTAAAGTGATGTTTTATCTTGGGAGACTATTGCCCGCTAACGTAAAAGCATATATACGGGGCAATCTTGTCTTAAGGACAGAGGGCAATCACTCGACTCAACACAGAACGTTGTAACCATCTAGATTTTGTTGTTACTTGATTTCAGGTTATCAAGATTCAAGACACAACAAGCTTGCGGCAGTTTTGAAGATTGACCATTTATTTATTCAACGAGATTCAATTTCTGAATATTGAATATTTGTTTATCATTTCGAACACTTGTAATAATTATTTACTTTCCGTACTGCTTTCTAAAGTACAATAGAGTACCAACAACTTAAGACAAGATTGTATTGTATTACTATTAGTGTTCGAAAGATGTCGGTCAAAAGTTGTGTGACCAAATCTGGATATGGCTGTGGATTTCTGGTAAAAGAAAGTGATGATGATGTTGTTGATTGTCAACATGTTCATGGTGTCACCGCTCCCAAGAGTGGTGGGAACAAGCGCTCACGAGAGGCTGAGGATGTCAACTGGGACAAGAGAAGAAGGCTGAAGATGTGGTTCTATCTTGCAGCAGAAGGCCTATATCTGTCCTAGACAAAGAATCCGAAATTGGGATAAGTTATTTTTCTTACTTGTCAAAAATAAGATTAAATGATTTCTGATTAAAATGGCTTAAGGTAAGGAGGAATATGAAAATGTTTTCCAGAATAATTTATTTTCCTTACGCTTTAAAATCAGAAGTTTAATCTCATCTTCTTTCCCGCTTAAAGATTGGATTTTGTAAACGACTTAAAAAGATCCGTTCTTTTAAGTGTAATTATTAAAAGTGTGTAAAGTATGTTCACACATACGAGGGAGAAAGATCCACTAACTGTGCGAAAACTGTTACCACTCTTAAGTAAGCGCCAAGAATTATCCGGGCACCAATCATAACGGAAGAAAACTAAAAGCTAAAGACGTTGAGCCTGTCACACTATTTGGCAGAAGATCCTTCATAGGATGATATTGGACACTCAGTCATACAAAGCCTCTGGGCGACTGGAGTGAGCCAAAATTCCTTTGATATGATGATATTGGACACTCAGTCATACAAAGCCTCCGGGCGACTGGAGTGGAGCCAGAATTCATTTCATAGGAAAGTAATGGACACCTAGTGTGGTGGGCCAGAGTTTCCAGGTCTTGAATGATCTGAAGGCCTAAAGAAAGGCAGAAAAGAAATTGGACACTCAGTCTGCCAAAGCAACTGGAGTGGGCCAGAGTATCCAGATCACATATGATCTGATTACGCCCTAACCACGGGCAAGAGGTTGTTCATGTGAAGCAACGCCACCTCTAAAATCTAAGGGGTTGGAGAGGTCGTCTTCAATAGGACTTCAGGGAATATGATTACTCTAAGATGAGGTGATACATGTCCCAAACTTGGTTTAAGGGACGTTGTTGGTCAAGCTGGTTTGAGACTAGTCCAACAGGTCTATAATAACTAAGAATGGTACAGTATGTTTGTAGCCAAATGAATGATATATTTGTAATCCGTGCATCTATGCCATTATAGATTAAGACACGTTAAATAGAAAGTCATTCAAAAGCTAACGATGTTGAGATTGTTGCCTACTGTCGACATAAACCCTCAAAATGAATGTGAGGTAGACGAAGAGGCAAAATCACCTTTCCAAATTCCGTCAAGGGAGTAGCGAAAGAAGCACTGCTCCTCTAGAACTTAGTCATACCTACTTGGGTGATTTGAAGTTTATACAAAATAGAGGGGGGAGACAAGTGCGTTGTGATCTTCATTGATGATAGTACAACGTATGAAATCCTTTGTTTGTTGAAAAGCAAAGATGAAGTTGTTGAAGCGGATAAGCGCTACAAAGCAGAAGTTGAAAATCAACTAAGCCTACGGATTGAGAAATTCGTAGTGATAGAGGGGAGAATGTGAAGCATCATTTATTAAATGACTGCTCATTACTCACCTCAGTCTAACGGTGTTAGCCAAGCGCAAAGTCGTACGCCCAAATTATGTGAGGCAAGGCGATCCCTACCGCTAATGCATTCTCAACAGAACTCCGCATAAGGATAAGAATAACTCTCTGTGTGAAACATGGAAAGGATCTCACATACAAATGTTGTGATGTGGGGTGGCTTGGTAAAAGTTGGAATACCGAAACAGGTCAAGTTGGATCTAAGACTGTAAATTGCATATCCACTGGAAATGCAAATAACAGTAGTGTTTATCGCATCTTGGCGTCAAAGAATGCTAAATTCTTTGAAGATAACTTTCCTTGAAAAAGGAAAAAAGAGTAATTGCTCAAGGTTAACAAGAACCCGCGAGGGCCTGACTGTCCGAAACTAGACGTTCCGTATCTACAGGACTCGAAAGTTGTTGGCTATCCGGAACTTAATATTCCTGATCTGCAAAACTCAGGGATTCTAGATGTTGAACCGAGACGGAGCAAAAAATGGGACAAAGACTCGTTCCAGTCCTTCTAGCTTGTATGGTTGAGAATTAACCATGGACAATTGATAAATAATTGTCATCTCCAAAAGCGTTGCTTTGGAAAGAAGTTAAAGAGAGAAATATATTACATCATATAGAACCATACTTGTGTAATGGTTGATCTTCCTCCGGGAAAAGAACCTTTGGGTTGTAAAATGTGCTCCCTTGTGAGTAACTTAACATCCAGGGCCATTGCAGTCTTGCGTGGCATGGATTTTGAAACAGCCTTCCTAACCGGAGAGTTGGAAGGGGAGAATCAGAGTTGGTTTACTGGACTGTTGGGCTTCTTCTTGAACTTTTATTTTGGTCCCTGAAATGTTTACATTTTGGTCCTAAAAGTTTCAAATAAAACAGAAACAATGACTCTGAAGTTAGAAAGCCAACAGTTGAAGAATCAACAGTCTGAAAGTAAAAGTCATATTGAAACAAAGTCTCGATATGAAAGATATGGGTATCACAGATGACATCTTAGGAATTGCATTTTTAAGACATCTAACGGACTGGTCGATAGTTGACAGTCTCGTTAAAGCCACCAATGGATATGAATCATAGAACTGATTGGAATCATGGTGCACCCATAGACAAGGAGCGATATGCTCAGGTCACGTGTAGTTCAATGTATGTTACACACTACAACCGACCTGGTATCGGCCTACAAAGCAGATCAGTTGAACTAAGGTTCATTGATGATTTTAATACATGATCGGTAGAAGGCGTTAAGTCGGATATGACGATATCTGAAATATTCGCTTATCTACGGATTATAGTATTCTGATGTCCAAATGGTTCGGGAGAACACAGTGATGCAAACTGGACATCAGATCTGAAGAACACCAAAGCCACAAGCAAATGTGTATGGTGGGTCTTGGAAAATCCTCTAAGCAAACCTGCATTGGCCGATTCATAATGGAATCAGAGTTTATCGCTTTATACAAAGCATGAAAGAAGTTGAGTAACTTCACGACTCCTTAGAGGACGTCCCTAATTGGGAGAAACCCGTGCCTTCAGCAGTTATACACTGTGGCTAGCCGGTCGGCTTCAGGAAGGACACGGATGACGGCGTCTAGACATATCTGTCAGGATCTATCAGAGACATAAGACCGTATGGCAGTTGATCATCACCCGGAGATCAAGTGTTCTGCCTGTCAAGGGGAATGATCTTAAAACCCAAACAATACGAACCTTTGCGGTGGTAACCCAACCATACTAATTGGAGATCCCAAGAATTTGGTTCAATGAGAAAACTATGGGGCAAAAGGTTCAGTTGAGCGCTTCGGTGGAAGCAAGAAGCACTTCGGATGATGATTTCTGTACGGAAACATGAATCCAAAGATGTTCCCGTGATAGACATTAAAGTGCTACCTGCATGGTGGGTAAAGGTTAAGCTTTCAAACCTTTAAACGATCCTCAAACGATTGAGGTTAAGGTTGGGGAAACTTTTAATAATTCCTAACACTTGTGAAGTGGGGTATAACAGGATACCTTGTAGGAGATCACCTATTTAAGTGCGAGGATGGCCGCCTCAAATGAACGCACTTAAGAATCCAAGTGTGTCCACGGCCACAACGGACAAAAACGTAAGAATGAAAACGAATAAGGAGAGTTATTGTGTTGGTATCATTGTCTTGGCTTACACTAAACACTGACGGTTCAAGACATCACGTTCACCGCGCAGTAAGTAAGTCCGATGGTATTCAACTAGGGAAGGTTCAAAGCGGAAGCTACCTCTCCTGATGCAATGTCTTTTCGCTGAAAGATTGCTGAAAGTAGGCACCTTGTGAGTGCTCCAAAATCTCTCTTTTATAGAGGGGATTGTTGGAAATTTGCCTTTGGCGGGGAGGTGCGTCCACCCATGTTTAATGAATTAAACACTAGTGTTCCACATGTTGGAGGCTTTGTCTCTTCACACATGCATAATCTACTAAGTGAGTAGATGACCCTAGGGCCAAGAATCGTCAAATTTCGTTGAGAAATGAAAGATATATTGGTCCACGAAATAAGGTGTTTGAGGCATGGAAATATGGTGTGGAACAAATCTACCACATCGGTGGGAATAGGAAGAATTGCTCTCTATATAAGTCTCTAATGTGGTAAAGGGTTTGGGACCCCAAGGGGTATCCCATGTGTTTAAAGGAGGGAGGACCTAGATGTGACTGGGTTCAAGGCTAAGCCCACACGCGCGCCGCCCGACTATTTTTTAGAGCATTAACCAGCCATTACTTGGCTGATTAACTCCTCCATAAACACCCTCCTTCAATGGCCATGAACATCCTCACTTATAGCCTTTAACATGCCACACTAATGGCCTTAAACCAGCCATTTACAGCCCTCCTAATGACTATTTACAACAGTGTTTTGGGCAGTTGAACAGCTCTCTTGTGATGCTATATATTGAGTTGTTTTGGCTCAATTGTGGAAACACATACAGTGACAGAAAATAGCACAAAACAGTGAGCAAAACCACTGCAAAACAGTCACGAATATACCCAAATACAGTGACGAAATACAGTGTGATATACACGAGATATACACAACAGAGACACACTATATACACAGAGACAAAACAGAAGAGAAAACAGAAACTCTTCCTTCCTTTTCCATATCTTTAGCAAGTCGATTCATATTTATTTTCTTCGTCATGCTCAACCTATTGGCTGTGTAGCGTTGAGATTAAAGTGTTGTTTTATCTTAGAAGACTATTGCCCGCTAACGTAAAAACATATATACGGGGCAATCTTGTCTTAAGGACAGAGGGCAATCACTCGACTCAACACACAACGTTGTAACCATCCAGATTTAGTTGTTACTTGATTTCAGGTTATCAAGATTCAAGACACAACAAGCTTGCGGCAGTTTTGAAGATTGAACATTTATTTGTTCAACGAGATTCAATTTCTGAATATTAAATATTTGTTTATCCTTTCAAACACTTGTAATAGTTATTTACTTCCCGTACTGCTTTCTAAAGTACAATAGAGTACCAACACTTTTACGGAACATAAATGGTATTTACGGTGGAAATATGGAGTTTTACGAACCGTATATGATTTACGCCTCAACTTTCACAGACCGTATAATGTAATTACTGTCCGCTCTGATAGACCGTGAAACTCTTCATCGTCATGCGGAATATGCGTCCTTGCATTATCTAGTTGAATAAATATTGGACAATTTGAGTCTTCTCTTGGCCACTTTGTCGTAATAGCTGAAATAACTTTTTCAATTAGAAATGACCATGAGATATCTTTGGTCACATAATTTATTGGTTTTGTCTCTATAGTGCCGGCAGCTCTATTGACACTAGCTCTTTTAGCCCGTTCTCTTGTGACGAAAGGAAACACACCAATTTTCCCTGAGAAGATCTCATTTCCTTGTGCGTCAAATCTTGTTCGAGCTACCGCAGCTAAAAATATGACTTTTGCAATAAATTTTTTGCTCTTGCAAGTGCGCAATAGAGTTTCTTCATTTGTGAGTAAATAAAATTTCTCGGATTTGTTTGTCAAATAAAATCACTTCTCATCAATGTAGACAATGTTATACATGCCCCTAAAAATTGGATCACGTAGTGCTACCACCTTCAAGCATCAATATGCAGAATCGCAGTCGTAATATTTTATTTTCATCTCTTAGATACGGTTTTATAGCATTCGAATGCCTCCTTATATCTCCTTCTTGTAAACGCCTAAACAAAGTGGTTTTGCTCATATTCATCGAACTAGCTAGAGACAAAAGAGTTGTTCGATTACATAAAGGGATTTGATGCATGTGATCATAGTTAAGCTCAACTCTTATACGATCGAAATTTCTTGGCTTTCTACTACATACAGTATCTGAAGTGCCTTTTGTTGGAATATGCGTAAAGCAATAACGGGAATACTAAATAACTATTACAGTGATCGAAAGGATAAACAACAAAAAGAACAACAACAAGTTGTCAATATCTTGATCTTGAATTGAAACTTCAAATATGGAACTTGTATTCATAAATACAAGGACTTGAATTGCTCCACTTGTGGCTTGTAGATCCGCTGAGAATACGAACGGTTAGAGTCCTTCGTCTGTTAAGTTAACACCTGAAACACTTAGCAACCGATTAAATAAACACAACACCACCGGCTGAGTCGAGAGATGGCTCTCTGTCTTTAAGACAAGATTGCTCCCGTATATAGGCTTTAAGGAAGTGTGGACAATAGTCTCCCAAGATAAAACAACAAACTATCAAGTATGCAAAGCCTACACAAATGATCTCATCGAAGAATACGAATAATGAAGATTGCTAAGAGAAGGATTGCTATCAGGAAAATCTGATCTCTTTATGGTGTTGTGAACTTGTTTTTCTATTCATATGTTCATATATGTTCTTCTTCATCTATAGAATTGAGCCAAAGGCCTCAATTTATAGGTGTGCAAGATGGCCTCTTCAAGTGCCCATGTAATGGTCATTTAAATGCCATGTAATGGCCCTTTAAACCACCAACTAATGCAGCCAAATAATGGCTAAGTTATGGAGGAAAAATTGTCAAGTTAATGCTCCAAAACCTCTCCATAATTAGCCAAACTTTTGGACTACCGTTGAGCAAACACTGTCAATGAAGTGTCGCGACTCTGCCACATTAGTGTCGCGGCTCTAATTCAACCAGAAAACGGACAACGCTTATTGTCAGTCAGGCGCCACGGCCCTTCTTGGCTCCGCGGCCCTTTTCCCGACCCGTACCATCTTACACTTTGCACAATCCTTCTTTCGTTTACTAGCGTGGAACACTTGTTATTCATCCAATAACCATCCATCATTCTATGTCTCAAATATTTCACTTACGTACCAATATCTCTTTCATTAACGAAATTTACAATACTTGGCACTAAGATTGCAAGTGTGTGAAAATGATATTTCCGACCTGCGGGGCCCAATTGTTAGAGTCATAAATAGCGGGATAAACTTAATTCCACATTAGTAAATTTCCAACAATCCCCTCTTGAAAGAGATTTTGGCGCACACACAATGTGCCTACTTTTAGCAATCTTTCAGCGAACAGATATTGCATCAGGAGAGGCAACTTCTGCTTTGAACCTTCCCTAGTTGAATACCATCGGACTTACTTACTGCGTGGTGAATGTGATGCCTTGAATCGTCAGTGTTTAATGTAAGCCTAGACAACGGTACCAACACAATACCTCCATTTTATTCGTTTCTTCTTTTGTTCTGTCCGTTGTGGTCGTGGAAACACTTGGATTCTTAAGTGTGTTCCTTTGAGGCGGTCTGTCCTCGCACTTAAATAGGTGATCTCCTACAAGGTATCCTGCTATACCCCACTTCACAAGTGTTAGGAATCATTAAAAGTTTCCCCGACCTTAACCTCAATCGTTTGAGGATCGTTAAAGGTTTAGAAGCTTAACATTTACCCACCATGCATGTAGCACTTTAATGTCTATCGCGGGAACGACTTTGGATTTGTGTTTCTTTACAAAAATCATAATCCGAAGTGTTCTTGCTTCCACCGAAGCGCTCAACTGAACCTTTTGCAGCTTAGTTTTCCCATTTAACCAAATTCTTGGGATCTCCAATCAATATGGTTGGGTTACCACTGCAAAGGTTCGTATTGGTTGGGTTTTTAAGCCCATTCCCTTAGACAGGCAGAACTTTTGATCTTCGGGTAGTCCCTTAGTTAAAGGGTCCGCTATATCCTTTGATTAGTAATCAATAAAGTGACACACGTGATGATCAATTGCCATACGGTCTCATGTCTCTGACAGATCTAACATATATGTCCAGAGGTCGTCATCTATGCCCTTCCTGAAGCCGACCGGCTAGCCACATATAATTGTTGAAGGCATGTGTTTCTCCCAATAAGGGACATCCTCTAAGGAGTCGTGAAGTTACTCAAATTTTTTCATGCTCTGTTTAAAGCGATAAACTCTGATTTTATCATGAATCGGCCGATGCAAGTTTGCTTAGAGGATTTTCCAAGACCCACCATACACATTTACTTGTGGCTTTGGTATTCTTCATATCTGATGTCCAGTTTGCATCACTGTGTTCTCCCATAACCGCTGGACATCCAGAATACCATAATCCGTAGATAAATGAATATTTCAGATATCGTCATATCCGACTTAACGCCTTCTATCGATCATTTCCAGAATCACGAGCGAACCTTAGTTCAACTGATCTGCTTTGTAGGCCGATACCAGGTCGGTTGTAGTGTGTACAATACATTGAACTACATGTGACCTGCACATATCGCTCTTTGTACATGGGTGCACCATGATTCCAATCAGTTCTATGATTCATATCCATTGGTGGCTTCAACGAGACTGTCAACTATCTCTCAAGTCCCAACTGAGTTTGGAGTTAGACCAGTCCATTAGATGTCTTAGAAATCTCAATTCCTAAGATGTCATCTGTGATACTCATATCTTTCATATTGAAACTTTTGTTTCAATATGACTTCACTTTCAGACTGTTGGTTTTCCCAACTGTTGGCTTTCTAACTTCAGAGTCAATGTTTCTGTTGTCAGATTCATTGTTTCTGTTTTATCTAAAACTTCCATGACCAAAATGTAAACATTTCAAGGACCAAAATGAAAGTTCAGGAAGAAGCCCAATAGTCCAGAAACCAACTCTGATCCTCCCCTTCCAACTCTCCGAATAGGAAGGCTATTTCAATATCTATATCACGCAAGACTGCAATGGCCCTGGATGTTAAGCTATTCACAGGGGAGCATATGTACAAGTAGCCGAGGCCTTATACTCGTCAGTAGATCCATCTACTTTGTACTCACTTTTGAGTATCCACTTTTACAACCCAAAAGTTATTTTTTCAGACAAAGGTCAACCATTACACAAGTATGGTTCTATATGATGGAATATATTTCTCTCTCTGTAGCTTCTTTCCAAAAGCAGTGCTTCTGGAGATGACAATTCTCTGTTAATTTTCCATGGTTCATTCTCAACCATACAAGCTAGAAGGCCTGGAACAAGTCTTTGTCGCCTCTTTGCTCCGTCTCGGTTCAACATCTAGAATCCCTGAGTTCTGTAGATCTGGAATATTAAGTTCCAGATAGTCAGCAACTTCTGAGTCATGTATATACAGAACGTCTAGTTCCAGACAGTCAGACACTCGCGGGTTTTTGTTAACCTCGAGCAATTACTTCGTTTTCCTTTTCAAGGAAAGTTATCCTCAAATAATTCAGCATTTTTTGACACTAAGAGTAATAAGCACTATTGTTATTTACAGATCCATTGGATATACAATCTACAGTCTTAGGTCCAACTTGACCTGTTTCGGTATTCCAACCTCTACCAAGCCACCCCACATCACAACATTTGTATGTGGGATCCTTTCCATGTTTCACACGAGGGGTTCTCCTTATCCTTATGCGGAGTTCTGTTGAGAATAGCATTAGCGATAAGGATCGTCTTGCCCCACATATTTTGGGCATACGGTTCTGTGCTTGGCTAACACTGTTAGACTGAGATGAGTAATGAACAGTCGTTTGATGGACGATGATTCACATTCTCCTCCTCTATCACTACGAATTCCTCAATCCGTAGGCTTAGTTGATTTTCAATTTCTGCTTTGTAGCTCTTATCCGCTTCAATAATTTCATCTTTGCTTTTCAACAAACAAATGATGCAATACGTTGTACCATCGCCAATGAAGGTCACAAAGTACTTGTCTCCCACTCTATTTGGTACAGACTTCAAATCACCCATGTAGGTGTGACTAAGTTCTAGATTAGTAGTTTTTTTTCGCAATTCCTTTGACGGAACTTGGAAAGGTGATTTTGCCACTTTGCCTACCTCGCATTCATTTTGAGGGTTTATGTCGACAGAAGGCAACAATCTCAACTTCGTTAGCATTTGAATGACTTCTTATTTAACGTGTCTTAATCTATGATGGCATAGATGCACGGATTACAAATATATCATTTATTTAGCTACAGACATATTGTACAATTCTTACTTATTACAGACCTGTTGGACTAGTCTCAAACCAGCTTGACCAACATCGTCCTTGAAACCAAGTTTGGGACATGTATCACCTCCTTTTGGAGTGATCCCATTCCCTGAAGTCCTATTGAAGACAACCTCTCCGACCCCTTCTACTTTAGAGGTGGTGTTGCTTCACATGAACAACCTCTTGCTCGTGGTTAGGGCATAACCGGATCATATGTGATCTGGATACTCTGGCCCACTCCAGTTGCTTTGGCAGACTGAGTGTCCAATTTATTTTCTGCCTTTCTTTTGGCCTTCAGATCATTTAAGACCTGGAAACTCTAGCCCACCTCACTAGGTGTCCATTACTTTTCTGCCAAATGAATTCTAGCCCCGCTCCAGTCGCCCGTAGGCTTTGTAAGACTGAGTGTCCAGTATCATCCTTAAAAAATAAATTCTGGCCCATCTAGTCGCACGTAGGCTTTGTACGACTGAGTGTCCAATATCATCTTATCAAATGAATTTTGGCCCACTCTAGTCGCCCGTAAGCTTGTACGACTGAGTGTCCAATATCATCCTATCAAATGAAGGATTTTCTGCCAAATGGTGTGACAGGTTCAACGTCTTCAGATAAGCCATTATCTTTTAGTCTTTTTCCCTTGTGATTGGTGCCTAGACAATTCTTGGCGCTTACTTAAGAGTGGTAACAGTTTTCGCACAGTTAGTGGATCTCTATCCTTCGTATGTGCGAACATACTTTACACATTTTTATTAATTACACTCAAAAAACGGATCTTTTAAGTTTTGTTTACAATAGTCCAATCTTTATAAGGGAAGGAAGGAGATTCAATATCTGATTTTAGAGGGTAGGGAATATAAATTTTTAAAGAAAACACTTTCATATTCCCAGCCTCACTTTACACACTTTTATTCAGATATTGACTAAACACATTATAGATAAGGAAGGATTATTAACTTAGACCTCTTGGATTCTGGCCCACTTCAGTTAGACTGAGTGTCCACATCCTCCTTACCATAATCTGGATCATTTATCTGGGACAGATATAAGCCTTTTGCAATATGACAGAATATCATCTTCAGCCTTCTCCTCTTGTCCCTGTTAACATCCTCAGCCTCTCGTGGGCGCTTGTTTCCACCACCATCGGGAGCGGTGACACCAACTCGTCCTTGATCTTTAGCCGTACTAGCATGACTATCAACAGTATCTTGAAGCTCAGCATCAGATCTAGAGATCCCTCATTTGATGGAAACAGATTTGTAACTGTCGTAAAAAAGAGAACCAAAACTAGGACCAGATTTGAAAGCACGATTG
This sequence comes from Anisodus tanguticus, assembly GCA_034509755.1. NCBI lineage: Eukaryota > Viridiplantae > Streptophyta > Magnoliopsida > Solanales > Solanaceae > Anisodus > Anisodus tanguticus. Next base: position 49,424,456 of record CM067552.1, on the reverse strand, counting down.
TCAAGAATAAAACCATATCCAGATTTGGTCACACACTTGTCGACCAACATCTTTCGAATAACTAATATGAATATTGTCTTAAAATTGTTGGAATATGCGTAAAGCAACAACGGGAATAGTAAATAACTATTACAGTGATCGAAAGGATAAACAACAAAAAGAACAACAACAAGTTGTCAATATCTTAATCTTGAATTGAAACTTCAAATATGGAACTTGTATTCATAAATACAAGGACTTGAACTGCTCCATTTGTGGCTTGTAGATAACACGAATAATGAAGATTGCTAAGAGAAGGATTGCTATCAGGAAAATCTGATATCTTTGTGGTGTTGTGAACTTGTTTTTCTGTTCATATGTTCATATATGTTCTTCTTCATCTATAGAATTGAGCCAAAGGCCTCAATTTATAGGTGTGCAAGATGGCCTCTTCAAGTGCCCATGTAACGGTCATTTAAATGCCATGTAATGGCCCTTTAAACCACCAACTAATGCAGCCAAATAATGGCTAAGTTATGGAGGAAAAACTGCCAAGTTAATGCTCCAAAACCTCTCCATAATCAGCCAAACTTTTGGACTACCATCGAGCAAACACTGCCAATGAAGCGCCGCGACTCTAATTCAACCAGAAAACCGACGACGTTTACTGCCAGTCAGGCGCTGCTAGGGGTGCCGCGGCGCTGCTAGGGGGTGCCACGGCGCTCCGGCGCCGCGCCCCTTCTTGGCTCCGCGGCCCTTTTCCGACTCGTACCATCTTACACTTTGCACAATCCTTCCTTCGTTTACCAACGTGGAACACTTGTTATTCATCCAATAACCATCCATTATTCTATGTCTCAAACATTTCACTTATGTACCAATATCTCTTTCATTAACGAAATTTACGATATTTGGCACTAAGATTGCACGTGTGTGGAAACGATATTTCTGATGTGCAAGGCCCAATTGTTCGAGTCATAAATAACGGGATAAACTTAATTTCACATTAGTAAATTTCCAACACCTTCACCATTATTTGATAATCTCCATAAACGTCGAGTTGTATGAATACTCGCTGAAAATTTAGATGCCACCATCTTCTTCACTCCTTGACTCAAGTTTCCATCAATACTTTTTTGCAATAGCATTTCATACGCTGCTATACGTACATCATCGCTTAAGTTTCGTTTTTTCCTTTGTGGACTTGACAGTTCTTCATCATTTGCATCTACTTAAAAAATGAGCAAATTAAAGAAATCCAAATAAAATGTGACTTACATATACATGCAAATGCTATCGGAAAAAATCACTTTATTTGTTTGGATCCACCCAGAATGCAAATTCTCATGTTGAATCTTTTAACAGATAGATTACATATTCGAATATCATCTAATTAACATGAAAAAAAGGAAAAAAAACTAACAGAAAGGAACATACCAGAATTTAAGTTTGGTTCTTCTACTGGTGCTTGTAATCCTATACTCAATTGTGTATCATCTTCTTCACTCGGAATACTATTGAGGTCATGAATTGTGAATGTATCCATATAAGATCAAATAGTTCTCCACCAACATACTCACCCTCAGATTCAAAATGAATATTTAGATCAATTTGAAGTGAACACCTTTGGTGATTTTCTGTTGTAGCCATATTTAATTTAGCAATTAGTTTAAATTTTAAGTGGAAAATTAAACCTTCTTTTAAAGGATAATTTTGGTGGGAATGTAAAAAAGTTGGCTCCAATTTAAATTTTCATTCATAATTCAAATTTGCAATTGAAATTGAAGTCTACTCGTTAATGATACCCCTTAAATTGAAGTCTATTCATAATTCAAATTTTGTTCACTTAATGATACCCACCTAGTTAATGATCACTTATTAATATCCAAATTTCAATACACAATGTCAACATAGAAAGTGGTAAACATTGATTAGGGTAAATTAGTAAAACTGCTTTTAATTTTCTAGGAGTGAACACTTTATTAAGGGGTGTGCACAATCCAAAACAAACACTTATTGTGGAACGGAGGGAGTAGATTAAACAATGTTTTTAGGGGAATTTTCGAATTCTCAGTTTTTTATTTTTCAAAATATGAAGAACCAAAGATTAAGAATTATAGAAACAATCATTTAGCTTAGGCTATGATACCAAATGATATGATTTGAATTAGAAAAAACACGGGATCAAACAACACATTTAAGATAGAAATGAAGAACAAGATAGATTGAGAAAGAAATGATAGAAATCAAATACATGATCACCGTTCAAGAAAAAAGAGACTTGAACTCACGCTTGAATTACCCACGAGGTTAGATTCAAAGAGATGTTCAATTGAAAAGACTAAATAATAATCCCTACACTAAACCCTACACTCACTAACTAAGCTAAGAGAAATTCTCATTCAAAACTAAGCAATCCAAATGAAAAGTCTAGCATTTATACTTAGGGCTAGAACTAAGATTATTACAAAAGTGAAACAAGGGCCTTCTCTCTAGTCTTCCAAAGCAAGATGGCTTGCCATTAATGACTAGCCTCTTTGCACAAATTTCTTCTTCCATGCTATCTCTCATCAATCTTCACATGAGTCTTCAATGGCCTTCAAAGGCTCTACCTTTATCATCAAGGAGTGTGTAGCGTGAAGATACACAATTGAGGCACCTCAAATATGGTGAATGTGCTCCATGGTCCATCATTGGTTTGAGGACGAGCTCCACCAAGAATAATAGCTCTCATAATCCCCATCGAGCCATCTGGTAGCGTATCAAGAGAGTAATCATCCTTCTAGAAGTCTGCACTGTTACCAGATCCTTACGGGCTATAACCTACAGAAAGGGCAATTTCGTGTTTCAAAATGGCAGTGGCTATATGTATATTATCCGATAAAGACACAATTCAAGATTTTCAATCAACTATCTAAAAAGGGGGCGTGAAGAGGGTGAAAGACAAATGTCAGTTGAGTACCAAGAGAGACTGGAGTAGATGTTTCCATCGCTCCACCGTCAACCCAAACAAAGAAAAATAAGAATCCAAAAGAGAAAATAAAACAAACTGGGATAAGCCTCACATCCTTGAATTTCAAATGAACAATTGGATCCAACAACTACTGGTTCAGTATTGGGGATTGTTTCAAGAGTGCTACATTTTTGACAAGTATCAACCTAAACTGGTAGTGAAAGAGCTAACCTCTTCAAAAACTTGAACAACTTTTGGAAGGTACTCATTGTTGGGAAGCAGGAAAATATAATTAACCATAGAGACTCAAAAGACAAGCTACCTGACACAAAGAGCACACTAGAATGGCTGCTGTCAAAGCAGGCAAGATGACCTTGACAGATATATCAGTCATATCTCAAAAAGATTAACAAATGTTATTGTCAAGAGTCTCACGTCGAATATGGAATGAGAACATTGACAATACTTCTCTCTTTAAACTAGGATTGTCCCGCTACCCGCCCTGCCTCGATCCCCATAAAAAAATTGTCGGTGTCGGGGTTCGAACTCGGGACTAGGTCGCCGTCCCGATCCCGACCCACCCCAACCCGACCGTGTCCTGCCCCGTCCCGACAGCTATAACTACCATTTTTGCCCCCTTACCCCTTAATATTTTTTTTAACCGTAAGTTAATATATTTACACTTTAACCCTGTTTCTCAACTATAAATACATAATTTTCCTCTTCATTTTTGTCACAAATCTTTCTAGAGAAGTACTTCCAACAGACCCAACTCGCAAACCAACTAAAGAAAAAGTTACGTGTAGCATACACACTGAATGCAAACAAGTATGTATGTATTACCAACAACAAAATGCAAATAATCAACCGGCTTCTATACCATCTTCTACTACTTCGCTACAACCTTATAAAAACACATGCGGGTTCTGCTGCTAGTATTCAAGGCCTCGAAAATAAAATGTGTAGTGGTTCAACTTCTTCACAATTTAACGAATTTGATGCTTATGTTTTGCAGGGTGTTGTACTGTACAAATTAATTGTTAATAATGAAAGACATGAAGACTTGCTGAAATAATGGAGGTGGAATGAGAATATATTTCCGACACTAGCAAATATGGCCCGAGATGTGTTGAACATTGAAGCGTCATCAACAGCGTCTGAAAGCATTTTTTATGCTGGAAGATTTGAAATAGGAGAGCACATACATTCATTAGCGGGAGACACATTGGAAATTGCAATTCTATTCAGAGATTAGATTCGAGCGTAGAGTAGAAGGTGCGGTCAAACGGAGATCAACGAAGAATAAGACTACAACTAAAACGAAATCTTGTCTGAGGGAACATGAAGCGACGTCGAACAATTTGACCAACAAATTCCAATTCCAACCGAAGATCCTTAAGACATTGTGAGTAAATTAGAAAAAATATGGTTAACTAAGTAATTCTTTTAATAGCAATTTTACTGTGATTTGAAACTTTTGAACAACACCACAAAATTGCAATTTTGAAATTGTATTACACAAAAATTATATTTCTATTAAATAATATAAGAGACAAAAAAACAGTCTTGGATGTTTTTATTACACTATCTTGTTCAATTATTGAAGTGTTTATATATATTATTTTTTAAAATTAAGTGATAAAAAAACCCTCAAATCCCGACCCGCCCGCTAATCCCGTAGGAGTCCGCATCCCGACCCTCCCCGAGTCCCACCGGGACCTGCCCCGGCCCGCCTCGTTAGACACCCTTACTTTAAACTAGCTTTAGGGTTGAGTTTTTGGACCTATTCAATCCCAAAAATAGCTTGTAGGGTGATGATTGTCCAAGTTCATGTTCTCATTCCATATCCGATGTGAGACTCTTAACTGTTATAAACAATGGGTTAAACGATCCCACTTTATTAGAATGGATATTGTCTAATTCATTTCAAATACATTAACTGAATCTGCAAATACCCTTAACCGTCGGACAACTCTATCTAGTATTCCAAACTAAACCTTGATAGAAAGTATGAGAAATTGAGCTTTAGATGCAAGGGATCGGATGGTAAAATTATTTCTCTTTCATTGAAATGGATTAGGTGGATTATTGTACGACATATTGAATTATTTTAGGCGGGTTGGGTCGTAACGTGATTATTAGCTTGATCCATTCAAATTTATTTCGAGGGAGGACTTTCTTGATCGCCTCATTCGGGTGTTGATGTGGCTAAAGTCTCTCCGATGGCAGCGTAACTCATTATATTTTGGACCTAACTTAACCTCAAAAGCTAGCATGTAGGGTGTGTATTGTCCAAGTCATGTAAGGAGTCCAGATTCTCATTCCATATTTGATGTGAGACTCTTAATACTCCCCGCATGCCTAGACCTTGTTAACTGGAGCGTGAATAATATAATTTGAGGGCCTAACATCGGTGAACAAAGAATTGGAATGAGCATGACTCTGATACCATGTAAAGAATGTATATTGGGTCTAACTCAATCCCAAAAGCTAGCTTGTATGGTAAGTATTGTTCAATCCATATAAAGAGTACATGTTCCCATTCCATATCCAATGTGGGCCGCTTAACCGGTTTCAATTTTGCAGCATTTGAAATCACTTTTAATTTAGAAGTTTTGTTTGGACATGTAATTTATTCTATAAGTTGACTTTCCCAGTTCTCATAAAATCTTACAAAATGAGCAAATCATAGTTCATAATAACATTAATACGCTATTAGAAAGACTTTCTAAAAAAAATACAACATCAATTGATCGAACTTTAGTTCAATAAAAATGAAAATTGAACTTTAGTTGTAGTATAACTATTCTTTAATATAATTCCCCCACACGCCATAGACTAGGGATGGCAAAATTGACCTGACCCACCCTATCCGACCCGTACTTGACCCGGTCAACGCGGGTAATTACCCAATACAAATCAAATTTTCAGAATTTGTAGGCTCGTTTTCCCCAATTCGCTTGTACTTTTCTACTATCCTTGTTATATGAAGTGTATAGAGAGTACTCACTCGATATTCATTCAACTTTGAAATGTGAAATTGATTCTCATAAGTCTCATAAAATTGATTTAATTTCACAAAGATGCAAAAAAAATTGAATTTTTAGAATTTGTAGGCTCGTTTTCCCCAATTCGCTAGTACTTTTCTATTATCCTTACTATATGAAGTGTATAAATAGTACTCACTCGATATTCATTCGACTTTGCAATGTGAAATTGATTCTCACAAGTCTCATAAAATTGATTTAATTTCACAAAGATGCAAAAAAATCGAATTTTCATAATTTGTAGGCTCGTTTTCCACAATCACTAGTACTTTTCTATTATCCTTGTTATATGAAGTGTATAAAGAGTACTCACTCGGTATTCATTTGACTTTGCCATATGAAATTGATTCTCAGAAGTCTCATAAAATTGATTTAATTTCACAAAGACACAAAAAAAAATCAAATTTTCAGAATTTGTAGGCTCGTTTTCCCCAATTCGCTAGTACTTTTCTATTATCCTTGTTATATGAAGTGTATAGAGAGTACTCACTCGATATTCATTCGACTGCAATGTGAAGTTGATTCTCAGACGTCTCATAAAATTGATTTAATTTCACAAAGACACAAAAAAAAATCAGAATTTGTAGGCTCGTTTTCCCCAATTCGCTAGTACTTTTCTATTATCTTTGTTAAATTAAGTATCAATATAGATAATAGTAATAAACTATATAATAAAAATATATAATCCTTAACATACAATTAACATGAATAATTAAAATTATATTAGTTTGTGATGCTTATTACAAATTATTTATATATATATATATATATATATATTTTTTAAATAACTCCACCTAAACTACATAGTTTAGAACAAAACTACGTAATTTAATGTGTTAAGATAAGAACCCTAAAATCATGTATATAATAAATTATTTCTCATAAGGTCAGTCTCTCTCACTAATCTCAAAAGCTCCTCTGCGTGTGGCTCCTCCTCAGTCCTTAAGGTAAACTCTCTTTGTGCGGCTTCTCCCTCCTGTGTACAGTTTTTCCATGAACAACATCTGAAAATTTTGAAATTGCGTTCCTGATGTACTTTTTTTTATACACAGACGATTAATTATTTATTTCATAATTTCACAGATGTACTATTATTTTCTAATTTATAGAGTTGAGAATTGTGGCAGAAGCTGAAATAAAGGGGTTAATAAGTGAATATATTATTTGTTTTGAAATATGAATTGAAAATAAGACTGTCTATGGAAGGTCCGTCCTAAGATTTTGAGTTTAACAAAAAGATTGTTCTAAAAGACTGCATTTTGAGAACTATATTCATGATTGTACTGCATTTTAAATGAAGCTTATATGCAAGTAATTAGTCGTCTCACTGCACAGAGTGCCTAAAGTTATGAGCTTTCAGTTTTAATAATAAGATAACACTAGATGGGTTAATCGATTACTATTTGTCTTTGTTCTTTAGTGACTTTCAAAATTATTTATTTTGGTTCTCTGTTTCTTAACCCAAAATCCTCTAAAACAAATCGACTTAGTTTTACAAGTGTTTTCTTATAGTGTATCTTGTTTATGATTATTGTGGTTTGATACTGGTTTTGTCAATATTCAACTTAAGAATGTCTTTTTTCATGAAGACATGTTTGATGTAATTACATTTTATTTTCGAGATGACATTAGTGTTTGGACAATTTTTTTCATAGAACTTTGATTGTATTTGGTAATTATGAAACTTATTTGGTAATATATTTTATGAAATTTATAGATTTTTTGTGTTTTATTTGAGGAAGTGTATAACCCGCGAGTACCCATTACCCGAAAGGGGCAAATAAGGGTATGGAAATTTTATACCCAGTGGGTAATGGGTAGGGTATGGGTAGCACATTTGGAAGGATGGGTAGGGTATGGGAATCCTAAAACTCGCCCCAAACCCGACCTACTGCAATCCCTACCATAGACAATCCCTTAATATACTAACAACTTACAAATCTTTTAATATCTGATAAAGTGGTTGGTAAACATAATTAGTAAATATATTTATCAATTTATGAATCTTTTGTTTTTTACAAAATATAAATTTATGGATCAAGTTGATATGAAGTTGAAATTGAAATTTTGTCCAAATTGCATAACAAACGATGAATTTGAAATCAAATTATGAAATCATGATATGAAAACGCATGTCCAAATGACTACTTAATAACAATAATAAATACTCCCTCCGTCCTATATTAGTTGGCCACATTATTAAAATATTCGCCCTAAATTACTTGATTACTTTATAAAAATAATATATAATTAAATAAGTTTTTCCTACTTAACCCTTAAGATTAATTGTTTTTTAAAAGTAACTAATATGAATTAGTGTGTAATTAATTAAAGAGATAAGAGTAGTATAGTATTTATAATTTATTAAGGGGCGGGTAAGAGATGGATAGTTTGGTTGTGGCCAAAAAAAAAAAGAAAAGGAAACAAAGGCTGCAAGTAGTTTAAAAAAAAAAACGAAAGAGGGGAAAAACAGAAGTTGGAGAAGGTCTTTATAATTTAAAGAAAAAAGAGAAGCTCTCATCATTAAGACTTCAAGAAGGGAGAAGGGAGAAGAAAGAAGAATTCAAGTCCTTAGTTAAATTCTGTGCAAAAAGGTCACTTTCTTCTCTGATTTTCTTGAATTGGTCTCATGTGGTTTCATATTTTTTTTCCTACTGGGTATTGAAAATTTAAAACAAACGAAAAGGTACTATGGACAGCAATGATAATAAGTTGGGTTTATTCATATATTTAAGGAGAGTACAGTGAATAAATATATGAATGTTCTTATGTATTAGAAGATTATGGATGGGTTTAAATTATATTTCAACTAATTGAGAGTCAAAAGTGAACCCGAGGGCTGGGTATTCTAATTTAGTTATGAGTTAGCCTGAATAAAAGAATTAACACGAGATCGATATGATATAGTTATAGATTGATTGAAGAAAGTCGTACGGATTGCACGAGGTGACGAGTTGGTACTTCGACACGAGTAATGTGAGTAGTAATCTTAACGCAATTTGTGTTTTTCATAACATGCTTGGTTTATACATGATTCTGAAAATAAAATGTGTTACCGACTCTTTGAAATTGCATGTGGGACAAGTACTTTACGTGATATGGTACCAAACAATTTACTTGAGATGTTTACCGGTTATTCTAAATGTTTTCACTGTTACTAGATATGTTTTACCGTTACTTGAGATGTTTACAGTTATTTAAAATGTTCTCACTGTTACTAGACATGTTTTACTGATACTTGAGACATGATTACCGTTACCGAGATGAAATTACATGATTTGATAAGAAATGAAATGCCCTTTATTATTTTGAAAATGCTTTAATACGAGTATTATTTACAAAGAAAAGTCTTAATGGGAGGAGACTTTGAAGGATCCCGTAGCTAAAGGCGGGTTCGTTAGACCTGATGCACCTTGTATTTACAGATTACAGGTACAACCCTCGCTAGTGGGAAGGTAGTATTAGCATACATGGACCGTTTTCCCTCGAGTAGGGACCTATAGTCATATTGATTCCTTTTACGAAGAGGTCCACAGTGATACCGATTACATGACCCTTTCTTTGAAACCTCCCAAAAATATGATTTGATATGACAGTGTTACAGAGTTTATGGCCAAATTGTTAATTGATTTCTACTTATATGAAAATATACAAGATTGGTTATTGTTATCATTTCTGAAAGGGCATTTATTTCATGATATTTTCTGAATATTATATGAACATGTTTTCTGACTTGTCCCCACTAGAAACGGTTGTGGTTAAGTGTTATTACTCATGGAGCTAGCGTCTCACTCCTCGCCATTTTTTTACAAAGCCCACAGGTGACATTGGCGAGGATCTCGTTAACTAGAGAGCATGAGTTGAAAGTTCCCGGTGAGCCCCACACTTGTTCGCGTGGGTGAAGAGTCTATTTATTTGTTATGGTCTTTCCTTTTGAACTCTTAGAGTTGCTCCATAGTCATTTTCTTAGTCCCATGAGTATTCTTTCATTATTAAAGACTTGTGACTAGTATAGACGTTCTTCCTGTATTTTGGAGGTGGTTTTTGCATTATTATGTTGAAATGGTTGATTGAGGATGATTATGGTTTGTTTTAGCGATATTGGTTGGTTGTGTTATTGATTTCTGGGACTGGAATATTATAAGTCCTAGAACAGGGGAAACTCTGCCCGATTTTCTATAAATTCCCGTTAAGGTTTGCTTTGGGATTCTAATCCTTAGCGCCGGTCATGGCCCTAAATTGGGTCGTGACATTCTTTCTCGCGTTGGTAAAGAAGCAGCACAAGTCACGCAAGAAGGAAACTAATTTTGAAATAGTGATTAACTAGATCTTCCCATAACTAATAGGAATGATTAGTCAAAAGATTATCAAATGGAGCATCATCTTAGTTCATTACCAAAACTGATTGGCAAGTGAATCAAAGAACTTTATTTCCCCTTTTAAAGTACAAAACCAAATATGCAGGTTAAATGCATCAAACATAACAGGTTTGATTTCTATTCTTTGGATAAGATTTTTAAACCACCTTCATAACTTCGCATTTCTAATTTTGTGGTAGTAAAAACATACATTAACAGAACAAAATGGTCACTTTATTAAAGTCCGAAACTGTAACATTTGCAGTGCAGAGCTATTTGTCCAATAAGCATAAGTTCACACAAATGTTATTTTGACTTACTATAGATGTTCAGTTGCTTACTACTGCATCTACAGATGCAAATATGTTTCAGATAATTATTCTTCTGATGATATTTTTTTGTCCTTGAGTAGCAATCTTAAGCTACTGCCAGTCGGTGACATGTTACATACATTCAGTATGTTGCTCTGTTGAGAAGAATAAGCAATTATGCTGTTGCCTTCTCTTGTATGCAGAGTTTAGAAAGTTTTGTGGTTTCTACCACTCACCTTACATAGATCTTCTGAGGTGCTTTTTCCTATTATGTTCTCGCAAGTCACTGCTGCAATTGTCAACATAGTTGAAAAGCATGGGAACGCATTAGCAAAAACAGCCAACAACATGAACATGGTAAACCTTTTGCTTTACAACAAAATGTGTTACTTACATCCCTACTGAAGTTTCCCCTCCCTTTGGAATTGATATTGCTTTCCGTAGATTAAGAAAATTAATTCATATTAAAACTGTTTCATGAACTTTGACAGATTCGAAGTAAAGTTGGCCATCTTATGTCTGTTTCGGACTAGAATTACAGTATTTCATAGTGCATATGCAACTTTCATGCTACATAAGGTAGTTGAATTGATTATTACATCTTGTGGACATTGAAAGAAGCAGGTTACCATGGTTACTGCTTGATGTTTCCATTGCTTCCTCTTTTTTCTCTTTTCTATGGTTGAAATGAAAATGGAGAATTGACAATACTTTGTAACTTTTAGCATCTGCTTGATGCTCTTTTTTTCTAATGAAATTTCTCACTTCATAAAAGAACGGAGAATTGACAATACAAAACAATCTGTATTGGTGTTTAAAACTAGTATATTAGAAGCCTAGACATATCTCATTATTTCTTTTTTGTTCCTGAAAAGAGCAGGTTGCCATGGTTACAGTTTGATGTTTTCATCGCTTCCTCTTTTTCTTGTTTCTATGGTTGATATGAAAGTGGAGAATTGACAATAAAAGAATCTGTCTTAGGTGGGGTGTGAGATTGATGAGGTAGCCAAGAAGGTATCTTGGATGAGGAATGCGTGGCATCTGTACACAAACAGCAGGGGGTATATATGGGGAGACGTTTAAATCAAAGTTGATTTGGCCTTTGATTAGTTAAAAATGTACTAGGAAAGTGCAAGTGGGTAAAACAGAAAATTAAACTAGTGGAGTGCAAATGGGGGTAAAACGGATTGTAGAAATCAGCACCCGGTATTTTCTGATTAAAAGAAAAGAAAGAAGAAAGCAGCACCCAATATTTATATATTCTCAATTCGTCTTCAGGTTTCTTTAGTAGCACAAGTTTGTTTCTCGAAGAATTTCATATATTTTGAATCTATATGTGCTCATGGTTTTATCTGGTACAGTATAAATTTCTAATCCTATTAATGATAAAAAAAATCTAATCCTACGGCATATGCAGAATAGTTTTGTAGCAAATCTATGAACTTGAATCTATTTTACCTTTTTATGGCTTTACTTAACATGGACTTTAATCCTACTTCTCATGGATAATAGTAGTTTTTATACTCTTTCAGAGTATAACTTATATCAACTTGCTCATTCAGCTATCTCTTAATTTCCTCAATAATATAAATGTCTGCATGGCTAAAGGTTTTGAATTATAAGCTGAGTTCCTTTCTTCAGTTAACATTGCTAAAGTTTTTGAATTTAAATCGAAGTTGTTTTTGCATAGGAGGGATTATGGAAATAATGAATTCCTTGAGTATTTTGATTATGAGCTGAAACTAAAAATCCCAAATGTTTGCACTGTCCTTTTTCTTTATCAAACCTTGTTGATGTTTATTGCAGATGAATGAGGTGCTTAGAAGGATTTGTAGGCGCAACTTCTGCACTTGTTCTCCTCGGCCGTGGCTCTTTGTTGGGTTGGGCAATCCCGGGGATAAATACAGCGGAACGAGACACAATGTAACCTTTATTTCTGGACTAAAATTACATTCTTAGAAAGATTGCGATAAACCTGATCTATTATGGGTTCCATCTCACTCAAGAGTGCTTCATTAAGAACTCTATCTTTTGTTTCCACTATAGGTTGGCTTTGAAATGCTTGATGCATTCGCAGAGTCGCAAGGGATTCATATGGAAACAGTACATTGTAAAGCTATGTTTGGAAAAGGTCTCTTAAGTTAAACTTTGATTTCTGCCTTTTAAGTGTTCAAGTACTTCTTTATGTTCACTTGTTTATTCTCTTATCTAAAATTTGGTTGATATATACCAATTCTCAGGTTTTGTCAATGGCATTCCAGTTCTCCTTGCAAAGCCACTAACTTACATGAATTTGAGTGGTGAATCTGTAAGCAATTAAATACGTCTAACTTATATAGTAAAGCTTTCTTTTTTCTGCTTATGATGGTTGCTGCTTGGATTGTATCTCAAAGAAGGATGTGCCTTGAATGAAAACTGGTATTCTAAATGACTGTATTCTGTCGCATAGTGAAAGTGGGTTACTTGTAAATTTATTGTTTCGTCTGTTAGGGATCTAGCTGCTCTTGTTTATAAATTGTTCAGAGTTAACTCCTCTCTTTGAATTGGAGCTTATATTGACTGTTCTAGATATATTCATCCAGCCATATATAGCGTTTTGTTGTGTGGGGGGAATGGTTAATGGTGGGTGTTGAAGCTGTAGATCACTAGAATAGTTTTTACTACTGGAAGCTTCTACAACAACAGAAACAACAACATACCCAGTGTAATCCCACAAGAGGGGGGGGGGGTCTGGGGAGGGTAAGATGTACGCAGACCTTACCTCTACTTTTGTGGGGTAGAGAGGCTGTTTCCGATAGACCCTCGACTACTGGAAGCTTCTAGTGCCAGCTATTTGTCTGTGAGAAGATGTTAATCCTGCTGTTTTTCAAGTCTTTGCTCATTTTTCTGTCTGTTAACCTTGAATGTTTTTGGATAGTTTTTCTGTTAGTTTCAAGAACAGTAATGGCATGAAGTTTGTTGTTACTGGTTACAGTCAGCCTCTGACCACCGAATAGTTACCATGGAATGCAAGTCCAGCAGTGACATTGCAAATTGGTAGGATTTTTGTCAAAAGTGAACAAGAAACACTGAATGGGGAAGCCAAATTAGTAGCTTTGTGTCATGATTTATTTAACCAAATTCTTGCCAAAAACGATCCTAACCTGATAAAAATGTTGTGCAGTTCTTTTAATTGTTATTTTTTGTAAGTTTCTTTGAAAAATTGAGATAAAACTATCTTTTTAGCTGAGATTCTTGTAATTTTATTACTGAAATAATCTAAAAGAAGTTTCCAAGCAATTTGTCTATATAGTTAGGTAGTGAATTGCAGGTCATTTTTATTTCATAAACTAACGCAACCCAGCTAGTAGCCTTATTCTGCCAGAAAGTAGTGGTAATTCATATGCAAGCATTCAAGTGGAAAAATGATATTATTCAAGGACCTTAGCACACACTGGATTAGCTTTTCCTATGGACTAGGGGAGCATGTTTTTGAATGGCAATATTTATCATCTTTGTGCGACATGTTTGACTGTGTTTGTCAAGACTTGCCTGTTCACCAGTTAGATGAAAATATAAGCCTGGTCACGATGTTTTATCCAGGTTTAGTTCCTCTACAATCAGGTTAAGGGCATGACCCAGCCATTGCTTCCCCTAGTTTGCCAGGCAGGTTATTAGACTCTCATCAGACTAGTTAAACTGATTACTCCCTCTGCTTAAATAAGTGAACTTTACTTGAGAACTCTTAAGAAGGGAAAATAGCACATTTCTTTGCTCAACTCATATCATTCAGACTCCAGTTTACATGTGAAAACTCTATTTCTACTTGTTGGACGTTGATGTTTTCTAATGTTCTTAACGAGGAATGGAGACTTATCGTGCTTTTCATTGATGCTTAATCTAAGGTGATCAATACCTCTGATATGCCCTGCCTTTTCTATTTCCCCAGACTGGCCCACTTGCAGCATATTACAAGCTCCCTCTCAATCGCGTGGTTGTGGTACAATATACTAGCTGTTCATATTTTATAAGATCTAATTGGACATGTTGATTATGTTTTGTTATTGCTTTATAACAATTGTCTTTTGCTCCAGTTTCATGATGACATGGATTTACCATGTGGAGTTCTTCGTCTTCACCCCAAGGGAGGTCATCACAGACATAACGGGTATGAATGGAATTCTTGTCTATATAAATCTACTTAAAAAACATTTAATTCAGTACCATGAAACCATCCATCTGTTCATTTTCAATCCTGTGAATTGTCTATATAGGTTCATAGCTGGAATTGTAATGAACTTAATATTGAAAATTGATGGCTATGTCAAAGTGCCTAAGATGGCTATGTCAAAGTAATTCTTACCTGAATATAAGCATAATATTTTGTTCGAAAGACCATGACATGCGTCCAGACCTCTTTTTGACTTGTGAATACAGTATCTGTCATAGTTTGCTATGTCCGGTTTTTCATGTGTTTGCTAGTTATTTAGTACCAGAAGAGTTCTGTGTCTCTCAGGTATTGTGCAGTTTCGGTCGCTGTTATACTGTATATGATCCAGTTCTCTGTGTTTACAGGTTGAAGAGTGTGATTTATCATTTTCGTGGAAATCGAGAGTTTCCTCGGTTAAGGATAGGTTTGTGGAAAGTCTGCAATACATAAATGTTCTCTTTTTGGCGATTTGAGCTTCAGTACGGAAGATTTAACATAGTTCTCTTGCTAGGTATTGGAAGACCTCCTGGTCAGATGGATCCCAAAGCATTCAAGCTTCAAAAGTTTAATTCAACTGCAAGAGAACGAGTAAGTTTATCTCATTGAGTTCTTACATAAAGTCGACTCCCTAATGTTCATTTTCTTGTTATGAACTTCTTTACCGATCTAATAAATTTGTACAGCCCCTCTTGAGTTTTGTAGAACGGCTCATTGTGTATTAGTACAGTAGAGGTGTCCTATTTTCTGTTCTATGAGCTTTTCTTGAATATCTTTTGAATCATTCAAATATCAGTACTAAGAGGGAACTGCAAAAGTTACAGAAAACTGGACTTGTCAAGGTTACACACATAAAGATTCTTGCAAGTCCACTAATACCAACATATCAGCATCAAAAAGACCTCTATGACAAAACAGTAAATTCTGAATACATTTGAAATTCACAACAGCTATGATCTCCTTCTTCCGATCAAATTATCTTCTATTTCTTTCTAGCCAAATTGACCATGCAATACATAAAGTTGTCTCCCAAATCTTCTTCAATCTCTTGTTGATGTTGTGTGACTACCAAATTCTGACTAGCCCTTCGAAGCTTAGTGGCATTACTCCGTCAATTCCAAAGATATTTAGAAATAAGGACCATAACTGTAGTGCAAACAGATGCATATACATGAAATGCGTATCCGTGAAGCTAGTAAAATAAACTTATGTTGATTAGATATAACAGAGGAGACCAGAAAGGTCCTTAGAGAATCTTTTTTTCTTAATGAAAGATACATTGGAGAATCTGTTGAACAAACTTTTGTATTTCTCCAATTTATCTATAGGTCACGGGTTCAAGCCGTGGAAGCCGTCACTAAGGCTTGCATTAAGGTAGGTTGTCTACATCATGCCCCTTGAGGTGCGGCCCTTCCCCGGGTCCTGCGTGAACGCAGGATGCTTTGTGCACCGGGCTGCCCTTTTTCTTCCTCCGAATTTGGAAATTTTGAGCCTGATCGTTTTTTTGAATTCTCTGTCTCCCCTTCCAATAATTCTACCATGAATCTCTACTTCTCAAGGGGGCCTAATCCTTTGCCGCACAAGCTTTTTTGTATGCACTATATGGTGACATCTTTCATTAAAAATTTCTCTTCATTTAAAATTTCAAATTATTTGTTCCATAGATCAGACAGCCATTAGAATTTGATGCTTATATGTGGAGCACAGGAATCTAAAATGGCATACATTTGTACAAATATACTACTCCCTCTATTTCAATTTAAGTGGCTTGATTCGGAGACGATGTCAAACTAACTAATGTTCAGTGTGAATTCGGACATAGAATCTTCAATTTTTTTGATGAAATTTACATATTTAGAAACTACATAAAAAGTACCATAAGTCACAACAGTTAATAATTCATAACATTTAGAAAGTATTTGAAAAAAATATGGGTCAAAGAAAATATCCTTTAACTGTCCAAATAGTAATTAAGACAAACAAATTGAAACGGAGGGAGTATAAATTGGGTCCACTTTTTTGCTATATATGATTTAGATAGAGTTTAAGAGTAGATGTTCAGTATAATATATCTGTAAAAATATAGTTATCTGTTCACTATTACAATCTGTTCTGATATGCATAGGTTGCGTTGTTCTAACACATCTTTGTTCAACCTTCTTCCTTTTGTATTTTTCTAAATCAATTTGGATAATTTTAATTTAATTGTGGCAAAAGAAAATTTCATCAGACATGTTGAAACATGTCAAAGACATGCAGATGACATGTTTTGTAGAATTCAACCAATGAAAAAAATATTTGGACCTTATCAAATTTTTCATAGGCATGTCCCCTAGAGTCAAATGTATGTCATATCAGATGGAAATACTTACATCGTTTTAGAAGTACCCATGCTCCAGACATTGAAGCCACATTAGAATTGGAGAGACCTTTGCTTGAGAAAACTAATATATTCGAAAACTGACATCAATGAAGGAATTCCAAAGGTATCTGTTTGTAGCTCTAGAACCACTTTGAGTTGTTGAAGATTCATTCATTATACTTGCAGATTAATGCTGCATTAGGGGAAGGAGCACATGCATTGGAGCAAGTCATATCCAAAGGTTTCTCCGAAAGTTCTATATGCTTCAATACGACGCAGAAGTACAAGCACATAAGATTACAGACATTGCCAACGTCACATCATGCTTCAAGGTTTCTAGATCTTGTTGTTGCTGTGTCTTCTTTTAGTTTCCGTTGATTGCTTAAATAAATAAAAAGTGTTTCTCCTGTGACCATTCTTATTAGCTACCATAAGTGAATGAACATTTCATGACCCCATCCCCCGCAACCATAAGTGTCTCTTGAACTATTTCATGCCTGCAATCTTCAGATATATCCTGGAAAAAACTGGCAGTTATCTCTATTGTTTAAGCTTTCACGTTGCTTTTGCTCCATGGAATTACTTGTGCTTGACATAAGAAACAATTTGACCTAGCTGCCCAGTACTCTTAAGATAAATATCCACGATAAAGTGAAATAAGGAATATTTGGAACTACCTAACTCTAGTTGGTGGGATGTGATTTTGAACCCACTCATAAAATCCATTATAACATCACTTTCTTCGCAGTGATTTCCCTTCTGCTACCTTGAATTTTCATGCACAAGCTCTGTTAATAGTAAGCTACTAAACTTAATTAGCTAACTTGTGGGTGTTTGGATTGGTGTGCAGCTGAGCGTTCCATAGCCATCGATGCATCCCTTTACTCAAAATAAACAGCCTTTCCTCTTTACCACTTCAAAGAAGCCAGGCGTAACCACATACCAAAATCCATGGCTGATCATTTTACCTAAGCAACCGCCGCCGGAGATTCTGTTGTAAATATACTGTTTAGGTGACTGTCCTGGGCTTGAAACAGATAGAAGATGATTCTCCTCAAGTGGAAGGTGAAAGTTGACCTGGTGCATAGTGATTGCTGGGATGCAGGAATCTCAACTGTTGCCATCTCTCCTGATTCTCGAATATGGTCTTGATGTTTTTCTTTATAGATTGAACTTGCATACTGCAGGCGTAATCTCCTGTACCAAATATAACCCTCCTGCATCAGCTGCCGCCCCTAGAAGAAATTTTAGTGTTTCCTTATTAAAAAGGATGTCTGTATCTATATATCTGTTTAATTGATGTCCTGCTTTGCTAACTCCCAGTCTTGGTTCAGGAGGCCAGCAAAGATGATATATTATTGACTACGAATATTTCTCTATATCTGTCGCACATTTTGTTAGTTTATCATGTACAATATGCAGAATGCGAAAATTTCAAAAATCTTGGAGTAACTGGTAAAGTTGCTGTCATATGATCAGGAGGTCATGAGTTCAAGCCGTGGAAACAACCTCTTGTGGAAATGCAAGGTAAGACTGCGTACAATAGACCCTTGTGGTCCGGCCCTAACCCGTACCCCGCGCATAACGGGAGCTTAGTGCACCGGGCTGCCCTTTTGGATGAAAATATGTGGAAGTTGACTTTTTACCTGACTGTTTCCAACAATCCTTTCTTGATGGATATTATGATTGTCGTTCATTTGACAAAGGTGTAGTAAGAGAATGCTTCATCTGGCTAGAGAGCTTTTACGAAAATGGAGGTGTTCCCTTCACATACATTCTCAAAATTTTCTCTCTTGCTCCGTCAAAAATTGAATATTCATATTTCCTTTTAGGCCATTTCAAAATAACGCACACGGCAACATTTTAGGAAAAACAAAACCTCGATAATCTACCACAAAAATAAGAGGAGACACATTTGTCAATGCAACTTTCCCACTATTACTACAAGTAAACAAACAAAACTATAAATGTTGAGCAAAAAACGATCTTTATCTTTCTTCTCCACGGTAAGTATACAAGGAAAGGACATCTTATTACTGCTCAATGTGTAAGCAAAAACTGTGATTCTGCAACTATCACAAGGGTTATGGCCTGTAATAGTAGAGTTAATCTAAAGAATTTAATTCAGATAATGCATTTGAAAGACCTTATTTATAGTGCATAATCTAGTTTTGTTTTGCCTATGCTGGATTGCATTACAAAGGACAATGACGTAGCAAGAAGTAGAAGTAGGAAGAATAATGACTCGGTGACAAGAAGTTCATAGTTGCTGCATTGATCCTTGGCCACATTGCCCCCAAGTGTGAAGATTGTGTTTTGCATTGTTTGTAAACACTTAGTCATATTCCTCAAACGAAAGATGTAAGTGAAAGAAAATATACTGGAGAAGTACTTTGGTTTTGGAAGAACAAGAAATGTTGCTTCCACAACGCCTGTATTAGTACTAATCATATATTCATCTGGAATAGGATGATATAAAGCTTAGCTTTGTACTGACCCTTGAGCCATTGGCACAGGCCCACCACATCTCGAACTTATTTTAGAAAAAGCATCTGAAAAACTGACGACTTAAAGGCCTGAAGGCACAATGAAACCAATAAGATAATACGTGAAGCGAAACCACGGGATAATACCATCTAAGGCAATGTCTATCTTCAGATTAGGCTCCCTTTCCAGGATAATATCATCTTTTGGGAATTCCAAAAATTCACTCATTTGACTTGGTTTGGGAGACAAATAACTTTATTTTTCACTGCTGCATTTCCTGAATCATTGTTATAACAAGCAAAACTTTAATCTCCTGTCCTTACGGACTCTACAATTGAAAAGGAAATATGATGAATAGTGAGATTTAGGAGACAAAAGGATGACACATGTCACTATTAAACGAAGGTTGTGAAGAAAATATTGTACAAAAGCAGGATGCACTTCAGAACTGAATAAATTGTAAAAGAAAGCAGGCAAAAAGATGTGTGAATCAACGTATAAAGCGCAATAAATATCTTAAACTGTTTAACACGTGTTAATTCCATCCTTACAATCCTTTGTCAAGTTATAAAATGTCTCCACCTGAGTCTTTGCTCTATAAAGGACCTCAATGTCCATTTCAACCATCATATATCCGTCGAATTCAACAGGGCGTCCACCATTCAGTGCATTGTTTCATTGTACCACTCACTTGTATTACTCCATAATACTTGTAATCGTCAAGCAAATGTACCTTGTAGTGAGATCTAAGTTTATCAAAGAAATTATAGAAGGGTTCATTTGTGGCAACATACAAGTTCCTCCAAGGTGTTATCATTCCTTGAAGCTTTGTGGCAAGAGAATCCGAGAAGTATATGTATGGATTTTGTTGAGTTGTTGTATGCAAGCGGATATTGAAAACTTGTTTCAAATCCAACAAACGTAAAACTGTTTGACTATAGGATAATTTTAAACTGTAAACATAAGACTTGAATGCTACTTACATGTTTACAATATCTGAAATCTTTATCAAATGTGGGTGCGCACGCAAATGCCCTTTAGATTGCAAGCTCCAAGCTTTAATGTATTCCTCATTTGGAAAGCTAGGAAATCCGACAGAGGTTCGAGATATTGTTTTGATTCTGAGTCTCTAAGACTAGAATAATGATATGAAAATCAAGTGTATTGAATAATGAAGTGTAGGTCTGAATTTATAGGTGAAAATTTAGGTCAAACCGGATTAAGGTTTGACCTTGGGCCTAACCCAAAATTCGAGACAGATTAGGTCATGGCGCCGCAACCCTATAGTGTGGGCGCCGCGACGCTGACGTGGCCCTACACTGTCTCATTTTATTTTCTGCACATTCTTAATTAAATCCAAAATCCAATTTTGACTTAATTAAAATAATCATTATTCATTTAAATATCTCGATTCTAAATCGAATATTTAATACTCTCTCAATACATCCTTAGATCGAAAAGACAATCAACATAGTGTGACCCTACATGCCTTCACATATCGACATTAATCAAATTAAGGTCTACGGGGAACTCCTAGACGGCGCCGCAAGACGAATTCAATATGTGAAGTACGTTTACACGAATTCAGTAAACTTAACCTCTATGTGGTAAGATAAAATCCTTTCATTCACGACACATCCGATTAAGCTTAGGATTTGTCAAGTGTCTATCCAAATGGCTTAATCATTATATCTCATCTATATTAGTTGACAACTAAATCATATTCTAAATATGTCTATTGCGTTGGCCAATGACTTAGTCAACTTAATATCACTGAAAAATTGCATGTTCTCTCGAATATACATTCGAGGAATGAATCCTAATCTTGGCTCAACTACCATAATCTACATTGTAATGTACCAAATACAAGTCGTATCTCAACCTATAAGGCATTTGGGCTTAGGACAAGATCAAAGCATATTACTTTGTAGACAAGGTGCGCA
Source organism: Anisodus tanguticus (assembly GCA_034509755.1). Classification (NCBI taxonomy): domain Eukaryota; kingdom Viridiplantae; phylum Streptophyta; class Magnoliopsida; order Solanales; family Solanaceae; genus Anisodus; species Anisodus tanguticus. The sequence continues at coordinate 49,402,830 of CM067552.1, read as the reverse complement.
TTGACCTCAAGTCTAAGGACTTCTATCTCCCACACGCTGATCATACTTTAGACAAGTATAACAAATAATATATCAGCAGGGTATATCAATACTTTCAAAGTATCTATGTGTCCATCACGAGTAGTCATTACTCGTAGCAGGTGAGACATACTACATCCTCTAAGGATGTGATGCAGACCACATGTCGACTTATCACATATCATCGATATCCCATTCTTGATGATCATTAGTCGAGGCTATTTTAAGAGTTACATTATAATATTAATATCTCACATTATTAATAACAACGTAACTTCTAGGAATGCATATTATAGAATATTATAAACAATCAACTAATAATTCAATAATTGCAAATACCAAAATATTAATCTCCATTAATAATAATACGAAGGTGTATAAAGTACATTTGTCCTAATACAGATTATCTCTAGGACATACATATACTTTCAATCTCCCACTTGGCCTAGAGTCAATCTCCAACATATCTAATGCCCATATTATCAAAATGACCACTATGCTTGACTAAACTTAATGGTTTAGTGAATGGGTCAGCTAGATTATCGTCTGTGAGAACATAGTCTAATCTAATAACTTCAGTCTCCACCATCTCCCTGAGTATGTGGTACTTCTTTGGTACATACTTGTTTTTGTTTGTTGATATTGGTTCCTTAGCATGTGCAATCGCATCAGTATTGTCACAATAAATAGTTATTGGACAACTGACACTCGGAACTACCCTTAGTTCCTTCAGGAACTCAGAAATCGCGACAACTTCTTTACCAGCTTCCGATCCAGCAATGTACTCAACTTATGTTATCTAATCAGCAGTTGTAGCTTATTTGGAACTTTTCCAGCTCACTGCTCCACCATTGAAACTGAACGTGTACCCAGACTGAGATTTGAAGTCATCAAGATCCGTCTGGAAGCTAGCATCATTGTACCCAGTAGCAGCTAGATTTTCTTCCCCACCATAGACTAAGAAGTAATCTTTAGTTCGTCTAAGATACTTAAGAATACTCTTGACTGCTTTCCAGTGTCCTTCCCCAGGATTCTGCTGGAATTTGCAAGTCATACTAAGTGCAAAGGCCACATTTGGCGTAGTACAGGTCATGGCATACATGATCGATCCTATAGCCGAAGCATATGAGATCCTCTTTATGTGTTCAAGTTATATAACATTATAAGGACTGCCATTCTTAGATAACTTGATGCCTTGCCCCATAGGTAGACCACCTTTCTTGGAATTTTCTATAGAAAAAACGTCTAAGCACTTTGTCTATGTAGACTAACTGTGACAGCCCCAACAATCTATTAGGTTTATCTCTATAGATCCTAATTCCCAGAATGTAGCAGGTTTCACCTAAATCCTTCATCATGAAGGTACTGGACAAACACTCCTTGACTGACTGCATGAGAGTCTTATTGCCTCCCATTATCAATATGTCATCTACATATATAATAATGAAGGCAATACTCCCATCATTGCGTTTACAATAAACAAGGGATCATCTTTGCTTCTGACGAAATCAAATGACTTGATAGCCTTGTTAAAGCAAATGTTCCAACTCCTCGAGGCTTACTTAAGCCCATAAATGGACTTTTGTAGCTTACATACAACATTTGGTTTGGACTCAAGCGAAAAACCCTCAGGTTGTTTCATATACACCTCCTCAACTAGATTACCATTGAGGAAAGCGGTTTTGACGTCCATCCGCCAAATGTCATAGTTATAATATGCAGCCATTGCAAGCAAAATCCAAATGGGCTTAATTTTAGCAACAAGTGAAAATGTTTCATCATAATTGACCCCAGGCCGTTGAATATAACCTTTAGCCACCAACCTTGCTTTACAAGTCTGTACATTTCCAAATGTATCGATATTCTTCTTGAAGACCCATTTGCATCCTATGGGTTTAACCCCAGCTAACAAATCAACCAAGTTCCACACTTGATTGATGTACATAGATTCCATCTTGGATTTTATGTCTTCTTGCCATCTCTTCTAATCAATGTCCAACATTGCTTCGCTATAGGTTGTAGGCTCATCGTTATCGGGAATATCTATCTCACTGTGTGTTTCCACAAGTAGATTTAGTTTTTCAGGAGGACGATGAGTCCTAATGGACCTATGGAGTTGATTGTTTTGCAGTTCAGTGCTTGGTATGTTCTTACTGTGAGAGGGTTCTTGTGTGTTGGATAATCCACTAACTTAAGAGCTTTCAGGAATATCATTTTCATGTATTTCCTGAATGGGAGGAGGTGCAACCATTGCATCTACTCCCAAAGGCTGTGTAGGAGGATCTTGCATTTATGCATTGTTCTTCGTAACACTCCCACTGGCCGAAGGGCGTACTTGAAGTACACAATCTTCGCCAAATACTTCCACTGAATTCTTGCCTTGGTCATTTGGCAAGGGTTCAACATCTATGTTATCTTGCGGTTCTTGAATTTCTTCAAGTTTTATCTCTGTGCAACTATGTTCCTTGTAGATTCTTCAAGGAAAGTTGTGTTCCTAGAAACAATGACCTTACGTTCTCCACGAAGATAGAAGTAGTATCCCTGAGTTTCATTTGGATACCCCACGAAGTAACATTTCTCACTTTTGGATTCCAACTTGTCAGTGAACATCTTCTTAACATATGCAGGGCATCCCTAGGGTCTCATATGTTTAAAAGCTGGCTTCTTGCCACACCACATCTCATAGGGTGTCTTTTCTACTGACTTAGAAGGAACCATGTTCAGAACATATATTGAGGTTTGTATAGCATGTCCCCAAAGGTATGTCGGTAGAGCTGAGAAGCTCATCATGGATCGAACCATATCCAATAAGGTTCGGTTTCTCTTTTCGGCAACATCATTCATCTGTGGTGTTCCAGGAGGTGTCCACTCTGATTGGACTCCATGTAGCTTTAAGTAATCTAGAAAATCCTTGCTCAAGTATTCACCTCCTCGATCTGATCGAAGGGTCTTGATACTTGCTGAAAGTTGCTTCTCTACTTCCGACTTGTACTCTTTGAACTTCTCAAAAGCCTCAGATTTATGTCTCATAAGATACACATATCCATACCTTGTGAAGTCGTCAGTAAAAGTGATGAAGTATGGGAAACCTCATTTAGCTTGAGTCGAAAATGGCCCACATACATCAGTATGGACCAACTCAAGCACCTCATTGGCTCGCACACCTTTCCCAGAAAGTGGCTTATTGGTCATATTTCCCCTCAAGCAAGATTCGCAGTTACCATAAGACTCCAAGTCAAATGGTTCGAGGTAGTCTAACTTCCTCAACCTTGCTATCCTTGATTCGTTGATATGACCAAGTTTGCAATGCCATAGGTAGGTTGATATAAGTTCCTACGCGCTCAGCATCCACTCGTGCTCCATTTCCAACGCGTAGGTCCACCTCTTTTGGTCCAACCTTCCTGCTATCAGTTAGCCCCTGCACATTGGTACAAATGTGTGAGCCACAAGCGGTATCCAATACCTAGGAATGAGAGTTATTTATAGACATATTTATTTCAATGACGTACATACCTTGTCCACCAGAGGTAGAAGCACCTGGTGCTTTTCCTCCTCATGGTGCAATGCAGGCCTTCTTCCAATGCCCCTTCTTGTTGCAGTTGATGCATACATCCTTAGCCGGATTCACCTTCTTCTTCTTCACACCTCCTTTAGGCTTCATAGCTGAGGGTGCAGCGACTGCTTTGCCCTTCTTCTTCTGCCATTCTTTACCTTTCGGCTTGGGTCGGCTAGTAGAGCTCACCATGAGCACAACTTTGCCTTTGGAAGTGAAAGACTCAAAGGTCTTGAGCATGTTGTGCAACTCCGGCAGACTCGCCTTCATTCCATTCATATTGTAATTCACTATGAAGTTTTCAAAGGAACGAGGGAGAGAGTTAAGGATGAGGGTGGTAGCGACATTCTTTTGCAGCTTCGTTCCAATTGTAGCAAGTCTTTGTATCAGCCCTATCATCTTCAACACATGTTGCGAGACCTGGCCCCCTTCATTAAGCTTACACTTAAAAAGTTCTATCAGTAACTCATATTCCATAGTCTGGGATTGTGAGTCATAGAGACTCTTCAAGTGTTCGAGCATCTCATTGGGACCCATGTTCTCATGTTGTCTCTGAAGTTCCATAGACATAGAAGACAACATCACGCACTGTGCTGAAGTGGCATCATCTAGGTGTTTTTGGTAAGCATCCTTATCAAAAGAGGCATATTCAGCAGAGTCGGCCACAGGGACTGTTGGGAACACCGTATCCAACACGTATTCTAATTTCTCTTGTCTCAGCACTATTCGCAAATTTCTTAGCCAGTCAAGGTAGTTATGTCCAGTAAGTTTGTTCATTTCAATCAACATTTTCAATGATAAGCTCGACATCTTTGATAATCTGAAGAATTAGATAGACTGGAAATCAAACTCAAAATTTATTTCCTATTATACATATTCGTTTAGGCTAATCAACATGGTCTTTTGTTTAATTAGCTCTCACTATTTTAACATACTTCTACGACCCCATGGTAGAATACGGACCTATATTAATTAAGGTCATAATGGGCCAAGATCCAAGCCTATGCTATCTCCGCGTTTGCTTTGGTTGATAACTTTAATAACACATCTTGATAGGTTCTAAACCAATTGCAAAACTTATTTGCAACTCTTGGTTGATCAAATATTATATTTAATCTTGTGTCCTTAGATTAGTCTGATAATTTGGCACCAAGATTTGTCTAAGTAAGTCAACCCCATTACACGACTGCGTTTATGTATCTATGTAAATTTGGCCTTTGTGAGCAAACACTTTGGTGTAAATACCCACAAAAGTTTATCGTTTACCTTTACATTTAAAACATATCTATGAAAGAGTCCGAGTCCTCGTAGACTTAGATCAAATGCTTTGGCATAAATACTCATATCGCCGAAAAAGATTTTGCACTCTAACAATTATAATGGATGACGCGTTTTAATTTAGACTTGTATTTAAAATTTTGGGGAATATTTTAATTCAGGGTTTTAACCAAGATCAACTCTTTTACGCCATATTCAATATGACATCTTAATATCATGCAAAACTAATGACACATATAGTTGGGAACCGTCAACCTAATAGGCATGATATAAGATGGTTTAATCAAATACTTGGCGTCGCCTGCCTAGACAGTTATAGCAGACACTATGCAAATTATTAAATGAAAACATTTAAACACTTAGCATATAGTTCGTATATTATTCAATAATATACAATTAATAATAATCATGTGTTAACTTGTCTAAACTCTAAAATTTAAGTCTAATCGAAACAGTCCCTTAAACATTTTCTGATTTTAAAAACTGATTTTCAGGATATTTCTGTCACTTCCAAAATTTTAGAATTTACAGTTTAGTCCCTCAAGAATTTAAATTTTTAATTTTGAACCCCTTTAAATTTAGAAAATTCAAATTTAATTTTTAGAAAATATTTTCAGATTTCAGGGACCTGTCAGTAATTTCAAAAATTTTAAATTAATTACAGATTTGGCCCAAGGGACCAAATCTACTTTTCTGAAATTTACAGATTTGTCCCAAGGAGCAAATCTGATGATTTTAAAAACTTTTTCAGGGACTAAATTGCAATTTCAGAAACTTCTAAAATTTTCAGATTTTCCCCAAGGGCTAAATTGCAATTTCAAAAATCGCCATCGCTCGCTGTAATAGTGATCGCCGCCATCTTTGTTCACGTCGAACGGTGTTCGGTTCTTCTTCGTTTGTTGCTCCAATTTTTTTTTAAAAAAAATTGGAGCCTGCCGGAACAGCCGCCACTATTCACGCCGGAACAGTGTTCGGTTACCGTTCTGAAAATATATATATATTAAATTGGAGCCTCGGTGCCGCGACAAACCCTAGGTGGCGCCGCGACGCTCCATCATGGAGGTGCAGCGCCTCCGTCTCAGAAGCACAAAATCTGCATTTCTGAAACCTTAAAACTAATTCAGGGTCAGATTTGCAGGTTCATCTTCGTTATCCTTCACTATCAAACAACACGTTCATCGACCATCATCCAATCTCTTCTCGTTCTTCGCTTCAGTGCACCATATTCGCAATGAACCGATTACGCACCTCAATTACATAATTGTTTAATAGTTTGGGAAACAAGGATGATGTGCTTTTAAGATATTATGTTTTCAAGCTTTAAACAACATAAATTTCAGATTTCAACAAATTTTAACCCATATTATTATTAACTAATTACCTTATAATCATACAAAGCAACCCTGACTCTGATACCACTGTAAGGATTTTGTAGGGTTGTTGTACGCATCGGATATTGAAAATTTATTTCAAACCCAACAAACGTAGAGCTGTTTGACTATAGGATAATTTTAAACTGTAAACATAAGACTTGAATGCTACTTACATGTTTACAATATCTGAAATCTTTATCAAATGTGGGTGCGCACGCATATGCCCTTTCGATTGCAAGCTCCAAGCTTTAATGTATTCCTCCTTTGGAAAGCTAGGAAATCCGGCAGAGGTTCGAGAGAGTGTTTTGATTCTGAGTCTCTAAGACTTAGAATAATGATATAAAAATCAAGTGTATTGAATAATGAAGTGTAGGTCTGAATTTATAGGTGAAAAATTAGGTCAAACCGGATTAAGGCTTGACCTTGGGCCTGACCCAAAATTCGAGACAGATTAGGTCATGGCGCCGCAGCCCTATAGTGTGGGCGCCGCGACGCTGATGTGGCCCTACAGTGTCTCGTTTTATTTTCTGCACATTCTTAATTAAATCCAAAATCCAATTTTGACTTAATTAAAATAATCATTATTCATTTAAATATCTCGATTCTAAATCGAATATTTAATACTCTCTCAATACATCCTTAGATTGAAAAGACAATCAACATACTGTGACCCTACATGCCTTCACATATCGACATTAATCAAATTAAGGTCTACGCGGAACTCCTAGACGGCGCCGCAAGACGAACTCAATATGTGAAGTACGTTTACACGAATCCAGTAAACAGAGATGGCAGTGGATCTTGGACCCGGTGAATCCAGATCCATTTTATATGATATGGATCATCAAAATTTGGACCCGACGGATTCGGATCGGACCCGGGTCCGTTTCTGACGGATCGGATCTGGATCTGGATCTTGTATTTGAGATCCGTATCCGGTTCAGATCCTACCCGTGGATCCATTTTTTATTAAATATATATTCATAACCTAGAATGTAATTTTATAAGTATTTTCTTAAAACTGCTAAGCACATCCTTGCAAGTTTAATTCTCAAAACAAGTTTAATTTATCCCCGCGTTAACTCAAAAACCAAAAAATAAAGAGGTAACTTCGATAATAAAATCAATGTTATATTAGTGAATGTGTAACATCTCCATAGACAAGTAGTTAAAATTATATTCACTTAATTTGTGAAGATTTCAAGCACATGCAAGTTCTGCATTGTGGAAATACTAACCAGTATTTTCCACAACTATTGTCATTGTCCAACATTTTCAATTAATAACTCACAATCAAAACGAGACAACGAACAAAATATCTCATATGAACATTTCAAAATTGAAACACAGTAAACCCGGTGGATCCGGATTTGGATCTGATTTTTATGGACCCGATGGATCTGGATACATGTATGAAAAACGGATCTGGATCTAGTAGGATCCGATCCAGATCCGATCCGTTGCCATCCCTAAGTAAACTTAACCTCTATGTTGTAAGATAAAATCCTTTCATTCACGACACACTCGATTAAGCTTAAAATTTTTCAACTGTCTATCCAAATGGCTTAATCATTGTATCTCATCTATATTAGTTGACAATTAGACCATATTCTGAATATGTCTATTGCGTTGGCCAACGACTTAGTCAATTTAATATCACTGAGAAGCTGAGTGTTCTCTCAAATATACATTCGAGGAATGAATCCTAATCTTGGCTCAACTACCACCTTTAATCCACATCGTAGTGTACCCAATACAAGCCGTATCTCAACCTATAAGGCATTTGAGCTTAGGACATGATCAAAGTATATTACTTTGTAGACAAGGTGCGCATTGACCTCAAGTCTAAGGACTTCTATCTCCCACAGCTGATCATACACTAGACAAGTATAACAAACAATATATCAGCAGGGTATACCAATACTTTCAAAGTATCCATGTGTCCATCACGAGTAGCCATTACTCGTAGCAGGTGAGACATACTACATCCTCCAAGGATGTGATGCAGACCACATGTTGACTTATCACATATCATCGATATCCCATTCTAGATGATGATTAGTCGAGGTTATTTTAAGAGTTACGTTATAATATTAATATCTCACATTATTAATAACAACGTAACCTCTAGGGATGCATATTATAGAATATTATAAATAATAAACTAATAATTCAATAATTGCAAATGCTAAAATATTAATCTCCATTAATAATAATATGAATGTGTATAAAGTACATTTGTTCTAATACAGATTGTCTCTAGGACATACATATACTTTCAGTAACAATCTAGATGGGGCCATAACTCCTTATTCTGAGCTTTCTCTCCACGAACAACATGAACAACGTCATAATCCCAGTCGTTACTTCCACTAATCTCAGTAACTATATTCATCAGTCTCTTTGATTTCCATAAAGCTTGCCATGGCCTTTGGATGTATTTAGAAGCAGGCCCCTCACAAACGCGATACCAGTAGTTCTCTGGCTCGGGGTCATCAAACTGTCTCCATATAATTGTGTTCTTGTCCTTAGTTGCATTGGTGACACTTTATAGTTTGCAACTTTTCTTACAGAGATTCTCTTAAGAGTTTTACCCCATCTCTTCCAATCCTTAACGAAGTCTTCTTCCTCGACAATGGATGCAACCTCTTTCAAATGCTCAAAATCAAAATAGAACCGAAAGTCTTTTCCTTCATCATCCTTATGACTTTGAGTGTATGAGGATGCTAAACAAACACTCAAGTCCATCACAAATGTTTGATTCAAGTACTTTCACCCAAAGCACATAGAAAACTCCATAGATATTGGTTCATTCCTTTACAGTAATCACCACCACAGGAATAGTACAAGTATCTCCCATCTCTAAAAGTTGAATCTGATCCTATGATGGGAATTGTATCATTGATATCCTCATCTCGAACTGGGGGAGCAATTATGTTAACTCAGATTCTTGGACGACGTGCATTCACCCTTGAATTCCAACGACCCGCATGAACTACTTTGTAACTGTTGAAAATTTACTAATGTGGAATTAAGTTTATCCCATTATTTATGACTCGAACAATTGGGGCCCCGCACGTCGGAAACGTCATTTCCACACACGTGCACACGTAGTCTTAAGTATCGCAAATTTCATTACTGAAAGAGATATTGGTACATACGTAATACGTTTGAGACATAGAATGATGGACGGTTATTGGCCAAATGACAAGTATTCCACGTTGGTAAACGAAGGAAGAAGTGTAAGATGAAACAAGTCGGAAATTGCCGCGGAGCCGTAAAGGGTCGCGGCGCCACCATGGCAGTGCCGCGATGCTAAATAGTGGTTGGGCTACTGGAGCCGAGGCGCCGAGGTGCTAATTCGCAGAGCCGCGACGCTTCAGAGGCAGAATGCTGCGATGGAAAGATGGAAAGTTCTGACTTTTGGGCTGGTTTTAGATAATTGAATCTCCATTATTTGGCACATGAATTCAGCCATTATTTGGCTGAATGTAACCCCACAATAAGTGTCATTACATGGCTATTGAAGGCCATTAGTTCGCTAGTTGAGGGGTTATTTACTTACACTATAAATTGAGGCCTTTGGCTTAATTGTTGAAACACTAAGAAATTTTCTGAAATCTTCTTCTTCCTCTCTAGCAAGTTTTCTATATTCAAAGTTCTTCAAGAGTAACACTTGAGTTTCCTTTGCTCATTTGTTAAGTTGCTGTTGTATCTTGGGAGACTATTGCCCGATAACGTAAAAGGATATATACGGGGCAATCTTGTCTTAAAGACATAGTGCCATCACTCAACTCAGCAAATCACAAAGAGTTTGTAATCGTTCTTATTTCCAGTTTGTTGTAATCTTGAGTAGTTTATCCTTTCTAGCATTTATAATATTTATTTACTTCCCGTTTTTTTACAATTGTTGTACTCATAATTTTAAGACAAGATTTGCTTTGTAAGTGCTTAGAAAGGTGACTGGAAGAGAACAACTCGCTTCTGATTCTGCTGCTGCTGATACTCAAGGCAACCCCTCTGCCTTCCCCACTGCTCAAGGCACACCCAATGCCTTTCCAATTGCTCAAGGGAACGTTACTGTTCCTCCACCCTCCGGTTTCCACAATGAACTCCTAGAGAAGTTTATGGGCTCCAACTTCAAGAGATGGCAGCAGAAGATGTTGTTTTATCTGACTGTTATGGGAATGGCTCATTTCCTAACAGAACATCCTCTACAAGCTGAAGATGAAATGGACCCTAACCTAATGAAACGGTTGGATGGGGCTAAGATATCCATGTCGTCAATGGCATGAAGATGGTTCTTGATGCTTGGAGTCGTAGTGACTTCATGTGTAAGAACTATATTCTGAACTGTCTGTCAGACCCACTCTACCCGGTGTATTGCGCCGTAGGCACCGTCAAAGAGTTATGGGAAAAGCTGCAGAAGAAGTACAACGCACAAGATCCTGGTACAAAGAAATTCATCATTGGGAAATTCCTGAAATTTCAAATAGTGGATAGCAAAATTATGATGTCCCAAGTCCAGGAATTCCAAATGATTCTACATCACCTGGATTTGGAAAGTATGAAACCAAATGAGCAGGTTTTGGTTGCATCACTCATTGAGAAGTTACCTCCCTCGTGGAATGAGTTACTTAAAACTCAAGACCAATGAAATGACCTTTGAGGAACTTATTATCAAACTCCAGATTTAGAAAGATAATAAGAATGTCTTGCCTAGGGGAAAACAACCCGCTGAGGCAAAGGCAAATATGGTTGAGGCCAAAGGGAACCCAAGCAAGAAGCGCAAGTTCCAGAAAGACGGCAAGACCCAGGCGGCAGGTGGCGGAGAAGTTCAAGGGGAACTGTCACTACTGTGGGAAACCTGGTCACATGATCAAGGACTGCCGCAAGCTCAAGACTGAGCAAAAAGAGAAGGCCAAAGCCAAAGGTAAGACACATGCTAACGTCGTCAAAGATACATTTCTTCACGACATGATTGAGGAGTTCTCGGTGGTGGTGCTTGAAGCAAACCTTGTTGAGAATCCCATGCAATGGTGGATGGACACTGGTGCTACCAGACACATTTGTTTCAATAGAGATGCCTTCTCCACATATACACCAGTTACAGACAAGAAGTTGTTCATGGGTAATAACGCTTCCTCTGACGTGCTGGGGGTAGGAAAGGTAGTCCTGAAGATGACTTATGGAAATGAGCTCACTCTGAAGGAGGTGATGCATGTCCCTGATATTAGGAGGAATTTAATTTCAGGTCATTTATTGGTTAATGCTGGTTTTAGGCTAGTAGTTGAGTCCAATAAATTTGTAATCACCAAGAATGGAACTTTTGTGGGAAGCGGCTTCGTCTGTGAAGACCTCTTCAAAGTTAACGCCATGTCTGTAATACGTCCAAGCAATAATATTAAAGCTTCTTCTTACTTGCTTGAGTCTTCTAATTTATGACATCATAGATTAGGACATGTTAACTACAAGTCCATCCAAAGGTTGGTGAAGTTGGAGTTGTTGCCGTCTATCGACGTAAACCCTCAACATAAGTGTGAGGTGTGCGTAGAGGCAAAACTCACAAAGATTCTTTTTCGATCCGTCGAAAGGAATACCGCTCCTCTAGAACTTATTCACACAGATATATGTGATTTGAAGTTTGCACAAACTAGGGGGGAGGGGAACAAGTACTTTGTGACATTCATTGATGATAGCACAATGTATTATTACCTTTACTTGTTGAAAAGTAAAGATGAATTCTTTGAAGCGTTCCGACATTACAAAGCAGAAGTTGAAAACCAACTAAGCATGCAGATTAAATCCATTCGTAGCGATAGATGAGGAGAATACGTAGTGTCATTTGAGGAATATTGTGCCGAATCGGGAATTATTCATCCATACTCACCTCAGTCAAACGGTATTGATGAATGCAAGAATCGCACATTGAAGGAAATGATGAATGCCTTATTCATCAATTCCGGTCTTCCCCAAAACATGTGGGGAGAAGCCGTCCTTACCGCTAATACGATTCTTAATAGAGTGCCACATAAGGGTAAGGACAAAATTCTATATGAATCATGGAAGGGAAAGAAGCCCACCTATAAATATTTAAAGGTGTGGGGTTGTTTGGCAAAGGCCGAAGTGCCCAAGCCAAAACATGTCAAGATTGAGCCTAAGACTGTAGATTGCATTTTCATCGGATATGCAAATAACAGTAGTGCTTATCGCTTCTTAGTGCATAGGTCAGATATTCCAGATATCCACGGGGGTACAATCAGGGAATCAAGGAATGCTCAATTCTTTGAGGTTATTTTTCCTAGAAAGGAAAAAGACATAACCTCTCGCAAATGAAGTTATGAACAAAACTCTCAGGAACCAGGCGTCGTTGACTGCCCGGATCTGGATGGTTCAGATCTAGTGGACTTCGAAGTGGCTAAATATCCAGAATCTAGTGTTCCATATTCTTAGAACTTGGAGACTTTAGAGATGGAACCGAGGCGAAGTAAAAGGACTAGGAAAGATAAATTCTTCGGTCCTGACTTTGTAGCTTATATGGTTGATGACGAACCAAGGACAATTGCTGAAGCATTGTCAACTCCAGAGGCATCGCTCTGGAAAAAAGCTATTTAGAGTGAAATAGACTCCATCCTGCATAACCATACTTGGGAGTTAGTTGATCTTCCTCCGGGAAACAAACCATTGGGTTGAAAATAGATACTCAAACGGAAGTATAAAGCAGATGGGTCTATAGATAAGTACAAGGTCAGGTTGGTAGTCAAGGGCTATCGGTAGAAGGAAGGCCTTAACTATTTTGACACGTACTACCCGGTGTCTAGGATGACGTCCATACGAGTATTCATTGCGATCGCAGCGTTGCGTGACCTTGAGAAACATCAAATGATGTCAAGACAGCCTTCTTAAATGGTGATTTGGAAGAAGAAATTTATATGGAATAACCCGAGGGGTATGTGGTTCCAAGACAAGAGAAGAAAGTCTATCGACTTGTCAAATCTCTGTACGGCTGAAACAGGCCCCGAAGCAATGGCATACAAGGTTTTATAGTACTCTACTATCGAAGGGTTTCTCCATTAATGAGTGTGATAAATATGTCTACACGAAAGGTAACTCTGACTCGTTCGTCATGATATGCATGTACGTAGATGACATATTGATCACAGAGAGTAGTCCTAGCTTGATCCTAGAGACTAAGAACATGCTGAAATAATGCTTCGACATAAAGATATGGGTATCACAGATGTCATCTTGGGGATAAAGATCTCTAAGACGTTTGACAGACTGGTCTTATCTCAGTCTCACTACATCGATGATGTGTTGAGAAAGTTCGAGATGTTTGACAGTTCGCCTATGAAGTCACCACCGGATAGAAATCAAAAGCTTGATAAAAATCGTGGTGCACCCGTATGCCAGGAGCAATATGCACAGGTGATTGGGAGTTTGATGTACATAACAAATTGCACCCGACATGATATTGCTTATGCAATCAACAAGTTGGCTAGGTTTACCCGTAATCCAAGTAATGATCATTGGAAGTCATTGAATCGGGTACTACTGTACCTGAAATACACGCTAACTTACAGGTTGCATTATTCGAGATATCCAGCTGTAATAGAGGGGTACAATGATGCAAACTGGATATCTGATAGAGAGAACACCAAGTCCACCAGTGGGTATATATTTACAATTGGTGGTGGGGCTATGTCTTGGAAATCCTCTAAGCAAACTTGCATCGCCCGATCCACGATGGAATCGGAGTTTATCACTTTAGACAAAATAGGAGAAGAAGCTGAGTGGCTTCACGACTTCTTAGAGGATGTCCCTTGTTGGGACAAATCCGTACCTTCTGTAATGATCCACTGCGACAATCAGTCGGCTCTAGGAAGGGCACATAGTTCTATGTACAACAGCAAGTCTCGCCATATTCGACGGAGACATAAGACCGTTAGACAGCTGATCACCACGTGTATAATATCCATTGATTACATAAAATCAAAGAATAATATAGCGGATCCACTGACAAAGGGCTTACCCAAAGATCAGATATTCTGCTTGTCTAGGGGAATGAGCTTAAAACCCAAGCTTTAAGGACCAATACGGTGGTAACCCAACCTTACTGACTGGAGATCCCAGGAATTTGGTTCAATGGGAAAACTAAGCTGTAAAGGTTCAGTTGAGCGCTTCGGTGGAAGCAAGAGCACTTCAGGTTATGATCCATGTAAGGAACATAAACCCAAAGCCGTTCCCGCGATAGACATTAAGTGTTATCTGCAGTGTGGGTAAATGTTAAGTTTCCAAAACCTTTAATGATCCTCAACGGTGGAGGTTAAGTTTGAGGAAACTTTTAATAATTCCTAACACTTGTAAAGTGGGGTATAGTAGGATACCTTGTAGGAGATCACCTATTTAAGTGCGTGGACAAGCCGCCTAAATGAACGCACTTAAGAATCCAAGAAGTGTCCACGGCCACAACAGACAAAACATTACGAAGAACAGAGTAAGGGAAGTTGTTGTGTTGGTACCATTGACTTGGCTTACACTAAATACTGACGGTTCAATACATCACGTTCACCGCGCAATAAGTAAGTCCGATGGTATTCAACTATGGAAGGTTCAAAGCTGAAGCTACCTCTCCTAATGCAACATCGGTCCGCTGATAGATTGTTGGAAAAGGCACCATGTGAGTGCGCCAAAATCTCTTTCAAGAGGGGATTGTTGGAAATTTACTAATGTGGAATTAAGTTTATCCCATTATTTATGACTCGAACAGTTGGGGCCCCGCACGTCGGAAACGTCGTTTCCACACACGTGCACACGTAGTGCCAAGTATCGCAAATTTCATTAGTGAAGGAGATATTGGTACATACGTAATACATTTGAGACATAGAATGATGGACGGTTATTGGCCAAATGACAAGTATTCCACATTGGTAAACGAAGGAAGAATTGTACGAAGTGTAAGATGAAATGAGTCAGAAATCACCGCGGAGCCGTGAAGGGCCGCGATGCTAAATGGTGGTTGGGCTACTGGAGCTGAGGCATCGCGACGCTAATTCGCAGAGTCGCGACACTTCAGAGGTAGAATGCTGTGACGGAAAGATGGAAAGTTTTGACTTTTGGGCTAGTTTTGGAGCATTGAATCTCCATTATTTGGCACATGGATGTAACCTCTCAATAAGTGTCATTACATAGCTATTAGTTGACTAGTTGAGGGGTCATTTCCTTACACTATAAATTGAGGCATTTGGCTCAATTGTTGAAACACTAAGAAATTTTATGAAATCTTCTTCTTCCTCTCTAGTTTTCTATATTCAAAGTTCTTCAAAAGTAACACTTGCGTTTACTTTGCTCATTTGTTAAGTTGTTGTTATATCTTGGGAGACTATTGCCCGACAACGTAAAATGATATATACGGGACAATCTTGTTTTAAAGACAGAGTGTCATCACTCGACTCAACAAATCACAAGGAGTTTGTAATCGTTCTTATTTCCAGTTTGTTGTAATCTTGAGTAGTTTATTCTTTCTAGTTGTAACATCCCATACTTTCGAGTCACGGTTTAAATCGCTAGGCGTATGTAAATAGACCCGAGCATTGGAAATTTTTTGGATCATATTTACGTATGCTAATAAAGAGATTAGTATATAAAAAAATTAAACACCAAAATAATTTTGGACGTAACAAGTGTAACGACGGGGATTAATAATATTTTTGTGTATTCCGAAAAGAGGCTATGCACTAGTGGTATATCACATGATTGTGATAATGAGTATATGAATGTTTTATAAGTTATTAAGATTTAAGTGAATTGAGATCAAGAATTAATTATGGGGTAAGTTTAATTATTAGTGGGCTGAGGACAAGACTTAGTGGTGTATCTACGTGTGGCATGTAGATAAAGTCCCTAAGTGACTAACTTAATATTATCTAGTAGGTGGTAGCCTATTATGGAGAATGAGTAGTATGAGGTTATCAATTAGTGGACACACTACTAATAGTGGCGTTTCAATTGGAGCCAGCATTTAAGAGAAATGTAGGATTCAATTTCACAAATGAAAATCATATAGAAGACGAGATTATTAAACATGCAAGGCAGAATGAATTTGGTGACATTCAATGGTACCCTTCAACATACTGCTGTGTACATAATGATAATAGAGTCCCCTTAGACACGTCTGGCGGTGGTGTCAATGATTTTCTTGGATTTCAATCTAGTCCTATTTTGCTATTCAAGTCTGTTCGAGCCAGAGTGAAGGTAACAACGTGATCTTTGGATGACAAGAGAAACGACATTTTACAAAGAGCAGCAATGCGCTTTACTTCTTAGTTGCAGCTGGATAATTCATTTCATAGGCAACGGTTTGTATTGAAAGCTATCGAAGAGGGAATTATTCAGGTATGTTAAGGCAAATTATTCCTTTCTTTTGGCATGTTCCATGTAACAAATTATAACCGTGATATTACTCCATAATTTATTCTACTCCTAGTAGTTAATGATATTCATGTTATTGATTCCTATGTTAAAAGCATGTCTAAATATGTTCCTAAGTCCTTATTAATGCATACGAAAAAAATGTTAATATTTACGGCGTTAACCGAAGGTACAAGGAAATTATGTCATTCAGGATATTTTATTGTGATTCATGCATTTTCATTTGCATTGCATTCATGTTTTACCCAAGATCGTATATTGGGGGACGGGAAATGGGAAACGCAGACCACATGATCATCTGGGATATGATAAATGATAAAGCCTGTGTGGCTATATATATATATATATATATATGTTGTGGGGAGGAAGATGCTGTTGTATGACCAGTATATAGACATATTATGCCCACAGAGGCCGACATGAAATGATGCCCACAGAGGCTATTATGGTAAGGAAGATGCCCAATAAGGCCGATGTATATGTATACCGCATTGTGCATGACATTTAGGCATATGTATTAGGACCCTCAAAGATATTTACTGCTGGTCACTTGTTTCTGTTTCTGTTATTGGTATATCCCTGTTATGCTATTATTCATGCCTGACATACTCGGTACATCAGTCGTACTGGCGTCCCTTTTGTCGGGGGCACTGCGTTTCATGCCCGCAGGTTCGGCAAAAGAAGGTGACGATTCACGCTAGTAGGTTGTTGGTTCAGCTGATGTTGGAGCACTCTATTTGTTTCAGAGTTGCCGTTGGTCGTGGTATAGTATTTTTGCATCTTCATATGAGTATGGCGGGGTCCTGTCCCGTCCTTGTAATGTCATGTCTTTAGAGGCTTGTAGATAGGTGTCATGTGGTTAGTTGTCATGTGTGGTCTTATCGGCCTTGGTATGGGTATGTATATATGAAAATTGGATTTCTGGTTAAGATTTTCTATAATTTTTTTCGGCTTAGTCCGTATTCAATTGTGATTAGAAGTTGGTTGTACGATTAGCGGTACCCGGCGGGTGGGGTTCAGGTGCCCATCGCGGCCCTCCGGTTTGGATCGTGACACTAATATTTGTAATATTTATTTACTTCCCATTTCCTACAATTGTTATACCCACAGTAACTACAATCATCAGTAAACCCAATCCTGAACCTCCTGCAATCCCTATACTTCCTCCAAGATTTCTCCTTCTTATTTCTAAACCTCCATGCCACATCACACTCATCGGGTTTCGACCCATTAACGGGAGTTTGATAATCCAAAAAGGCAATGGACTTGAAGGCCCTCAAATTAAATCTCTCAATGGTGATCAACACCCTTTGATCTGAATAATTAACAGCTAAATTCTCGTTCTCACGTCGTGATTTCAGAGTCTTAGCTAACAGTTTTTCTTCAGATTTCTCAATAGAAGCTTCAGTTATTGGGACTAAAGAAAAAGCCATAGGAGCAATGGCAATATCCTCACCAGTTTTGAGGACATAATTGTCCACTTTGAATGAAGACCTTAGTTAAGGCTCTAGATGATTCCCATGGATCAGGAGGTTGATATGTTATAGCAACTATAGTAAATATAAGTATTGAGAAAACAAATACTGAGAAACACACATTGCTTATAACCTTTATTAAGTTTTGGCCAATTGGATCTGTTGTTGTAATCAATTCTTTCATGTAGACAATGTTAGGGTTCACTCATCTATGATCTGAGAATTACCCTTTACTTCCAGTAAAGAATTAACAAATAAAAATTGAATCTTGAAGTTGATGAGTAACCAAAAAAAAAAAAGTATGTATGGCTGCAGAAAAGAAACAGACTATATACTAATAACTATAATCCTCAATTTTAAAATCAAAATTGTATATTGAGATTATGTGAGGGAATAAGGACAGGATTTGAAGAAAAAGATTGGATCTTGATGAGGGGTTTTAAAGAAAAGTATGGATTTTGAAAAGGTAAAAGGGTTGATTACTGGAGTTTCAGCAAAAAAACAGTACTAGAAAATTAGGATGAATGTCAGCAGATTTTGATGTGAATTAGATTCTGTGTCTTTATTGCCTAAAAGAATGGAGATTTATGGTTTTACACTAATCATACTGTGCTTTGCTGCTGTTTAGTTTCAGAAGAAGAGTTTAGTGAGCTGTCACAAGCTCCTTATATAGGCATCCTTATTTATGACTAATTAAATCAATTTGTACCAAATCCCGTAAAGTAAAAATTACAGGCTATTGCGTCAGTTCGGAATTTACCCAATGCGCACTCGAAGGAATAGCCGCTGCGGTTCCTTCGCAAAAAAAGAAGAGGATAAAAGTGCAAATGACCCAAATGAAAGTACCTAAGGTGCAAATAGTATGTAGTACTAACTTTTATTTTCCCCCCCCCGGAAACTATATGTAACTTTACGTTTATTAAAAGAGGATGAAAATAAATATATAGGTGCCACCCGTTCTACTTTGGCCCTAATAATCTTTACTCTCACCGCCGTCCCTGTCTCTATTCCTGCAAAGGTATATCTCTATTAGGGTTTGTGAAATTGATCTTCCTACCTTTTCTTTTTTCCTCTTTTTGATTGTTTGCTGAAAAAGAATATTTGTGAGGGTTATATTTTTTTTCCCCCAAGGGCAGGGCTGAATCTGTCACATGCTATGACTGTTTAAGTGCTCTTTCTGCAGTTATGGATGTCTTTGGTGTTCCAAGTTCTTAGCAATTTGACAATCATTTTTTTTTTTTGCTTTGAGCGCTTGGATTTAGTCCTGGAGTTAATGTTAGAGGATTTTTGCTATGTTGAGAGTTCTAGTGTACTTTTTTCAATATTAGAGTGCCTGAGTCTTCTTTATAGTGAAATTGGAACTTTTATTTGTTTTTCCTTGTTTTTAGTTGAAAAGTACATATGCTAGTAGTTATCTATATCTGTGGATTTTCTTTTTGGGTAGATGGATGAATGGCTATACCATTTGATTTTTGATATAGTGGTATTATATCATGGGTTGTGCTTTTAGTTTGTGTTTTTCCAACTTAAATTATGTTTGGAACCCATAAATAGAAAGAAAATGCTTTGTCTCCCTATTGTTCTAGTTCAAGAGGAGCTTGGGCCTTTATTATATCATCTCTCTTGTTTAATAGGTGGAGCCAATGGAGGAAAATTGTGCAAACATTCTTATGACTATTAGGATTGTGATAATGCATTTTTTACCTCATCATAAAGTAGAATGATACTGGCTATTCTTATGTGTAACATGTTATAATGATAAGTTTGATGAAGATCGGGTATACATGCTATCTTTTTCTCAGGAATAAAGCTTCTTTTCCTTGATTATGCTGGTTTTGGATTTTTAATCAAACTGAGTATGTTTTGATTGCTATCTACTTTTTTGTGTCTATATGTTAGTCTTCTCATTCTATGAACTTATGATAGATCTCGACAAATCTGATTCAAATGAGGGGAAGAAGTTACAGCCCATCACCCCCAAGAGGTTATGGAAGGAGAGGAAGGAGCCCAAGCCCCAGGGGTGGTCGCTATGGTGGTGGTGGTGGTCGTAGCAGAGATGATCCAACTACTCTATTAGTGCGCAATCTTCGCCATGACTGTCGGTATGTATTTTGTCAACATTTTGTTCTCGGAGCATACCAGGCTCATTTTCTTTTAGCTTAACCAATTAAGCTGTTTTCCACTTTGTGGACAAGTGATTGATTACATGCTTGTAACTATATTAGAAAACATGCATAGGATTTTTGTTTGGGGCCACAGCGCGGGGCCTAAATAAATAACATTGAAGAATGTCAATCATATGAAATATATCCTCCCTTTGGAGCCATTTGTAAAAGCTACTTACCTTCTTCTTGTCTTTTTGAGCAGGAGCTAAAATTGGTTCTAATACACTGTTATAATTCCTATGACTAGTTCAGTTACATTATGTTAGATTTGGGTGTTCCATGAATTAGTACATGTAGCTTGGCGTGCCATTTATTTTGCTGCTTGTGTGCAGGCCAGAAGACCTCAAAAAGCCATTTGGGCAAATTGGTCCTGTCAAGGACATTTACTTGCCGAGGGACTATTACACTCGGTGAGCTTGTTTTGCATTGTCTTTATTTACACAATTCTCCTCCGTCCTTAAAAGAAGAAGAAAGGAATAAAGGGAGAGAATAAACAAGTGAGGGAGTTATTACTTTCAGACATATCATATCTTAGTTAGATACTGTCCTATACAGTCCAAGATATGCCCTTTCATCTTCCGGAACTAGATATGTTATATTTTAGTTTTTCAGAGTCAATTCATACATCAAGTTTTTTTATTAATTTTATTTTCAAGTTTGACATAGAAATGTCTGCCGGCATTTGCTTACTTTTATTTTATATTGGGTTCTGTTGTTTACTCTTTGTTATGTCAAGTTGGGTAACACTTCATTAAAATTGTTGAGATGTAGCAGTGAAACTAAAGAGTTTTGGAGACTTCAATCAAGTAGTAAGAGTTCTGTTGACACTTTCAAGTAGTAAGAGAGCTCTTGACAATCAATCAAGTAGTAAGAGTTCAAGGTGATGTTAATGGTAGTGAAGATTGGAAGGAATATGGATATCAATAGAATGTGAAGATTTCAAGATTTCACGTCTTGAAGAATTTCAAGTCATCTTTAAACTGATACATGCAAAGGTCAGCAGCCATGTGCTTGCTTCTGTGCTTATCAAGGCGTTCCGATTTATGGGGATTATTTTAGTTTTGTTGTTTTCGGGCTGTTTGGAAATATTGGAATTCTTTAGGCAAGTCTCTTCTTTCTGCACACTTTGTTCTCTTAGAAACTAATTTGATTTTGGCTCCAAATATATTTGTTTTAATTCTAATTACAGCAGAACAGCACACATGAACCAGTTCTTCTAGCCAAGTACAGAATAGTGGAACTCAGGAAAAAAAAGGAAATATAATTCAGCAGACAGACTAGCTCATCCATCAAGAATACGAATAATTCACAATAATGGTGCGAAACATGCTCTTCTTCTACTCTGCTCTAGACTGACCAGCACAAGAAGATAGGATGATGCCAACCATAAGGCCATATAAAGCCAAGGCTTCAGCAAAATAAGAATCAAAATCATACCGTACAATTTTGAAATTCAAATTTACTCGCTGTCATATTCTAACTAGGATATTCAAACAGCCCTAGAGTTCTGTAGCTTGGATTAACACCCACTTACTGAATCATACTGTAATTTGACGATGTCTAACATATTTTCTTGTGTTCCCTCTTCTCTTGCTTGTCCTTTCTCTTTTATTTCACAGTGAACCACGTGGCTTTGGATTTATCCAATATCTGGATCCTGCTGATGCAGCAGAAGCTAAATATCAGATGGATGGTCAGGTTTTCCAAGGTCGTCAACTGACGGTAGTTTTTGCTGAGGAGAACAGGAAAAAGCCTCAAGAAATGAGAGCTAGGGAGCGTGGAAGGTAGTTCTTTGTAGTATTTTCCTCATTCTTGAAATTCTTCATTTAACTTGTGTCTGCTTGAACAGTAGTTTCATGTGGTTTAGTACCAAAATTGGTTCTGTGAATTACTATCTCAAAGGATGAATTTGTTTGCGTTTTGGATGTTTTCTTTTGCCCAGTCATTTCTGTTACTCTAGCATATTCTTGGACAATAGAGTTGTAAAGCCTATGTTACATTTCTTGTATTCTTCTCGTTATTAAGTCCTTGTTTTTGCAAATCATGGATTTTAACGGAGATTGATGCTAGGTTTTCCAAATGGCTGGTTTGGTAGTCACAAATTTATATGTGTATTCTATTTATAAGGATTGTCATATTTCTTCTTTCTTGAGATCTTAACACTATAATGTACCATCTTGTAGTGGTAGGGGTGGCCGCAATTATGATCGAAGAGGTACTCCCCCTAGGTACCATAACTCTCCTCGGTATTCACGATCTCCACCTCCCCGCGGCCGTGATTACTACTCTCCACCTAGGAGAAGGCAATACTCGAGGTATGCTAAGTCTTCTGGTACTTGTTAGACGCAAATGTGATATAATTGAAATTTTGTGGTGATTGTGAATAAACCTTGCTTTAGATCATTGTGAATAACAGCCTAGGTCTTAATTACTTAAAGAGCCTTTCTTAGGAATAACATTCTGGTTTGTGTTTGATCATAGACATCCCAATTCATTTGCCTGAAGAATATGTTGCCGCTTGTTTCATCCTACATTCTGATTTCTTTTGGTTCATCTTTTACTCAACTTTATGCATGTTTGACTAGGAGGTTGATCTGATAGCAAGACAGATCAAGGTGAGAAGAATTACGAGGTTGAACTCAAGCTAGTGAAACATGCTTTATTGATTTCTTGGGTGGGATCTCTGCTCAATTCCTTTTCAAGAAGTTTCCAGAACTCGTTTTACTAAGCTTTTTTTCATCTTATAAACTTTATTAGAGTGTTTGGGCAAATTCTTTGCTTCTTATCCATAGCATAGAAACTTGCTGAAACTGAAAGCTGTATTTGCAACTTCTAAACATGTGACATTTCACATAAGTACTTGGTTTAGTAATTTGGTCAGGATGTAGTTGCTCCTGCTTTATGCCCTGGTAGTGAATCAACTCTGATTCGCAATATGAGTATCTATCTCCTCCTGTTCCAGGTCTGTTTCGCCTGAAGAGAAAAGATACAGTCGCGAGAGATCATATTCTCCTCGCGGCGGTCAGGGGAGGTCATACTCACAATCCCCTCCAAGGGAGCAATCTCCACCATTCAATGGGTCAAGGAGCCGCAGTCAAAGTCCAGTCAGGGAGCAGTCTCCACCATATAATGGGTCGAGGAGTCGCAGCCGGAGTCCAGCTAGGGCACGTTCTCCGGTTAGAGCACGTTCTCCAGTTAGGGGTCACAGCAGGAGGCGGAGCCCTAGTCAAAGCCATAGCAGGAGCCCTGATGCTGTTCATTATTCCAGGAATCCCGATCGTGACGTGTCCCCAAGACACTGAGCTCTCCTTTCAATGATGAATGCTGTAGTTTGAAGAACATGATGTGATTCTGTTTAATTAGTTTTCTCATGGAATTCAGCAGTTGCCAGTAGTGATTATCCTATGGATTATTTTCATGACTTGCTTCGTTTGCTTGTTTGTACTTTATTAGTACTGAAGATTGGATAGCATCCTGGAGTTGCTCTTTCTTCATGTGTGGCATTTGACTGATGTTCGTTAGACGGCTTATTGTGAGATTGCGTATATTGCAATTGTTGCCTCTTCACTTCGACCATGCACTTACAAGCTGTGTTTGGTTTGACCAAATATGTCACGCATAATATTTTTAGTAAACTCATTTTTTCAGTTCAATTTGATGATTTCCGATATACATGTACTTCTATTTTGAGCTTTGTGGTTATTATTTTGAAAGATCACCTTATATATAAGAAAAAAGGTTGAATACAGCGGCAACTCCTTTTGAACTATGTCTTTTTTAGTTGAGCAAATACGTGATAAAGTGTTGACACTTTCGATTCATATTTTCAAAAGGAAATTTCAGATGTTCAATCGGTATATATTGTAATTCAACTATCTAAATAATTTGTTTTACTAAACAAGTTCAAGGGATTGTTGTTGTTGATGTATTTTGCTAAAAAAAATCTATTCTGAAAGCCCAGCAGCATCACGTCAGACATCCTATATACCAGAGCCACGCTTCTCCATTATCCATCACATGCTCCAACTAACCTTTACGTACACCTACCTGCGTTCCTTTCATATCTAGGTGCCAAATCCTCAACCTATTAGCAGTAAGTAAGGTTGACCTGAAGTTATACTATAAAACTTAAAGCACAGGCAGCACCTTAAAATACATGAGTGAAATTCCTTCAAATTGGACTAAAACTTTGAGTAAATAAAAGTTCAAAATTAGTTTAATATATTTGAAAACTATTTCAAAAGAGTCATAAAATAAAATGGAATGAGTATTATCATTCACATATTGATAATATAAACGAGGAAAAACACCTTAGCACTCTAAACTTATCAAGAAAAGTTAGTTACGCACTTTAACTTTACGAACAATCTTTTAATGCAACACTTATTTAAAGTAAAACTAATACCACCAAGAAAATAGTTGCTTTGCCGCATCACCTTTCAGGGTGATAAGAGTTTCACTTTAAATAAGATTAGGGGTTAACAGACCATCTGTAAAATAACTGTGTAAACTGATTTTTGGGATAAATATAGGGTGCAATTTATGTATTTTTCGTAGTGATCCGTAGTGACATGTGAGTATCAAATCAAAATTAGTTAAAGAAAAAGAGTAGGTGGGAGTAAAATATTTTATAGCTAGAGTACATACCATTTTAGAAGCTGAGGAGAATGAACATTTAAAGGGAGAGGGGTAAAAGACATTTGACAGTTGCATAGCTATCTGCATAATTTGTCCTTGCTTTCTAGAGAGAGATGGGAAAGAAGAGCATAAGTGAAGTTGGGGTGGATGATTTAGTAAGAGCAGGTGTAGGAGAGGAGGAGGCTAAATGGTTGATGTCAGAGCTGAATGCTGCAATATCTAATGTGGGTTTGGATGGGAAGGAGCTGTGGGGTGAACTCACTGCTCGCAAATTGCTGAAACCAACACATCCACATGGGATGCACCAGCTCCTTTACTACTCTGTTTACCATAACTATCATAACGGTCCTCCTCTCTATTGGTTCCCTTCTCTGTAATCTCTCTCTCTATATCATGTACTCACTCCGTTACATAATAAGTGGTGCTTTAGACTTTTGATCTTGTTTCAAAATAAGTGGTGCTTTAGAATTTCAAGAAGAAATTGAGCTTATTCTTTCAAAATTAACTCTATTTACATAATCAAGAATGATTAAGTAGCTTTTCTTTTTCTATGCATTAATTAAGGTAAGTTAGTAAAAAGACTCATAATTTTTTAGGAGTGAGTAATTTCTTAAGGGTGTGCATAAGCTAAAACAACACTTATTATGGAACGGAACTGAGGGAGTAGTATATATGTTTTCCTCTATAGGTTTTCATGGGATGGTGATCTTTTCATTAAAAAATGGATCTTTTCCATGGTCTATGCTTATTGAGTTTGTGGTAGCTAATTTCTGTTGTTGTCATTTTGATAAAATTTATAGTGATGCCTGCATGTGAGGTATTTATTAGTTCAAATGTATGTTGAGGATCTATATATCCAATTCCAACTAGTTTGGGATTGACACTAGTTGTTATTGTACTTGCATGTAAGGCAGGCAATTGTTACTCTCTTTTTCTTACTAAAGTGAGCAGTAGAATATTGTGATTTGTCAATATGACATAGGTTTACTGTGATATTTTTCCTGAGACATTTTCCTGGATGATTCTACGAGGCACTTTTAATGAAAACGAAAAAGTTACTATCAAACACTTGAAATTGCTAACTTTTATTATTGTTTCTTGAAAGTGTTACAGTTATGAAAACTTAGTTTTTAGAGTTGCATATTAGTTTAATCTCGCCTGAACCTTCTTGCTCTTGATCAGCTAATTAGCTGCTCTCTCTGTGCAGGAATGAATCTCGACGCACAAATTTGGGCCGCATAATGGAAACTCATTGTCCGAAGCTTCTCGGAGCATCATACAAGGATCCGATCTCAAGTTTTAAAGAATTTCAGAGGTTTTCTATTCAGCATCCTGAGGAAAGTTCTTTAGTGTCCTGTAGTTTGATTTCTGCTGCTATGTGTTCTTTAGTGTACTTTGTTTAGCTTATTTACCTGCGCTAGTTACTGCTTACTTTTCAGAATGCGCTATCATGGCTTATTCGCTTTTGATACCAGCATTTTCATACTGCTTTAAATATTTTCTGACCGGGTCTAACCGTCTCTCTTGCTTTGCTCTTGCTTTGTTTTTGCTGTTGCTTTGCTTGTACTTATGCTCTGTCTTGAGCCGAGGGTCTCTCGGAAACAACCGCTCTACCTACCTGTTAGAAACAGATTGCAGAAAATGAAGAAAACAGACTTCACAAGCGAGTACGAACTCTCCCCTTAAGACTATTTCACCCCATAGAGTGCACCGGAAAGGATTGAATGTCTTAGGGATACTAAGAAGTCTAATCAAATATCGTTTGCACTAAAACAACGTTTGATTCCTACTGTATTGAGAATATTTCTGATTTTTGATTGATTTTTCTGATGGGAATATGGCAATCTATTTATAGATAGATAGTGCCTTTTCATGGTGCCTCTTGAGATTAAACCAATGGTTATGAATGGTGCCTTTTCATGGTGCCTCTTGAGATTAAACCAATGGTTAAGAATGGTGTCTTTTCATAATATTCTGAATTAATTAATTAATTAATTCTGTCCAAATATATCTTAACCCATAAGGAAGAACTTTCCCTTATAAACACAATAATATAGTGTTTCCTCACCAATGTGAGACATTGCTTAGAAATCTCCAACACTACCAAGGTAGAGGTAAGGTCTGCGTACACTCTACCCTCCCCAGACCCCACGTGAGATTTCTCTGGGTATGTTGTTGTTGTTGTGTCCTGAGGAAAGTTCTTGTTTCAATTTTGACTTTGAATTTCTGGTTTCTGAGTTTATTCCACATTCTATTCTTACTCGGAGCTTATAATTTGTAATTTGTTTTCAGATTTACTGGTCAATTATTTTAAAGGAACTTCCAATTCACTTTTTGGAAACCCCTAGATGTATACTGGATACCTCTGACAAATCAAAACATGGAGGAAGTTGGCTTCCTGGTTCAGTTCTGAATATAGCCGAGAGTTGTGTGCGTTCGAGCGATTACCACAACAGGCAGGATGATAGTGTGGCCATTGTATGGAGGGCAGAAGGGAATGGTGCTAAAGAAGTTAATTGCATGACATTAAAACAGCTGAGAGAACAAGTAATGTAGGCTTCCGCTCCTCATTTAATTTCTGTTCATCCCCTTTCGCTTTTTTGATTAATAAAAAGTAACCCCTTTGGAGTTTTATTTTTTAAAAAAAATATCTGTTCATTCTGTTCATATTTGGTTGAATGAAGTTTATGTTCTCTAATTGATCCTGGTGAAAGTAAAGCCATTTACTGATTAAATTGTTCTTGTGGTTCATCTCATGCACTATACTGTTGTCTTGCATTATGATCATGAGTTGTCTTTTTGTATATGTAACTTGCCTTTAAATCCACTTCATGCTCCCTTCTTGTCAAATCCACTTCATGCTCCCTTCTTGTCATAATCACTCTTTTCATAATTGAGAACACCATTTTAACTCATCGTCTCTTCCACAGGATGGTGGCAAATGCACTGGAAAACATGTTGTCAAAGGGAGATGCAATTGCCATTGACATGCCAATGACTGCCACATCAATCGTTATATACTTGGCCATTGTTCTTGGTGGATTTGTTGTAGTATCAATTGCTGATAGCTTTGCTGCACAGGAAATTGCAGTCCGTTTACGAGTGTCTAATGCTAAGGCTGTATTTACACAGGTACTTTGGTTTTCTAGTGAACATAGACGGGGACACATTTCCCGAATATTTTCTGCATTGAAATGTTAACGATATGAATCCACCAGGAGGTCCTAGATGTCTTTTACTAGATTGGCCTTTTCCATGTATTTGTTTTTTTTTCCCTTTAGGCTGCAATCTATAAAATTCTTCCTTAACTAGTTTTCAAGGACATAATATTTATCTTTATCTCTAAATCATGTCAGGTCAGTAATAAACGTTTGTTAATGGCTTACATCCCTGGTGTGATTGTTCCCTTTTTAGGTAGTGATCAATCAGACAATATTACAGGATTTGAAATTTTGCGGGACATACGAATAAGAAATATTTGCCTTCCAATTTATGTAACAGAAAAAGACGCTCAAATTTATTCGACCTTATTTTGATCGGATATTCAGCTTTATTGTCTATGAGTCTGTTCTAGGGTAAGTTATTATTGTAATTAACAACCAATTAAGAAAAGTAAATATTGTATAGTTGGTGACGTTAATCTTAATATCAGCAGAGCTATATTTGAATTGTGTATGATTATTTCTAACATCTAAGCTTTATGCAAATTTAGGATTCCATAGTGCGAGGAGGCCGAAGATTCCCCTTGTATAGGTAAGTGACTAGTGTAATCTTCCTCCCAACCAAAAATTATACATTCTTCACCATGCAAGAAAAGAACAAAAAGGAAAAACAGAAGACAATTACACCAAAAAATTGTCAGTCAAAAGTTCCAATGAAAAGGTAAATTGTAATAAGGAGTAAAATAAAAAGAAGGGAAGGAAATTCAAATGTCATTGCTGCAGCCATTGACAGTTGTATTATATTTCTTCTTTAACTATGGCAAAGACATAATTCTTTCATGAACATAGTGAATACATGGTTCATGCTCTCTAACTCTTGCAGTCGAGTTATAGAAGCTGTTCCACTTAAAGCTATTGTAATTCCTGCAATTGGGGAGGATTTACAAGTCCAATTAAGGAACCAAGATCTATCATGGAAGGATTTTCTTGCCAGTGTCAGTCACCTTCCCAGGTAATCTAATGACTTTCTTCTCCAACAACATTTACGGTGAATATGTTCCCTAATTGATAAATTCCTGTACTAGTCTGTAAGACCCTGACGATGGTTTAAAACCAGTGAATCTATCATGGCAATATATAGCACTTTTAGTGGCAATCCACGATTATGCTAGATTTGGTCTTTTATTCCCAATCTCATCCCTTCTCCAAGGATGTATAAAGAATTACTGCGACTATCGAGTTATTTTCCCTTGCTATAAAAATTTAAGCTCTGATAATATTTGCTTCTTTGGCAGGCCAAATTATTATTTTCCAGTTTATCAATCCATAGACTCTGTTACCAACATACTATTCTCATCAGGAACCACAGGTAAATTATCCTTGCTGAGTGTCTGAAACTACATAAAATATTTTTGGCTGTGGCATTTTGTGTAACTTGTTGATTCTGTTGTTCTTTTTCGCCTTCATCAGGAGATCCAAAAGCAATACCTTGGACTCACCTGTCTCCCATTCGATGTGCTGCTGATTCATGGGCTCATCTTGATATTCAAGCTGGAGATATTTTCTGCTATCCCACAAACTTGGGATGGGTGATGGGACCCGTTCTACTCTACTCCTGCTTTCTAGCTGGTGCAACTCTAGCTCTTTATCATGGCTCTCCTCTAGACCATGGTTTTGGGAAATTTGTGCAGGTGATCAACTGAATCTCCTATGCAGAGAGAAACTTCTATCTTCATATACATTTAAGGGGTCTCCGAGACCTATACTAAAATCTTTATCTGTTTGGTGAATGTTTGTGGACATTAAATGTCATAGCTAAGTATCTCTCGGCAACAATATTTTCTAATGAACCAATTTCCTTTGATCACATTGTGTGATAACCTAATTCATCCAAGCTTGCATTTCTAAATTTTCTTTATTCTCTCTACCCTCCATGTGTTAGTAGGATGCAGGAGTTACTGTCTTGGGGACTGTTCCTAGCTTAGTGAAGACTTGGAAAAGTACTGGGTGTATGAAAGGCCTCGATTGGACAAGGATAAGGTACTCCTTAAGTTCAAGTGCTAAAGATAAGACTGATTTGTCCGTGGGATTAATCTAACATGAAAGCATCTGCAGGACATTTGCTAGTACCGGAGAAGCCTCTAATGTTGATGATGACCTTTGGCTTTCTTCAAGGGTGTACTATAAACCCATTATTGAATGCTGCGGAGGCACAGAGCTATCATCATCTTACATTATGGGGAACCTTCTTCAACCACAAGCTTTTGGAGCATTTAGCTCTGCAACAATGTCCACAGGTTTTGTCATCTTAGATGAAGATGGGCGGCCTTATGTAAGAGAGCTTTACAGCATTTTAAATATCTTCAGTTTATTGAGAACTCACGTGTTTTTTGAATCCTTTGTCATTTTAATTCCTGGATGTTCTATTCATAAATGAGAAGAAATATCCTGTGAAATTTTAAAGCGTAGATTTTGGCTTTAATAAAGGTTGATTTTTAACCTGTTTCCAGCCAGATGATCAAGCTTGTGTTGGTGAAGTTGGCTTGTTTCCTACCTCTATGGGAGCTAGTGATAGATTGCTGAATGCTGATCATGAGAAAGTGTACTTCAAGGGAATGCCAATGTACAAAGATATGGTAAGCACATGTCATAGAGAAGCAGTGTTCTTTGTTGGGTTTTCCCGACAACACTTAGCATTGTAATATTGAACTATGTGAAATTGAATTCTGGATTAACTGGAGACAGTCTCATTCTCAAATTGATAAATTCCTTGTCCAGAAACTCCCCTCCCCAAAACAAAAAAAAAAGATGAATGTCTTTGAGCTACTTTTTTTTCCCTTCTTTTTCTGCTGATTTTGGACGACCAAGTTCTTCGACCAGATAATAGGGTATGATCATTGACTACAGATTGCGGATGATAGACTCAAAACTCAAGCCTTCTTTTGGGATACTGCTGAGTAGCTATTAAGTAACTGGATTGCTGTCATTGCTTCTATAATTTAATGCTGCAGTTTTTTTTCCAGCAACTAAGGAGACATGGTGATATCCTAAAGCGAACTGTTGGAGGTTATATTGTTGTTCACGGCAGAGCTGATGACACCATGAATCTTGGAGGTATAAAGGTACTACTACCAGTCCATCACTATCAATCCAAGTTTGCTAGTCTGTGTGCTTATATTGTACTGATAAACTTTCCACTCATAGATGTTCAAGCTAGTGGCGGGATAGTATAAAGTTGCTCTTACTGTCATGGTTACTAATAGACAATAATTGTGCATGTTCACGTAATCTCATATGCACATGAAGATCAGAACACAACACAATTTTATAATCCCGTTCATGCGTTTGTATTTATTACATAGGTGAATTTTTTATGGAGTGTCGTTATTGATTATGGCAGCAATACTCAAACCAAGTCTTGTCTCTATCTGCAGACAAGCTCAATAGAAATTGAGCGTGTTTGTGATCGTGCTGATGACAGTGTCCTGGAAACTGCTGCAGTCAGTGCTGCACCACCAAATGGTGGCCCAGAACAATTAGCTATATTTGTGGTTCTCAAGGAGGGGATAATTACTTCACCAGACACACTGAAGAAAAGATTCTCAAGAGCCATTCAAAGCAATCTTAATCCTTTATTCAAGGTTTGTACCTCTTCAAAGTTTAAGCACATATGGTTACATTAAATTAGATATATAGAAGTATCCTATTCTAGTTCGAGAAAAGAATATTTGGATAGACAATTTGTATTCTTGTCAAAATAAACAGACCTCAGAAATTTATAGGAGAATTGATACAGTATGGAGATATAAGCACTTTTATTTTGTTTTTATCGTTAATAGGTGAGCTCCGTGAAGATAGTTCCAATGTTCCCTAGAACAGCTTCAAATAAGTTGTTGAGGAGAGTTCTAAGAGACCAGTGGAAGCAAGATCTTCAGATACAGAGTAAACTTTAGCTAAAATCACTAGTCTTGGTATGTCATCTGTAATATGCTTATGTACTTGTGTATATCTGCAAAAACGGATCAGGGCAAGCGAGAAGATATGATGTTGTCATTATTTTGTGCCATGTAATACTACTACTATGCTAGTGACATATCATGTTAGCCATCACTTGATCGTTCCTGCTTGACAAATCAATACTGATAACCTCTAAACCTTAGTTAAAGGTTAAGGGTGCTCTATATGTCACAATCAGCCTAATGTATCTATATGGTAAAAACTTACTCACACCGGGTGTTTACACCCAATGTAGTTAAGTTAATTATAGAAGACAAACTAAAGTTTATTAAGAGTCTTATTTTAAATATCGAAAATTTAAAAAGGCAATACATATTAATTAACCTAAAAGGAAAGTTATACTAATTAACTAAGGACAGAGAGACATAGGGTTGCCGTCAACTTCTTATTTCTTAATTTCCTGCGCATATCTTATTCTTTCTTTAATTTTCAGCACTTCCATCTTTTTGGTTGTGACTTAATTCTCAATTTCTTCATTATTTATTATTCTCCATTTTTAGTAACACCTACATACATATAACTTTTGTAGAAGATAGTTAATTGTTTTGTTGGCTAGAAGAACCAATGACATATTCAAAGTTACGCTATTGACTTCCTTTTATCGATTTTTGAGTTTGTGATGAAGAGGAGCCTTTGAGTAACTCGTAAAGTTGATGTCACGTGATCATGAGGTTATGTGTTCAAGCTGTGTGTAGAATTGTATTAATCTCCCTTTTCCTGAGTCTTTCTCATTAATACAAATATATATAGTGTGTACAATGTAGAATCCTAATACAATAAGGATCATATTTCTATCATAATTATACAACACCAATAATTACAAAATATATGGGGAATATTCTACTAATATTCACTAATACACCCTCTCAGTCGGAGCGGGAGGAGGCCGAACGCTGAGACTGGATCTGAAGTTCAGGAATAGTTGTCTTGGTAGTCATTTAGTGAAGATATCTGCATACTGATACGAAGAGGGCACATGCAACACATTAACATGTCCTATAGCAACTTTTTCACGAAAAAAATGTATATACATCTCAATGTGCTTGGTCCGCTGATGCTGAACCGGATTATGAGATAAATAAACGGCGGATATGTTATCACGGTATACCAAAGACACCTTACACAGGGGACACCGGAGCTCCAAAAGAAGGTTTCGAAGCCAGTAGATCTCAGCAACAACATTTGCAACGTCTCTATATTCTGCTTCTACACTCGAACGGGATAGGGTAGCTTGCCTCTTGGCAGACCATGAAATGAGATTATCCCATAGGAACACACAGTAGCCAGAAGTGGAGTGTCGCGTGTCTGGACAGCCTGCCCAATCTGCATCCGTATATGATAACAACCTGGTCGGTGCAGAGGGGTATATATGCAATATATAATCAAGTGTGCCCTTAACGTATCGAATGATATGTTTAAGATCAGTAAAATGAAGCTCCCTGGGGGCATACATGAACAAGCATACATGTTGAACAACATAAGCAATGTCAGGTCTGGTGAAAGTAAGATACTGAAGTGCACCTGCAAGGCTCGTATAGAGGGTAGGATCGGATACTGGATCACCATCAACAACACTGAGCTTCGACTTAGAGTCAACCGGAGTGGGCATGATTTTGCAATTTTCCATTTTAACCCTGTACACAATCTCATCTACATACTTACACTTACACAAAAATATAGTATCTGCAGATCTAGTCACTGATATCCCCAAAAAAATAACTTAACTTCTCCAAATCAGTCATAGCAAATTCGGATTTGAGTAGAGCAATGATCTCATTTTTCAATACACCAGAGGAGGCAGTAAGCACACTGTCATCCACATACAACAACAAATAAGCAATGTTACTACCTCGAGAAAAATGAATAGAGAATTATCACAATTGTTGCATACAAACCCAATCTGCATAATGTACTGTGTAAAGCGGTCATACCACGCTCTAGGGGCCTGTTTCAAACCATAAAGTGACTTACGAAGACGGCATACATACTGAGGGGTTGCTGGATATACAAAACTAGGCGGTTGGTGCATGTAAACAGTTTCTTTCAAATCCCCATGTAAAAAGGCATTCTTCACATCAAGCTAATGAATCGGCCAGTGCTTAACCATAGCAATGCTCAGAACTGTGCGAATAGTAGCCAGTTTAACAACCGGACTGAACATCTCACCACAATCAATACCCTCCTGCTGATTAGTATCATTGACCACAAGTCTCACCTTATATCGCTCAAAACTTCACTCATAAGTTTATATGTTATAAAAAAGACCAATCATCCTAAATTTTGCAAGAAAAGACTCATGCTCGGCGTGAAAAAATTGTTCATACTATTTGGTAGGATTATATTAAATAATAGCTAATTCCTATTACTATTGATGTTTTGGACCATTCGATCTTTGTAAAATTATGTGTGTTTGAAAGTTTGTAATAACATGTAATTGCAAGCATTTATTTACAAAAGAACATGGAGACATGCGATTTATTAATGTGGAGCCTTATGATATTTTGATAGCTTGTTTATGAACTATGATTTGCTCATTTGGTAATATTGTATAAGAGTTGGAGAAGTTTTTATAGTTTTCACAAATTATGGGATTTTTATGTTTATAAAAAAAAGTACAACAAAAGAAATCTAAATTACATATCCAAATAAAATTTCAACTTCAAATCAACCTGATTTCAAATCAAAATTTGAAATCATGTCCTAATGGGCCCTAAGTTACCGTTATCGGACACATAATATATCCCAACTAGAGAGCATTGATTTCTCCTTCCGCCGTCGTTCTTCTGTGCGAAGGCGAAGCAAGACATTTTTCTATTAAACCACTGGTGTCGATTTTCAATTGTAGTTAAAGAATAGAGTTAATAGCACTTTTAGTCCCTGGTTATATATAAATTTTAAATTTAGTCCTTGTGATATTTAACTAGCACATTTAACTTTTAATTACATGAAATGTGCACTTTTAATTCCTTTGCTTGTGAATAATATTATTTACTTCTATTCATATTATCTTCTCCCTCTCCTTCACATACGTTTTATTGCGTATTTTTGAAACTTTATAACTGGGTGCCAATTAGATGGACCCTGAAATGCACATAACTTAAAGAGAAAACGAAATGTTTGTGTTGATTGTTATAGGATTTTCATCAACCATTACCATCAACATGAGTTAACACTTCGATGACCACCTTAGGAGTGTTATATTAATTAATATGAATAAACCTTTTATTGCACTAATTAAATGTGTTTATATTTATAAAAATAACACGACTCCTGAAACAATCTTTGGGAGAAGGTTTTGATTTGAAGGAAGCACTCGTCGCATGTGTACTTATCAAGAGACGATCGCATAGATACAGAAATATATGTTAACTCATGTCCAAGCGCTCTAAAATCTATTAAACCCTTTTCCTCCTCAAATAAAGATATCTCCGACGCTACTCTCCCGGCAAGAAGCACTTTTTCTATTGTGATTTTTTTTGGCGAGTTCGGTCAGGAGGAACAAAAGAGAGATGCTTTCTATCCGTCAAAAACAGTTATCGCCCCCCATGCTCCCACGGTCCGCTTACCGAGGAACAGAAAGGAAGGACCCAAGGCCAGAGCAAGTTGGGTTGGGGTATAGAGACGTAAGCGCGGTGGGGGTGACAGAGGACGTGCTCGTACGGTTCATAGAAGGATATGAAAAAGTATTTATTTGTTGGGAACTTTCACTCCTCTATATTCGAAATATGCCTCTCTATGAGCATTACGATCTGCAGCTCAAATGGTCTCTTATGAAGTCTCTATTGGTCTTATTCTTATTGTGCGCCTTGTGAGCGCGTTTGGATCCGCGAAGGCAATCGCTCGGATGTTCCCCTAACCCAACCCGGGAACGGACCAGAGGGAACCGCAGCATGGGGAATGTCCGCGTCTCGTCGCAAGGCTCATTTTTCATTGTGGGTCATAAGGCGATCAAGGGCCGGGGCACAAGGGTCCTGGTACTATCCAGGACCGAAGAACGCCGGAGGTGACTGCAATGAGCAGAAATCTCACTCACGGGCCTAAACGACGAGCAAACACTCGAAACTTTCACATTTTTGAGCTCCAAGCTCTGATGATTCTCATTTCACCAATTGTTTCTTTAAGATCCTTTTGGCTAATTCTGAATGATCCCAAGAACAGTACTCCCTAACTACTCATTATTTGGGAAAATAAAAGTTCTTTGCCTTGAGGGTGGGGGAGAAGGATGTGAGAGAAGCTCTCCATCTACTCTGTTGTGAGTCTATTAAGCTCTCCACAATGTGCTACTTATGGCCCTTCATGTTAAAAATTGTATGTAGCCAAAACGACTGACAAAGAACCGACTTTCAACAATTAATAGGACCATCAGTAACAACCCTAAATTTTATCAGAAAAAAAAAGGCAGCGTCAGTTGAAAACATATCCTCAAAATCCAACAAGACCAAAAGGGAAGCCCCTGATGCAAGCATCAGTGACTGATTTCACGGTTCGAACTCGTGACCTATATAGGTCACACAGAGATAACTTTATTGTTGTTCCAAGGCTCCCCTTCGAACTCGAACAAGACCACTTTAAAAAATAAACACAGCACTAGTTACTAAGAGATGAGCAAAAAAGAACTGCATTAGGCGCTAAAAAGGCCAATCTCAATGTTGGAGAACAAAATGTACTGACATCACCTTCCTAAATGCAAATTCTAGAAAAATGGTACTATACAGTTCTTACAAATGGACTAAACCAGTGTCATTTCATTTGAAACATTTCCACCAGGATTAAACAGGAACGCGTTTTCCACGGTAGCGGGCAAAGAACTGCAGAGAAAAAACAATCTCAGACAAAAAGAAACTCAACTGCAGCATATATTTTTCCGTTTTCTTTTTCCACACTCCCAGTTTCCTTTTATTTTCTACACGATGGAGGCCGGGTAACAATAATAAGTGTAACAGGAGCATTTGATTAGAAATTGCAATTATTTTTCATTTGAGATGTGATGTTTTTAATGTTCACTTAAAAAAATGACACGTTTTAGTAAATTAAGTGCACTCATCTTCTGCAAAGCTACCTTAATATAGTACTGTTGGGAGTTTTGTCTCTACTGTATTTTATAATGCAGTACGAGAAGTTTATTACTATTACAAGTATTCGAAAGGATAAACAAAGATTGAATAATTCAACTAGAAATCTGAAATTACAATTGTTGCACAAGAAAAAGTGGAAACTGTTTTTGCTGAGTCGAGTGTGGCACTCTGTCCTTAAGACAATATTGCCCCGT
Source organism: Anisodus tanguticus (assembly GCA_034509755.1). Taxonomy (NCBI): domain Eukaryota; kingdom Viridiplantae; phylum Streptophyta; class Magnoliopsida; order Solanales; family Solanaceae; genus Anisodus; species Anisodus tanguticus. Next base: position 49,365,452 of record CM067552.1, on the reverse strand, counting down.
ATGTATCCTTTATACGTCCTGGACAATTTGTCTCCCAAGATAAAACAGCAATGGAACACTTGAGCAAAGGAAACTGAAGTGCTACCGTGAAGAATATTGAGTAACGAAATGATACTTGGAAGTTGTAGGAAGAAGAGATTTCTGCTTGTGTATTTTCGTGTACTGTTATTCGTGCTCAACAATGGTGTAAGGGGGTGTTTATATAGGTGAGGGAGGGACTAAAAGAATTCTGGTCCAAACTGTACATCTGAAAGAATTCTGGTCCAAACTGTACATCTGAAACTTCTGGGATTCAAACTGTACTTCTGGCAAAGTTTTCTGGCCCAAAAAGATAATATCAGAAGACCCACAGCCCACGACCCGTGAACCCGAGAACCCGGAACTCGGAACCGGACCGGACGGGATGGGCGGGCGGCGGCGACGCGCGTGTGGTCTTTCCTCGAACCGAAGCACATCTAGGTCCTCCCTCCTTTAAACACATGGGATACCCCTTGGGGTCCCAAACCCCAAACCAATTTCGAGTCTTATATACACAACAATTCTTTCTTCCTCTACCGATGAGGGAGAATTGAACACAATACCACACTTTCCATGCTTCAAACATCTTACTTCGTGGACCAATATCTCTTTCATTTCTCAATGAAATTTGACGATTCTTGGCCCTACGGTTATCTACGTACTTAGTAGATCATGCATGTGTGAAGAACTGGATTCTCCAACATACGTAACACTAGTGTTTAAGCCGTTAAAGTTGGTCGGTCGCAACTCCCGCCAAAGGCTAATTTCCAACAATCCCCTCTTGAAAGAGATTTTGGCGCACTCACATGGTGTCTTTTCATTTCCAGCAATATTTCAAATGGACCGATGTTGCATAAGGAGAGGTAGCTTCGACTTTGAACCTTCCATAGTTGAATACCATCGGACTTACTTACTAACGCGGTGAACGTGATGTCTTGAACCGTCAGTGTTTAGTGTAAGCCAAGTCAATGGTACCAACACAACAAATTCCCTTACTCTCTTCTTCGTAATGTTTTGTCCGTTTTGGCCATGGACAACGTCTTGGATTCTTAAGTGCGTTCATTTTGAGGCTGCCCGTCCTCGCACTTAAATATGTGGTCTCCTACAAGGTATCCTATATACCCCACTTCACAAGTGTTAGGAACCATTAAAAGTTTCCCAAAGACCTAACCTCAACTCGTTGAGGAGCATTATAGGTTTTGAAAACTTAACCTTTACCCACACTGCAGATAGCACTTAACGTCTATCGCGGGAACGGCTTTGAATTTGGTGTTTCTTTTCAGAAATCACTATCCGAAGTGCTCATACTTTCACCGAAGCGATCAACCGAACCTTTACAACTTAGTTTTCCCATTGAACCAAATTACGGGATCTCCGGTTAGTAAGGTTGGGTTGCCACCGTATTGGTCCGTATATTTTGGGTTTTAAGCCCATTCCCCTAGACAGGCGAGAACACTTGATCTCCGGGTAGTCCCTTAGTTAGTAAATAAGGAAGTGACACCCGTGATGATCAACTGCCATACGGTCTTATGTCTCCGACAGATCCCGACGATATGTCCGGACGCCGTCATCCGTGTCCTTCCTGAAGCCGACCGGCTAGCCACGGTATATAACTGCTGAAGACACGGGTTTCTCCCAATAAGGGACGTCCTCTAATGAGTCGTGAAGTTACTCAACTTCTTTCATGCTTTGTATAAAGCGATAAACTCCGATTCCATCATGAATCGGCCGATGCAAGTTTGCTTTAGAGGATTTTCCAAGACCCACCATACACATTTACTTGTGGCTTTGGTGTTCTTCAGATCCGATGTCCGGTTTGCATCACTGTGTTCTCTCGAACCGCCGGACATCCGTAATACTATAATCCGTAGATAAGCGAATAATTCGATATCGTCATATCCGACTTAACGCCTTCTATTGATCATGTATTAAGATTATCAGTGAACCTTAGTTCAACTGATCTGATTGTAGGACGATACCAGGTCGATTGTGGTGTGTACAATACATTTAACTACACGTGATCTGTGCGTATCGCTCCTTGTCTATGGGTGCACCATGATTCCAATCAGTTCTATGATTCATATCCATTGATGGCTTCAACGAGACTGTCAACTATCGACCAGTCCGTTAGATGTCTTTAGAAATCCAATTCCTAAGATGTCATCTGTGATATCCATATCTTTCATATCAAGACTTTGTTTCAATATGACTTTCACTTTCAGACTGTTGGTTTTCCAACTGTTGGCTTTCTAACTTCAGAGTCAATGTTTCTGTGATCGATTCATTATTTCTACGTTTTATCTCGAGACTTTAAGGACCAAAATGTTAACATTTCAGGGACCAAAATGAAAGTTCAGGAAGAAGCCCAACAGTTCAACAAACCAATTCTGATCCTCTTCTTCCAACTCTCCGGTTGGGAAGGCTATTTCAACACCCATGCCATGTAAGACTACAATGGCCCTGGATGTGAAGCTACTCACAGGGGAGCACTTTTTACAACCCAAAGGTTCTTTTCCCGAAGGAAGATTAACCATTACACAAGTATGGTTCTATATATGGAATCTCTTTCTCTCTTTAGCTTCTTTTCAAAGCAGCGCTTTTGGAGATAACAATTATTTGTTAATTGTCCATGGTTCGTTCTCAACCATACAAGCTAGAAGGACTGGAACATGTCTTTGTCCCCTCTTTGCTCCGTCTTGGTTCAACATCTAGAATCCCCGAGTTCTCGCGGATCCGGAATATTAAGTTCCGATAGCTAGCAACTTTCGAGTCCTGAAGATACAGAACGTCTAGTTCCGGACAGTCAGGCCCTCGCGGGTTCTTGTTAACCTTGAGCAATTACTCATTTTTCCTTGTCCAAGGAAAGTTATCTCCAAAGAATTCAGTATTCTTTGACGCCAAGAGGCGATCAACACTACTGTTATTTGCAGATCCAGTGGATATGCAATCTACAGTCTTTGACCGATTTTGGTAGTTCATCTTTTACCAAGCTACCCCACATAATTTGGGCATACGACTTTGCGCTTGGCTAACACCGTTGGACTGAAGTGGGAAATGAACAGTCGTTTAATGAACGATGCTTCACATTCTCCCCCTCTATCACTACGAATTTCTCAATCCGTAGGCTTAGTTGATTTTCAACTTCTGCTTTGTAGTGCTTATCCGCTTCAACAACTTCATCTTTGCTTTTTAACAAACAAAGGATTCCATACGTTGTACCATCATCAATGAAGATCACAACGTACTTGTCTCCCCCCTCTATTTTGTATAAACTTCAAATCACCCAAGTAGGTGTGACTAAGTTCTAGAGGAGCGGTGCTTCTTTCGCTATTCCCTTTGACGGAATTTGGAAAGGTGATTTTGCCTCTTCGCCTACCTCACATTTATTTTGAGGGTTTATGTCGACAGGAGGCAACAATTAGCTTTTGAATGACTTGATAATTAACGTGTCTTAATCTATGATGACATAGATGCATGGATTACAAATATATCATTCATTTAGCTACAGACGTATTGTACCATTCTTAGTTATTACAGACTTGTTGGACTAGTCTCAAACCAACTTGACCAACAGCGTCCCTTAAACCAAGTTTGGGATATGTATCACCTCATCTTAGAGTGATCCAAATCCATGAAGTCCTATTGAGGACAACCTCTCCAACCCCTTCTACTTTAGAGGTGGCGTTGCTTCACATGAACAACCTCTTGCCCGTGGTTAGGGCGTAACCGGATCATATGTGATCTAGATACTCGGCCCACTCCCAGTTGCTTTGGTAGACTGAGTGTCCAATTTCTTTTCTTGCCTTTCTTTAGGCCTTCAGATCATTTAAGACCTGGAAACTCTGGCCCACCTTACTAGGTGTCCATTACTTTTCCTATGAAATGAATTCTGGCCCCACTCCAGTCGCCCAGAGGCTTTATATGACTGAGTGTCCAATCTCTTTTCTGCCTTTCTTTAGGCCTTCAGATTGTTTAAGACCTGGAAACTCTGGCCCACCACACTAGGTGTCCATTACTTTTCCTATGAAATGAATTCTGGCCCCACTCCAGTCGCCCGGAGGCTTTATATGACTGAGTGTCCAATATGATCATATCAAAGGAATTTTGGCCCACTCCAATCGCCCGGAGGCTTTGTATGACTGAGTGTCCAATATCATCCTATGAAGGATCTTCTGCCAAATAATATGACAGGCTCAACGTCTTTAGCTTTTTAGACTTCTTCCGTTATGATTGGTGCCCAGATAATTCTTGGCGCTTACTTAAGAGTGGTAACAGTTTTCGCACAGTCAGTGGATCTTTCTCACTCGTATGTGCGAACATACTTTACACACTTTTAATAATTACACTTAAAAGAACGGATCTTTTTAAGTCGTTTTACAAAATCCAATCTTTAAACGGGTAAGAAGATGAGATTAAACTTCTGATTTTTAAAGCGTAAGGAATATAAATTATTTTCATATTCCTCCTTACTTTAATCCATTTTTAATCAGACATCATTTAATCTTTATTCTTGACAAGTAAGAAAAATACTTATCCCAATTTCGGATTCTGGCTCACTTCAGTCACTTCATCAGACTGAGTGTCCATTTCCTTCTCACCATTATTCGAATCTTTTGTCTGGGACAGATATAGGCCTTCTGTTTAAGATAGAATAACATCTTCGATCTTCTCCTCTTGTCCCGGTTGACATCCTCGAGCTCTCGAAAGCGCTTGTTTCCACCAGTCTTGGTAGCGGTGACACCATGAACACGTTCATCATCATCACTCTCTTCTACCAGAAAACCATTGCCATATCCAGATTTGGTCACACAACTTTTGACCGACATCTTTCGAACACTAATAGTAATACAATACAATATTGTCTTAAGTTGTTGGGAGTTTTGTCTCTATTGTACTTTATAATGCATTACGGGAAGTTTATTACTATTACAAGTATTCGAAAGGATAAACAAAGATTGAATAATTCAACTAGAAATCTGAAATTACAATTGTTGCACAAGAAAAAGTGGAAACTGTTTTTGCTGAGTCGAGTGTGGCACTCTGTCCTTAAGACAATATTGCCCCGTATGTATTCTTTATACGTCCTCCCTCGAATTCAGGCCCAAAAAGATAATATCAGAAGACCCACAACCCACAGCCCGTGAACCCGGAACCCGGAACCGGACCGGACGGGCGGGCGGCGGCGGCGCGCGTGTGGTCTTTCCTCGAACCGAAGCACATCTAGGTCCTCCCTCCTTTAAACACATGGGATACCCCTTGGGGTCTCAAACCCCAAACCAATTTCGAGTCTTATATACACAACAATTCTTTCTTCCTCTACCGATGAGGGAGAATTGAACACAATACCACACTTTCCATGCTTCAAACACCTTACTTCGTGGACCAATATCTCTTTCATTTCTCAATGAAATTTGACGATTTTTGGCCCTACGGTTATCTACGTACTTAGTAGATCATGCATGTGTGAAGAACCGGATTCTCCAACATACGTAACACTAGTGTTTAAGCCGTTAAAGTTGGTCGGTCGCAACTCCCGCCAAAGGCTAATTTCCAACAAGTACTTCCAACATCTTTTCGACAGATTAGATATTCACAAGATTATTCGCTAGAAGACAAAACTATATGATCCAAATATACAACAACAACATACCCAGTGTAATCCCACACGGATGATCCAAATATATATCACTTTTTAAATCAAGACCGAATATATATCATCAACTACATCAATCACCTGAATGTAGTTGTCTAACAACTACTCTAATTAACAAAAAGGATATAGCTGTCTAACAATCAGATAGAAATTATTCTATTTAATTTACGGCATAGTAATGGATGACTGATAAAAGAACAGACTAATTAAACACACATATCACATAACTTGCAGAACCATATTCTTGCAAAGCCTAATGAAATTAGTTGCGCCTGTATTCTAGCAAAGCCTTAATAAAAGAAATTGCATTCTGCAAATTGATCTACATAACTAACTGGGAATACAACCAGTGTGCTAATCACTAATTGTTGACTATTATCACGATATAAGCGAAAAAGCTAGTAGTTGATTTCCTTAATTGGTGGGACTGTTATGCAGAAAGGTTGAAGATTTCTAATAGAATGACAATATGGCGGGCGTTGGAGAGAGAGAAAGAGAGACATTATGGCACGTAAGAGTCGTGAGGGAGACTGGTAAATGCTGAACTAAGCGGTAGTTAGTGGGGGGAAGGAATGACAATTTCGTTCTGTTCCTTTTACGATTCTAATAAATTGTGCATCGTAATAAAGAAAATTTGGAGAGTTAAAAGTACTTCCTGTTTTCTCTGTGTTAATTCCAAGGATTACCTACTACACCATGAATCCACAATTTGTTCCTCTCCTAATCTTAGTAATGTTCAGCATACAACTATATCGTCAACCAACCGTGAGCAGAACCATGGATCAGATGCTATGACAAACAGTAACTTTGGAGGTAATAACTGTTTTTTCTATGGAAAAATCCCTTCCCAAGCACCGTATAATAAAGCTGATAGCAATGCAAGAAGATATTGTTATTAATCTGTATTCCAAAAAACCAGTAAACAATAATAGTTGAATAATGAACAGAATCAGTGTTGGAAAAATATTTTATCAGTGTTGGAAAAATAAAAATATTTTTTCAGAATATAATCGAGCCCACTTAGTTCAAAGTGTGTCCTTAAGGAAATTATTCCCCTCACAGTACTCGAGGTTGATGGAATATCCCCTCCCAGGATAGAACGATTATCTTACCAGAATAGTAGTACTCCAAATTCCGGTAGCGGCGAACCACTCAACAGTAGTATATCACACAGAATTTGTTTATGCAGAAGAAGAAGAAGTTTGTGTTGTTCAGAAAATTCGTAAGTAATATTATGAGGAATCAAACGAATTTATAGCCATGGAAGTACTGTTTCTGAAGGTTTGCAACCTTTCTGAACAGCCACTGAAAATGGTGGGAAATTTAAATAAGGAAAAGAAATCGGGTCGCGGGTCGACACGCGGATCCGGCCGGTCGCGGTCGGGGTCACTAACGGGTAGGATTGGATAAGTTAATTAATTTAATTAAATAATGATTAATTAAATAATTAAAAATTAAAGAAAATTTGGTCCAAAAAGATTATCAATCAATCAGATCATTTGACCGAATCCGAATCCGAATCCGAATCCGAATCCGAATCCGAATCCGAATCCGTAGCCGTAGCCGTAGCCGTAGCCGTAGCCGTAGCCGAAGCCGAGCCGAGCCGAGCGAGCGACGACGACGGCGCGAGGGGTCCTTGCCCCCTCAACCCTTTTACTGACAAGAAGGAGTAATTCTACTTATAAGTAGAAGAACTTTTCTTTCCACTACCGATGTGGGACAAATGCTTATTTTATAAAGCAAGAGGGAACTCCCACTTTTCTTTCCACTACCGATGTGGGACAACTCCCATTTTTCTTTCCAATCATTTCCCATTCACCAATATCAATACCCAACAATCCCCCACATGAATGGGGAATGGCTATAATATAAAAGCGCGGACAAGTGTGATAAACAAGCGAGAATTGACTGCATCTGGATAAGTAGGTTTCCCTTTGAACTTTCCGTAGTGAACTTATATCGGATATACTCGATCAATCGGTAGATTTGATATCTTTGAACCGTCGAACTTTGTTGTATACCTAGACAACATAAGTCACACAATCAACCCTCAACCATTTATGGTTCTCACGGTTGTGTTCGTTTCAGCCATGAACACTTCCTGGTTTCATGAGTGCGTAGAGAATGGGCCTTCACCGTCATTCCCTTTAAAGCGGCTTACACTTAACACTCACATAGGTGATTTCTAAACATGTGGTCCTATAGCCACATTATCTGGTCATACACTGCCAGAATTAGATAATCATTAAAGAACCTTAATGCTTTATTAACTCATTAACAAGCCATGAGGTTTTATCCTTATTTCTAAACATTGTCTTCATCCGAGAATGGGTTGAGTTATTTGACAATGTTGAACCGTCAGTCACAACTTTGTTTGATCTCCTTGAACCTAGCTCTTGGGATCTCCAGTCTGCTAGGTAGAGTTACCGCCATGATGACTTGTCCTTGGCCTTAACCCAATTCCCATTGATGATCTACTAACTCCCTCTCTAGATAAGCCTTTTGTAAGCGGATCCGCCACGTTATCTCTTGACTTTACATAGTCAATCGTGATAACGCCACTAGAGAGGAGTTGTCTAACGGTATTATGTCTTCGTCGTATGTGACGAGATTTTCCGTTGTACATTACGCTTCCCCGCCCTACCTATTCTTTGCTTGACTTGTCACAATGTATACATATAGGAGCCAAAGGTTTGGGCCGAATGGAATATCTTCTAAGAAATTCCGGAGCCATTCGGCTTCTTCACCGGCCTTGTCTAAAGCTATAAATTCGATTCCATTGTAGAGCGGGCGATGCATGTCATTTTGATGATTTCCAAGACACGACCCACCCCCAATTGTGAAAACATAACCACTCGTGGATTTAACTTCATATGATCCGGTGATCCAATTTGCATCACTATATCCTTCGATCACGGCGGGATATTTGTTATAATGCAAAGCATAGTCTTGGGTGTGTTTTAAATACCCCAAGACTCGTTTCATTGCCATCCAATGAGTTTGATTGGGATTACTCGTGAATCGACTCGGCTTGCGATAGCACATGCTATATCCGGTCGTGTACAATTCATAATATACATCAAACTTCTCAAAACTCGTGCATAGTCCAATTGTGAGTCACTTTCACCTTTATTCTTTTGAAGTGCAAAACTTACATCAATTGGAGTCTTTGCAACATTGAAATTTAAATACTTAAACTTGTCAAGTACTCTTTCAATATAATGAGATTGCGATAATGCTAGACCTTGTGGAGTTTTATGAATTCGATACCTAAGATCAAATCGAAACTCCTAAGTCCTTCATATCAAATTTGCTAGCCAAAGATACGCTTCGTAGCATTTATATCGGTAATATCTCTACTCATTATCAACATGTCATCAACATATAAACAAACAATGACTTCATGATTTGGAGTATTTTTAATGTAAACACATTTGTCACACTCATTAATCTTAAATCCATTTGCCAACATTGTTTGGTCAAATTTCGCATGCCATTGTTTGGGTGCTTGTTTAAGTCCATAAAGTGACTTAACAAGTTTGCACACTTTCCTTTCTTTACCAGGAACCACAAAACCCTCGGGTTGTTCCATGTAAATTTCTTCCTCCAATTCTCCATTTAAGAAAGTCTTGTCTTGACATCCATTTGATGGATTTCAAGACCATATACTGACTTGCTTGATGCTACTAACACTCTAATAGATGTTATTCTTGTTACCGGCGAGTATGTGTCAAAGTAATCAAGGCCTTCTTTTTGTCTATAACCTTTGACCACAAGTCTTGCCTTATATTTGTCAATAGTGCCATCACTTTCATTTTCCTTTTAAAAATCCATTTTGATCCTAAAGGTTTATTTCCGGGAGGAAGATCAACCAATTCCCATGTATGATTGTTCAAAATTGATTCAATCTCACTATTGACTTTATACTCTTTCCAAAATGTTTGAATCGAAGAAGACATCGTTGCTTTAAATGTTTGAGGCTCATTTTCAAGCAAGAATGTCACAAAATCTGGTCCAAAGGAAGTAGATGTCCTTTGACGTTTGCTACGCCTTGCATCCTTTTTACTTGGTGTATTTTCCTTTGGTTCTTCCCGCGGTCGCTTAGATCTTTCACTTGACGACTCACATTCGGTTTTATACGGATAAATGTTTTCAAAGAATTCAACATTATCGATTCAATTACCGTATTAACATGTATTTCGGGATTGTCCGATTTGTGAACCAAAAACCGACAAGCTTTGCTTTGTTTGTAGCATAGCCAATAAAAACACAATCCACGCTTTTGGTCTGATTTTTACCCTTTTGGGCAAAGGAACTTGGACCTTTGCTAAATACCCCCACACTTTGAAATATTTCAAGTTGGGTTTTCTTCCTTTCCATAGTTCATATGGAATAGATTGTGTTTTCTTTGTGGGGCACCCTGTTGAGTATTCGGTTAGGCTGTAAGGATAGCTTCCCCCACAAGCTTTGCGGTAAACCGAACTTATTAGTAAGGCATTCATCATTTCCTTTAATGTTCGATTTTTTCTTTCCGCAATTCCATTTGATTGTGGTGTGTAAGGGGCGTAGTTTGATGAATAATTCCATATTCTAAACATATCTCTGCAAAAGGAGATTCGTACTCTCCTCCCCTATCACTTCTAATCATTTTTATCTTTTTATTTAATTGATTTTCCACTTCGTTTTTGTATTGCTTAAATGCATCAATTGCTTCATCCTTACTATTAAGCAAATACACATAACAATATCGAGTGCAATCGTCAATAAAAGTTATAAAATACTTTTTCCCACCGCGAGATGGTATTGACTTCATATCACATATATCCGTGTGAATTAAGTCTAAAGGATTTGATTCCTATCAATAGACTTATATGGATGTTTAACAAACTTAGATTCGACACGATTTCACATTTAGATTTATTACACTCGAATTTAGGCAATACTTCTAAATTAATCAATTTTCGCAAGGTTTTGTAGTTGACATGTCCTAAACGAACATGCCATAAATTATTTGACTCCAATAAGTAAGACGAAGCTGAATTCTTATTAATACTGTCAACAACCATTACATTGAGTTTGAAAATGCCCTCGGTGAGGTAGCCCTTTCCTATGAACAAATCATTCTTACTTATTACAATTCTCTCACTAACCAACACACATTTAAACCCGTTTTTGACGAGTAGTCCTTTGAAACTAAATTCTTCCGAATTGTTGGAACGTGCATAACATTGTTGAGAGTCGGGACCTTGCCTAAGTCATCTTCGAAGTATCTTCCCATATCCTTCAACCTTGGTCATTGCGGTATTTCCCATAAACGGTACCTCTTCGGGTCCAATGGGAGCATAGGTTGCAAATGCTTCTTTTGTAGCGCAAACATGTCGAGTGGCACCGAAATCAAGCCACCACTCCTTTGGGTTACCAACCAAATTGCACTCCGATAGCATTGCACACAGATCATCCATATCATCATTCTTTTCCACCATATTGGCTTGTTCTTTTTCGGGAGACGACAATCTGGGGCTTTGTGGCCAGCTTTCCCACAATTAAAGCAGTTGCCCTTGAACTTTTTCTTGTTGGAATCCTTCTCCTTTCCGAAGGCCTCTTCCTTTTCTTGTTCTTTTTCGAGCAAGATCTTCAACGATGTTTGCCCCTTCAATTGGTGAAGTCTTACGATACCTCTTCTCGGCGGTTTTGTTATCTTCCTCGATCTTGAGACGAATCACAAGATCTTCCAACTTCATTTCCTTTCTTTTGTGCTTAAGATAATTCTTGAAATCTTTCCATGAGGGCGGCAACTTCTCAATCATTGCAGCCACTTGGAACGCTTCATTTACTACCATACCTTCAAAATAAGGTCATGGAAGATAAGTTGAAGCTCTTGAACTTGGGTTCCAACGGTTTTTCCATCCACCATTTTGTAGTCTAGGAATTTGGCAACCACAAACTTCTTCAAGCAAGCATCTTCGAGTTTTGTACTTCTTTTCAAGTGCACTCCATAGTTCTTTGGAAGTCTCTACTTCTTGCTGTAGACGTTGTACAAGTCATCTTCTAAGGCACTCAAAATGTAGCCTTTGCACAAAAAGTCGACTGTTTCCAAGCCTCGGTAACCATGAACTTTTGGTTGTCGGGCATGTCGGCGGCAGCACGGGAGGGTCCTCACCGGTGAATTTTTGCATACCAAGGGTGGTAAGCCAAAAGAACATCCTTTCTTCGCCATCCTTTAAAGTTGGCACCGGTGAACTTCGCGGGTTTCTCGGCCGGTGGCACGGCGGTACGGGTTGTAGGAGTAACCGCAAGTGCGATGCTTCGAGAGGTAGTTCCGGTCTCAATTGCCATTATTCATTTGTCACTTTGTCAAATCGACAAACTGTTTTAGTTAATAAAACCAGAATAGCAATTCAATCACAGACTTAAACGATGAAGATTTTTTATTTCTTCAAATTGCAGTATAATTATGAAACTTTAGTATTCCAACGAAGTTTTTATATCTTCGAGTCAGAATACTAATATTCATATGGAGTAGAAAACTGCACAAGTTTTAATCTCCAAACCAGAATGCAGCAACGATGAAGTTTTTATGTTCTTCAAATCGTTGTACAAGTATGAACTTTAATATTCCAACGAAGTTTTTATGTCTTCAAGTCGAATATGAAATTTCACACGGAGTAGAAAACCACACGGTTTTAGTCTCCAAAACAAAATACGATTAATCTAAAAATATAATTTCCTTAAGATTGTTATTAATCGTATTCCAAAAAACCGATAAACAATAATAGTTGAATAATGAACAGAATCAGTGTTGGAAAAATATTTTATCAGTGTTGGAAAAATAAAAATATTTTTTCAGAATATAATCGAGCCCACTTAGTTCAAAGTGTGTCCTTAAGGAAATTATTCCCCTCACGGTACTCGAGGTTGATGGAATATCCCCTCCCGGGATAGAACGATTATCTTACCGAGAATAGTAGTACTCCAAATTCGGTAGCGGCGAACCACTCAACGGTAGTATATCACACGAAATTTGTTTATGCAGAAGAAGAAGAAGTTTGTGTTGTTCAGAAAATTCGTAAGTAATATTATGAGGAATCAAACGAATTTATAACCATGGAAGTACTGTTTCTGAAGGTTTGCAACCTTTCTGAACAGCCACTGAAAATGGTGGGAAATTTAAATAAGGAAAAGAAATCGGGTCGCGGGTCAGACACGCGGATCCGGCCGGGTCGCGGGTCAGGGTCACTAACGGGTAGGATTGGATAAGTTAATTAATTTAATTAAATAATGATTAATTAAATAATTAAAAATTAAAGAAAATTTGGTCCAAAAAGATTATCAACCAAAACCAAATCCGTAGCCGTAGCCGTAGCCGAAGCCGAAGCCGAGCCGAGCCGAGCCGAGCGACGACAACGGCGCGAGGGGTCCTTGCCCCCTCAACCCTTTTACTGACAAGAAGGAGTAATTCTACTTATAAGTAGAAGAACTTTTCTTTCCACTACCGATGTGGGACAAATGCTTATTTTATAAAGCAAAAGGGAACTCCCACTTTTCTTTCCACTACCGATGTGGGACAACTCCCATTTTTCTTTCCAATCATTTTCCATTCACCAATATCAATACCCAACAGATATACGATTGAGGAATAACATACCGATCTGACAAAAGGCTGCTGGAAGATCCAACCTATCTTTTGCAGGAAAACTGCCAGTGTTGGCCAGAAAACTATTTATTAAAAGGACTATAGGACCATCAATAACTTATGAACCCAATTTACCTAAAGAGTAGGACAAATCCATAGGCCTCAAGAATCATTCCCAGTATAGGCCAACCAATGAAAACAAAGAAAAAGCCAACACCAAATGAAATGGTTCCCTGCGGAACAAGCAAAACAAGTACGCAAGATAGCTAAGCATAATAACAAATATAAACACAAATGATATACCACCAGATCATCAATTTGAGAGAGTAATTAGTGGAAGGGAGGGAAGAGAAAAGCAGGAAAGAATATACATAAAAGAAAGCAAACCTTGTAATTACTACGTTTCATAAAGAACTGCAATGATGACTTGAGACCAATTGTTAGTGCCACCCCTGAGATGAAGAGGATCTGATTCAGTAAAATAACACTATGTCAAGTGGCAGAAAAGTGAAGTAAGCTGTTAAAAGAAAATCCAAGGAAAACCGGAGAAATATTATGATCACGGAAAGACATTGAACTTACATTGCCCATTGCAATTAGTCCCTTGTCGAAAAAAGAGCTCGAATGAGTTCACATCGTACAATTCAATAGAAATCAACTTTGCTAGGGTTCCAACACATATAGTATAAAACCTAACAAATTAACTCAATTAAAGACACATTTTTCACATAAACACTCATGAATCAGCATTATTATGCTAATGAACACATAGAGACAAAATAATCAAAGGCGGATCAAGCTTAGTGGCATCGTGAACTAGCCGTCTCGAACCTGGACTACAAATACATGTAAACATATACTCCCTCCTTACCAAAATACTTGTCGTATAATTGTGGTTTTATTTAACCAAGATAAAATTAAGTAATTTTTTTCCATTTTACCCTTAAATTAATTACCAACATTTAATAGGTTCTATCATTATTCATTAATAAAAGATTACATGATAAAATATGTTAAAGAGAAATACTATCCTAATAAATGCAATAAGTATTTTGAGATAGATGGAGTATAAAAAATTATAGATACATATTAGATTATGCATCCACTGGATTTTAAACTCTAGATCGGTTTTCGAGAACGTACGAAATGGAGAGAGGAACGATTTGATTGGAGCTTGAGAGGGGATAGAAATGTAGTTTACGGTTGATGGCGTCAATTGGAGCTGTATTTTTAACTGAAAGGACCAGAAATTAGTTATTACCCGATTTTGGGAGTTTTGAATCGTGGGCACTTTGTAATGGGTTATGTTAGACCTTTGAAGTTTAAACAAATACTTAGCAATATTGGTTCCTTATCCTTGTCTACTTATTTCAAAAATGGTTCCCAGGACCACTCACTTCTTCTCCCTACATAAAATTGACCAATACACAATTGTATACCAAGTCATAAGCTAAAATGCCTTTTGTAAACGAGAAATTTCGACCTAAGGCTTATGCTACAATAAGAGAAAAAATACATATATTACGATACATGTTAAATCTCCAGTAAGGTAGCCACTTATAGTTCTTAAATAATTCATAATTAACCAAGCCATATGTAATAAAACTAAAAACACGTGAGAAAAAAGTCTAATAAATATCACTGCTGGATCTTGCAATTAGGCAAGGTTGAGGCCAAATTTTTACAAAGAGCTTTCATAAAAGGGAAGGTGGGTACTAATCCAAACCTTATACATATACTCCATAAGATATTAAACAAGTTTAGTGCAATATGATTTCGAAAGCTTTGCTATTGCAAAGAAAATTAAATTAAATTACAAAGTCCCAATTATTGTGTCTCAGTTTATCGGCTCGTCTCCCCTCCATAGATTTATGCTCATGGTTTTATTTTTAACTCTCACTTACTCTTCACACAACACAGTTGCTGGTATAGAGCAACAATATTACATTATCATTACATAATAATTACTCTAAAGAGGACTTGCATATATAGTAGAAAGCCCATGCTTCAACTTTTCCATCTCTTCCTTGAAAACAGGCATGTATTCTTCTTGCAGACAGACCAAAACTTTGAAACCATCTTTCTTACCTTCAGTAGCAGAAGAATACGGCAAGAAAAAGCACGGCTCAACACTCCCAACTAAGTGCCTAGACAGTGGGAAGACTGTCACAGGGCCACCCCATCCAAAATCAACTGTCTCGTGGCCTACATGCCTCCAATCTGTAAATGCACTCACCCTATTCCCTGATGTGATCCCTTCATCATAATGCAACTCCTGGAAATCAATGAACGAACGAACATACTCATCCGTGATGATGTTCTTGCTCTTCTTGATCGCATCTGCTGTTTTCCAGATTGGTTGATTGATGAGGTCATTTGCGAGGAGCTGAACGTATATTGGTACGCAACCGTTGCCCCAATAGCCTGCTGGCAATGGTGGCTTCACTTTTCTTCTGATATTGGTTAGATAGGCATACTTCACTATCTCATCATCTGGGCTTTTAGAGGCCTTTGCCCTGTTTCATAAGTTAACAGATCAGTCCCTAGTCTAAGACATTAACACATGAAAAATATTACAATCAATTTCTTCAAATGACACTAATTTTGTAAGTGAATCCCTGCCAATATCAGGTAACCTTTCATACTGTAAAGGGCCTGCAGATATATATTTGTTTCTAAAATTTCTGGTAAGTACAAATCGACAACCATAAAGACTGATAAAGTAAAGGAACAATCTTTAAGCATTCGTGGTGACTGATGAGTATAAACCTATGAATCTATGACCGGCGATAGTATTACCCTAAGTTGCTCGGATTCGTGTGCGGTTGTCCGATACGGGTGCGGATCTAGAAGTCGGATCCTTCATGATCTAAATTTTAAGATTCAGGGATACGGGTACGAGGATTCGGCTAAAAATAATCCAAATATCTAAAAATAGAGTTAGAAAACCTAAATTATGAGATATTATGTCAAAAAATTGAGGAGAAAATATTGATCATGAGGAGAATTCCGGAAGGAGATAAAAGTAAAAGGAGTGAAACATAAATTTTTACGTACAAGGTATTCCATTTTCTTTAATTTCACCTTAGCTTTTATTTTGATTAAGGAAATTATTGAATCTGTCCGGAATTTCTCCGTCGATTTTGGTTTGGTTGACCAGATCGGGTATGGATCCCATACCCACACCCACACCCACACCCATGTCGTGCGGCACGGGTGCGGCATCGAAAGTGAAGAGTTCGAGCAACATAGGTATTACCAGGGGCGTAACTACAATATTAGGTACCGGTTCAAAAGAACCTAATGACTTTTGCTTAGATCATGTATTGTATAAGGAATTTATTGAATTGTATAAACATTTAATTGCAAATCTAGTAACTAAAACGATTTATAGGTTCGGTGGCAAGTTCAGAAGCCATAAACTTCACATTATCACTAGTTTTAGAATTCCTACAAATTATTTCACTAAAATACACTAATTTACCAATACTAATTATGTTTAAGAATTTAGAATGAAAATGAAGGGGAGGTAACTGGTAAAGTTGTTGTCATGTGACCAAGAGTTCACCGGTTCAAACCGTGAAAACCGTTTCTTGCAAAAATGCAAGGTAAGTCTGCCTACCATAGATCCTTATGGTTCCGCCCTTCCCGGTCCCCGTGCATAGCGCGAGCTTTAGTGCACGGGCTGCCCTTTAATTTAGAATGAGAATCACTATAACCTAAACAAAAGTCTGCAATTTTAAACTGCTAAACAAGTTGGTATTAAGTGAAAAGAACATACTTTGCTCGCCATATGAAAGCTCCCAAAGCTTCAAAAGTTGTATAAGTTGAACCGGATTGCTCATGAAGAAACCCCTTAAGCCGATCCAACCACTCATCTTTCACCTCAAAGCACTCTCGAACCGCCGGTTTACCTGATTCAAAGTAGGGCAACGAATCCCTGTCCAAACTAAGAACCTCCTGAACCGGGAACTCAACTCGAGGTGGATTCCTCGGTCCAAGCAAACTCGACCGGTCCCACACCGGTTCAATCTTCATCCCACTCAACCCACGTGCAATCTCCGCCATAGCATGAAAAAACAACGTGGACCCCATTCCATCACACATCGCGTGGTGAACCGCTGTCCCAAAAACCCACCCGCCACACTTAAACCGGGTCAGCTGCAGAATCAAGGGTCGGATCAATGCCTCGTCATCATTCGGGTCGGGTACCAGCTTTTCAGCGAAATTGTAATCCGGATCATCCAGGTAGTTAACAGAGGCCAAGGTACAATCTACCTGTTGGAAGGCGATAAATAAAAAACAAATCGAACTACACTAAAATAGGCATAACAGATATAATATGGTCCAATTGACCTACTTATAAAAAAAAAAAACTACTCTCTATTACTCAATTTATTTGACATTTTTTGCTTCGTCAGATTCAAACTACGTGAATTTTGATAACATTTTAAGATCGACAAAAATGATATGAGAAAAGTTGCAACTTATAATACTTTTTAATGTAATTTTTAAATATATACTCCATCTGTCCTAATTTATACGACACAGTTTTTTTATTCAGTAAAAAGAAAATACATTTTCTTATTTGATAATAATTTAATTTTAAACTTTATTTTTTACACTTTACGAGATATCTATAAACACACAAATATTTTTGACTTATTTTAGACCACAAGATTCAAAAGTCTACAATTATTTTTTAAATTTTATGTCCGATCAAATTACATCATATATATTGGAACAGAGGATGTCCGATAGGATGAATAATTTTCCCTAAACAAAATTCTGTTAGTAACTATATTACGGATGCTATTGTGTTTTTGTATGAAAAGAAAATATACTTTTTGAAGTAAAACAATATTTGAATATGGATGTTATAAAGAGATAATTTTATAAAAAGTGTACCACTATAATGAATATCATTAATGTTATAGATAAAATGTTGTTATAAAAAATAAAATAAACATAAAATTTTTCATTTTGAAAAAAATCAGAATGTTGTCGCGGAATAAATATTGTTATAACGAATGACAATTAATAAAAAAAAAATAATGTCTACCACAATTACGATGTAGAATTTAAATAAGATATGAAATTCGGAGCAAATTTTAACACTACCGAGGACAGAATTACGGGAATGCCATTTCCCACTTGACAGTAAAGTTCTAGACGGTTATCGGACGGACGAGGGCGGAGAGAGCCAGCGAATTGGTAGTAGTGAACGAGAGCAGCGGATAGAGAGGATGTGATAACTTCATATGGGTCCAATTGTATTTGTTGTGTTGTATCGTTGAAGTAGACACGGAGGTATCGGAAAGTGAGATTGAGGTTTCGATCGGTGTCAAGGTGGGAGAGAGAAAGGACATGATTTTCAGTGAAAGGTGGCGTACAAGGGTAGATTGTCGTGGTTTTATGGATGGTTACTTCCATTTTTTCCGGTGGACGGCGATGGTTGTGATCGGAAAATGGTTGATGTTTTTTGTTTGTTTATAAAGTTAAAAAGAAGTGAGATAAGATGATAGGTGGGAAAATGTGGAAAGAAGTCAACAACCAAGTAAGTCATTGATGTTTTTTTTTTTGTTTTTTTTTTGGTAGTAAAATTCCTTAAATTATTATTGGCTAAATTATTTTTTTATTACTATAAAGTCATTTAATTATAAATATTTTCCTCAAAAGTATAAAGCACTCGTTCCGTCTCATTTTAAGTGTCTTAATTTGACTAAGTATGATGTTTAAGAAATAAAGATAAAATTTTGAATCTTGTAGTCTTAAATTAAATATGTATATAATGTCCTAAAATGTCTTTTAATTTTGTGGTTATAAATTTATCACGAAGGATCTTTGAATTATCAACTTACTAAGTGTGGAAATAGACATTTTTTTTGGGACACGCCAAAAAAAAGTACAACACTTAAAATGAGACATAGGGAGTACCATATAGGGCGGGGCATAAATTATCGAAAACTGAATTATCGAGCAGTAAATTAATCTTCTGATTGCGATAAAATTATTATTAATATTTGCTTTCTTGAATGGTAAATCCCGAATAACATACCTAAATTTACCGAATCGAAGTTTAATTTATCAAATCGAACCGAACTTTGAAACT
Source organism: Anisodus tanguticus (assembly GCA_034509755.1). Taxonomy (NCBI): domain Eukaryota; kingdom Viridiplantae; phylum Streptophyta; class Magnoliopsida; order Solanales; family Solanaceae; genus Anisodus; species Anisodus tanguticus. The sequence continues at coordinate 49,346,036 of CM067552.1, read as the reverse complement.
TCAGTATTTGATATCTACTTTCTTACCGAATCCAAATTTTGAAAATACCGAATCTAATACCGAACGCCCACTCATGGTACCATATTAGCTTAATTACTTATAAAAAAAAAGAGAGAGAAACAAGTAGATAGAAGAAATATAAAATGGTGATGAATATTTTGATCAACAAATTAGTCCTTTTGAATCAACAAGGAATAACAAATACATAAGATAAATAATACTTTAAATAGAGTAATAGAGATTACACTTATTGGTCCTACTTTATTTCATTAAAATTATAATGGTGATGAGTAATGAAAATAGTGTTATGAGATAGAGCTTAAATTTTTGAATTAACACGTAATACGAATTATCATTTACATTCAAGTGGTTGATATGTCTTGTACAAAGAGGAAAGGACATGGTGTTGATGGCTTTTTTTAAGTTGTGGACCCATCACTTTATGATGAAATTTTTTATAATGTTTGAGGCATAAGTATGTCATGGTGGGTGAGGGAGTATTTAATTGAAATTATATGGTGGAACCATCACTTTAGGATCTTCTTTAGTATTTTTCCTCCTCTTTCCTTTTTTTTCCCATTTTATGTTTTTCATCAATTTTAAAATTAATTTTATTATATGCGGAGCAAAATTCTTTCAGATATTCTCAATTTTATTATTTAGTTTTTCAATTTCTTCTTAAAAATTCAGTTTAACTCCCAATAAGCTTAAAAAAATAATTGGCACTTGAAAAAAAGTTTTTAAATGTAAAAGCTAATAGCTAAAAGTGAATTCGGGTACTTCTAAAAGTAAAAATATCTTGGAAAATCTATTGCACTTTTTTTCCGGTATATATTCAACAGCAAAGGGCCAAATATGCCATTAGCCTATATCACGTTTGCCCTCATTTTAAACGTTGTCTCAATTATGCTCTTACCGTTATGTTTTGCTTATACTCGTACCCCTCGATTTAACGAAAATATATTGGAGTGCATATTTGTTCAGCTCTCATAGTATAGGGGCATGTTTAATCTATTCAAATTCCTGAATATTATGGCTCAAAAATAACCATATGGCACAAAATATCATTGCATTCCAAAACACAAAAAACATTTGCAATTACAATCCATCCACCATTACATTACATCTAAATTATACAACTAAAAGTTCAAATGCGATTACATCCATTTTTAAAGATCATTTTCACTAATACGAGCACGATTTTCCTTTTCAAAAGATTGTTATCACTAATGATCATAGCATCATTTTTATTTTTCAATTTTGTTGATGACTTGGATAGTTTTTGCTGAAAAAATTTCGTCTTCGCGGTCCCTATCTACACGATAATGCATGCAATAAAAATCATAAGGAAAAAGATATATGCAACACAACATAAACATAAACATAAAAAATCACAGATCTACCACGAAACAAAAATAATCACAAAGAAAAAGAGATAACTTACATCAGACTTATAAAACATGAAAAAACGTCTCTCACAATACTGATTTTTTATAATACAGTAATAACAGAGAGAATATTAGATTTTAAGCATTTATACAATTTCTTACATAAATTCAATGTGGTCTGGTCCTTTTGCGAATTTCACGCATTATGCGAAACTGAATAAATATGCCCTCCAAATTTTTTTTAGATTTTTGTTAAATTGAGGGGCACGAGTATAAGCAAAAAAAAACGGTAAGAGCATAATTAGAACAACGTTTAAAATGAGGGTAAATGTGCGCAATATCATATAGGCTAAGGGCAGATATGAAATTCAAAATTTTAAATGTCATCAAAGTAGACCCTCAATTTAAGGGTATACAAAATCGATTTTAGTGTTATTGGGTAATGATTTTAAACGATTTTGTAATTTTTTTGGACTGTCAATTTGATTATTTGATTTTTAAATTTTTATTAACGGTTAAACTGATAACTCAAAAGGAACATAAGGTCTTATTAAAACCTTTTAAAGTATATTTCAATGATATTTCTCCGTGAAAGATGTTAAAGGCCAAACCAAGTGTGACTGAAGACTTTGCTGGTTCAGTTTATCGATTAAATCAATTTTTTCACACTCCTAAATTCAGGGTCTACTTTGATGACACTTAAAATTTTGAACTTTACGAGTGCATAATGTAGCAACTTTGAATTAAATGTATTAAAAAAAAAAAGAGAGATGGGTCCACAATATGATTTTAATTAAATAGTCCCTCCCACCATGTCATATTTATGCCTCAATGGGAACGTAATTTCTTTCAAATTTTGGATTGGCTTCTTTGATCATTATGACAATTGGTCTTCCTTTGACCTCCCTTTTACGACGGCTGTGCTGTTCACTACCTAACTAATTGCAGAATAGTTTATTTATTAACTTGTAATATTCTGAATATATACTATTTCATGCTTCTTTTTTTGGGTAATAATGTGTTAGAATCAATTTCCAAGAATTATGCGAACCTCAATGATAATACTATTGTATTGTATGCATAATATCTAATATTACAAGTGATGACTACTAAAATTGGGACTTGTACTTGCTCTATCCCCAAAAGCAAGATTAGAAATCAGAGAAACTACCTGGTTAATTTAAATTTATCTTTTCTATATATGTTAATTAATAAAATCTTGTTAAGAGAATGGATCCAAGGGTTGAAGTGAAAATTCTCTAAAATTGGATAAGAAATAACAGCTCATTTCCTCAACCGTGTGAAATACTTAACAAATCTTCAACCTTGTGGACCACTTGACAATTTTTTCACTTATTGTGTTATTAGTATTAAATTAGATTATATGATAACAAAATATCGTCGATTTTATTCAAACAGACTTGCTTCTATATCTTTTAAATCCCAAATTAGATGCAATCATAATATTGTACTCAGTGTAACTATTTTCCTCCTTTTTTTTTTGTATTTACGTGAAAATTTTCTCTTGGAAATTAATGAGATATGATAGCTGGCATCCAAGAAAAACAAAATAATGTTAGGTGGATTGGAAAAATATCATAGGAAGCAACCTTTGTGTTTTTGTGGCCATACGTGCAGGACGGCTACAGACTAATAAAACTTGTTTCAACACGCTTTAATTTGATACCTCGTACGTATGTTTACTTGATTCCTTTTAAATTTAACCATTCCCAATATCCCTCCTAAAAAAACACATATAGATGCTAACATAAAATGGTTGTAATTTCTTTTCACAATGACTAATAGTCTATATCTATATATAATATAAATCATGTTGGCGTCCAAGCACAAAATTGGAGCACAATCTCTATTTTCAAAGACACTACATACATAACTTTTGGAGGGTATATAATTTAGTTTTAAATTGATTATGATTCTTAGCATGCTTATTTAATGGTTTAGGTATTTTGCCTGCTCTTGCTTAGTATATTATTTATGTTTTTAATTATTGTTAATTTTTTTTGCCTATTTGACCTGCTTTGCTATTGTTCTATTCTGAGTCGGGGATCTATCAGAAACAATTTTTCTATCTCCAAGGTAAGAGTAAGGCCTGCGTACACTCTACCCTTTTCAGATCTCATTTGTGGGATTACAGTATTGGCACTACAAGAAAGTATAGAATTTGCAACAAACCTTTAGTAACAATAAATATAGTATTGCTAAAAAATGTAAATGACAACAAAAATTTAATATATTGTTGCTAAAAATATAAATGGGAAACAACAAAAAAAATTGTTGTTGCGAAAACTTATCGCATCGGAGGTTATTGCAACGGCATACAATAGTTTTTGTTGTTGCAAAAAGTATTTTTAGCAACAATATCCAATATATGACAATAAAATTGTTGTTGTCAAATGCCTTTCTTCATGTAATGTGGATTTGTTGTTGTTGTAGGTATTTTGCCTGCTGAAAGTCTTGATAGGAGTTGTTCATTGTGTTAGTGCACATTTAATGTTGTGTTGCAATATTTAGTGAGCTGAGACTTTGGATGTTTATCAAAAAATTACTTATAATTAGTACACTAAATTAGACTTGATATATGTAAAATAAAGATATATAGACAGATTTTAATCTATTTTTATGTTTTTTTAACCTGATATAAAATTAATCCTATAAGTATTACATTGACTTAGATTATTAGTCTCCAATAAGTAAAACCAAATTTGAAACTTCAAAGGAATTTTAAAAACGTGTTCCTCGTTTACTAAAAAGGACTATATGTGAATTATTTGAACAAAGAAAAGTAAACATACGTAACATTTTAACCCTACGAAGTATACGAGCACATTAACAAGAAAATAAACATGCATGCACCAATCACATCATTTTCTTTTTTCCACAGTTAAACTTCAAAGTTAGAGCAGCAAAATTGAGACTTTCATGCTTCCAATTGCCTATAAATGCTGCACTAACTCACAAACAATAGATCATCAAACTTTTAATTTCCTCATTCAATTCATTCTCCTTAAACCCTACTTTTAATTTTTCTCTTAAACCTTTTTTCCTTACTTTAATTGCTCAAAAATGCCTACTGCTGCCTCAATTGATCTTTCAAATATCACTGATTTTGTAGTAAATGAAGGCCATGGAGTAAAGGGTCTTTCAGAAATGGGCCTTCAAAAACTACCTAAACAATACATTCAGCCAATGGAAGAGAGAATTACAAAAAGTACTGTAATTCTTGATGATCACATTCCAGTAATTGATATGTCCAATTGGGACATTGACAACAAATTAGTTTGTGAAAAAATCTGTAATGCAGCTGAAAAATGGGGTTTTTTCCAGATTATAAATCACGATATTTCTCTTGAAGTTCTTGAATCTGTTAAGGAGGCCACATATAGGTTTTTTAAACGGCCAGCGGAGGAGAAAAATAAGCATTCTAAGGAAAATTCATCGACGAATAACGTGAGATATGGAACAAGTTTTACTCCTAAAGCTGAAAAGGCTTTGGAGTGGAAAGATTATTTGAGCCTTTTTTATGTTTCTGATGAAGATGCTGCTGCTCTTTGGCCTTCTGCTCTCAGGTTTGCAACATTAATTCAACCATCACCACCCATCCCCACCCCACCCCACCCCAAAAAAAGAAAAAAAGAGCAAAGAGAATATGTGCAAAAATATTCTTGATCTAATGATCATTTCCTTCCTCCTTAGCTTAATTTATCTAAAAATAAATAAGAAAGAAGAGACGGAATATCGAACTGAAGTGCATGGATGCATGCATTTATACTTCGAGATTTAAATTATATACACTAACAATATAAAGACACTTATCAATATATTTTAATTTGTGAAAATAAAATTAAAAACTTTGTATAATAGGTTATGTATCATTTTTACCAAGGCCGTTACCAATTAATATTTATCATAAAGATTTACTTATATAAATACTTTGAAAGCGATTGATTTTGAAGATATTTTTTGTACTTCAATGTATAGCTAGAAATTAAACTTTTTATTTTCAAACTAACTTCATACATGTGTAAAGGAAAAATATTAAAAGAACGAAGAAACAGTAAATTCTATACATGGTACTGGGGAACAAGAATATATAGCCTTTGTACTTTTTACATAGTTGGGAAACAAAATATTTGTATAGCAGCCGAACTTATCAAATCATGCTTATTCCTTCTTCGGTGACTTTGAATATTAAAACGTCTGCTGTTATTATACATATAATAAAGTTAGGCTTAAGTTCAATATAATTTTGACACTTTTTCCTGTTGCCTCCACAATTATATCAACAGGAAATACTTCACGTCTTTCCGTCTATAACACTTACAAATTGTCAATAAAATATTTAAAGTCTACGTCGAACTAATTATGTCATAAAAATTACTATACGTCATGTTTTCTTTTTTCTGTTTATCGGCATACTTAAACTTTTTTTTATTTCAGGGATGAAGCATTAGACTTCTTGAGAAATTCCGAAATTGTCATCAAGAAACTCTTGGAGGCACTTATGAAAGGATTAAACGTAAAACAAATAGACCAAACCAAAGAATCACTTCTAATGGGCTCAAAGAGGATTAACGTTAACTACTATCCAAAATGCCCTAATCCCGAGTTAACCGTGGGAGTAGGTCGTCACTCTGATGTCTCAACGTTAACGATTCTTCTTCAGGACAATATCGGAGGACTTTATGTGAAAAAGCTCGAGAGTGACACGTGGGTTCATGTCCCACCAATCCAGGGGGCTCTGGTGATTAACATTGGCGATGCACTTCAAATAATGAGCAACGGACGATACAAGAGCATCGAACATCGTGTTATGGCTAATGGTAATAATAATAGGATATCCGTGCCTATTTTCGTTAACCCTAAGCCTAGTGATGTAATCGGACCTTTGGCAGAAGTGTTGGAGAGTGGGGAGGAGCCAATTTACAAACAAGTTCTTTACTCGGATTATGTCAAGCATTTCTTTAGGAAAGCTCATGATGGGAAAGACACTGTTGATTTTGCTAAAATCAATTAGAAATGATCAGTGGGTCTGGTCTGCCCGAAAGATAATAAGTGCTTAAATCAATAAGTTAGTTAATGTATTTTTCTTTCATGTATGTTTCTCAAGTACAGCATCTGTTTCTTTGTATTAAATTTAAAACTTTAATATGATTTCCTTGGGATTAATTATTGGAAACTAAAGGCCTATAATCTATATAAGCTGTGATCAATGAGGCTTTAAGTATTTCCTATACCGATTTTCTATATTTTGTACAATTATTTCAGAATCCATTAGTTTCGTAAATTTATAAAAGACTGAATTATACTTTAAATATTATGCATCATAACACGATACAGAGTCATACTGGACCGAATGAGTTTTGGTAAGCTGTAATGTTTCTAGCAAGAGTAATTCTTAATTTGTCTGCTATGAAGACATTAACAACAAATAAAGGAAAAAAGGGTGCCAAGACAATTCCTAAATTAATAGACATTTCACTTTCCTTCCAATTCCATCATGAACTCATGAATTAGTTGATGGCGACATAGGACTAATTAATCAACTGCGTACGCGGGGTAAAAAAACAAAAAGAAAGCAAACAGTACTGCTAACGGAGTATATATCACGAGTCCGGAACTTAAATGTCCCAAAACCAACGATGTGAACCAAAATATCCCAAAAAAAAAAAAATGACAAACTACCTTTTTGCGCATGAATTTTTTGCGCAAAAGGACTTAACCGTAACGGCCTAGTTAAGTAATAAACCATAGCCAACCTTCTCCATTTCATGTTCACTCTTCACCTTCTCCATTTTCATTTTTTTTACCATACTTTAGCCCCCCAAAAAATCATGTCTCAAAGCTCCGAAATGTCAAACTTTGCTATAGAACCCGATGTTTATGGTTGTGGTTATTATTGTAAGCTCAGAACATCAAGGACCCAAGATAATCTGGGTCATCGTTTTTGGCGTTGTAAAGTGCCTGATGTAAGTGTTTTACAAGTTTTTAGGGTTTAAAGTTTTTTCACATTACCTACATATTTTACTTCAAAAACTAATTTTCTTGTAATGTTTATAGGATATGGATGGTTGCAAATATTTTCGATGGGAAGATGAAATTCCCGTGGATAAAACGGTGGCGGCGAAGTTTAAAAAGCCTCATGTTGATAGAGATACAGCGACTTCACGTATCACTAGAGACGCCGTGAAGTTTGACTTGCGGTTTAAGCTTACGGAAGCTCAAGAAAAAATTGATCTTTTGGAGGTCTTGCTAAAAGAATCCGAATAATAAATTGAAAAATGCTTTGAATAATAAATTGAAATTTTGGAAGATGATTTGTGCTATCTTGTTGTTGTTTATTATTTCTATGTATTTTGTTTAATAAGTTCAGTATTTATATATATTTTGTTTTTATGTATTTTCAGTTAATTTTATTATTTCTATGTATTTTATGTTTACTCGTTGCACATTTTCATGTATTATGTATTTTCTATATATTTTTAAATGTATTATGTAATCGGCACCTTTTATGTACTAATTTATTTGTGTTTTCATTAAAAATTGTGAATTGTTGAACTTTTTATGTATTATTAACTCTAAGACGCTTATATAAATTAGTAATAGACTATAACAATCAAAGTAAAATTAAACATACTAATTTTCTTCAAATTGATGACTTCATCATAAATTCAAAATACAAATAAAATCATAGTACCCCTAATAAGAAAAGTAAGTACATTTATCTGCCTCAATTAGTTGAACTTGCGGACTTTGGATAATCCACAATAAGAAAAGATCACTGATAAATGGATAGAGAATAATTCATGAAAGCCCAGATCAGATTAATTAAGGACAAGCTTGATCGTTTACTAGCTCGCTACAACCTGCAATAGCTGGCTGATCAAAATAATAGAGAATACGTAAATATTCTCCATATATTCTATAATTATTATTTGAGTATAATTATGTAAAGTATATATTCTCATACAATTAGGAATACAATTGTAAATACCTATATATATTGAATTAATGAGACGACTCCAAACAAGAAGAATTACACCACTCTATATGGTATCAGAAGTCAAAATCCTAGCCTACCCTAAACTCTAGTCGGCCGCCGACCCACCCCCCTCTCGTTACTCGGTAACGACGGAACCCTAGCAAAACCTACAACTAATTCCCCTGCACCACCCCCACTTTCTTCTTACTTCCGGTGGCAACATAGCTTCTCCTGATTCCTCATCCTCCACACAAGACGTCACACATCCTCCTTCTCCACACAAGACGTCACACATCCTCCTCCTCTCCCAACTCTTTTCATCCGGCGTTTGCCGTGACGAACATCAAAAACTTTATCCATTTGATTCTTGATCAGGAGGATGGATAATACTCTTCGTGGGTTGAGTTATTTCAAATACATGCTTGTGCCTTCAACGTTCTTGATCACATCGATGCCACCACACCCCGTCCGCCCGACGTCGACAACACAACGTGGAAACGCCTTGATGCAATTGTCAAGCAATGGATATATGGCATCATATCCAAGGATCTACTTCATACTATTATGAAGAGAGGTGCCTCAGCTCACAAATTATGGACACGGCTAGAGGAAATCTTTCAAGACAACAAACATACATGTGTCGTCTATTTGGAGGAACAATTCAACAACACTCGTCTTTAGAACTTTGCCAACATGTCAGACTATTGTAAACAAATAAAATTGGTTGTCGATTAATTGTCTAATGTTGGCACTCCGATTTTCGAAACAAAGATGGTTTTACAACTTATCAATGATTTGTCGAAGGGTGAGTACGATACACTTGCGATGATGATCCAATAAGTTGATCCCCTCCCTAGCTTCAACAAGGCCCACTCACAATTGTTGTTGGAGGAGATTAGACAAGCCAAATAGGACGAGCACACTCAACAGGCATTGGCGGTTGACGTAATGCCAACCACCGACACACCCACCGGTCCTCCGTAACCCACGGACCACCAACTTCATCATGGTGGTCGATGAGGCAGAAGGGGACGCAACCGCGAAAATCGAGGCCGTGGCAAAAAATCTAACGCCGGCGGACAAACACAGTCGGTCCAATACCCATCTCAGTGGGTCGGCCAAGTAACATGGCCCATGGCCATAACCCATAGCCCCGGTAACTGGGCCTCGCCACCATGCACGTATCCCACACTTTCGGCCCAACAATTTGGCCAACGCCAATAGCCGAGCATTATAGGCCCACCTCTAGGCCCATGCCACATGGGCCAGCACCACCAGGCCCATTTATCCACGTCCCAACAGCAGGCCTACGACCCCATGACCCCTACTGATCTGAGTTAGGACTACAACACTACGAACCTTCATCAGGCCGATGACGCATGGTACATAGATACATGGGCCACATCCCACCTCACTCGCGACTCTGGTATTCTCCCTCACTTATTTAGTTTGAACAATCCTCAATTGATTCTGATCGGCAATGGCAATCATATTCCAATTCAAGGCTATGACACCACTCAAACACAACCGCCTCACCCACCTTTTACCCTAAAAAATTCCTATATGCTCCTAACATCATTTAAAAATTAAATCTATGTTAGAAAGTTTGCTAGTGACAATTCTGTATCTATTTAGTTTGACCCTTTTGGTTTTTATATGAAGGACCTACGTACGGGGACAACTCTTACGAGATGCAATAGTGTGGGGGACCTATATCTTTTCTCATCCAATTATGATGCAAGTGTCAATCCACCAACCTCTCTAACTGCAATCTCTCCATCCACTTGGCATAGTAGACTCGAGCACCCGGGAGCACTAGTTTTTAATTTTCTTAGAAGTCAGGATTTCATTCAATATAATAACATGAAATTTACCTCCTTTTGCTACTCTTTTCCTTTAGGAAAACATGTTAGACTTCTTTTTCAATCTTCATTAAGTGTAACATTTTCTCCTTTGATATTATTCATGCGGATTTATGGACTTCTCCCATTACTAGCAAACTAGGTCATAAATATTATTTGGTGTTTCTGAATGATTTCTCTCACTTTCTTTGGGTTTATCCTCTAAAATATAAGTCCCAAGTCTACACAATTTTTCTTGAATTTCAAGCATATGTTAAAACCCAAATTGAAAAGACTATCAAAATGTTTCAATGTGATAACGGTCGTAAGTTTGACAACCTTCCTTCTCATAAATTTTGTGCAGACCACGGCATGGCGTTTCGATTTTCTTGCCCCCATACCTCACCTCAAAATGGTAAAACCGAAAGAATCCTACGCACCATCAATAATAAGATCCGCACTATTCTCTTCCATGCTTTCATCCTCCCTTCTTTTTGGGTATACGACTTACACATGGCAGCATACCTCCTTAATATATTACCAACACGAACTCTTCAAAATAAAACTCCAACCAAATTTCTCTCCTGTCGGATATCCTCTTATGATCACATTCAGATTTTTGGTTATCTATGCTACCCGAATCTCGCCTCCACGGCCCCTCACAAATTAGCACCTAGAACTACCCCTTCCATTTTCTTAGGTTTCCCGTCAAACCATAGGGGGTACATATGCAATAATTTGTCCACAAATAAAATCCTAGTCTCTCACCATGTCACATTCGAGGAAAACGTTTTCCCATTTGCAAACGTCTAAAATTTTCAAGTCACTGATTACGGCTTCCTTGATGACCCAGACACTTTCCCCTCATTAGAACCAGAATTGGAATGCGGTCATGCGTGAGGAATTTAATGCGCTCACTACACAACGCACTTGGGATCTTATCCCGAGACCAGAGGGGGTGAATGTAATTTGTTACATGTGGATAAATCATCACAAATTCAGAGATAGTGGTGAGCTTGAACTCCATAAGACGAGACTTGTGGAAAAATGGCACGGGGCAACAAGAGGGAGTTGATTGTGGTGAGACCTTCATTCCAATGGTTAAACCAGCACCATTCACACTGTTTTGAGCATAGCCATTGGAAAGAATTGGCCGATTCATCAACTTTATGTGAAAAATGTGTTCTTACATGGGGATTTGAAAGAAACTGTATATATGCATCAACCACCTGGCTTTGTGCATCCAGAGGCTCCTCAGTATGTCTACCGCCTTCGAAAGTCACTCTATGGCTTGAAATAAGCTCCTAGGACTTGGTATGAACGCTTTGACACTTACATCATGCAGATCGGGTTCGTGTGCAGCAAAAGTGATAATTTACTTTTTATTTTTCATCGAGGTAATGACACTGCATACCTTTTGCTCTATGTGGATGATATTGTTATGACTGCCTCATCTGATGTGCTGAAACACGAGATCACTACCTTGCTCAAATCTGAATTCGCTATAACAGACTTGCGTAAGTTGAGTTATTTTTTAGGGATTTCAGTGACCAGATCCAAAAATGCAATGTTCATGTGTCAGCGTACGTATGCCAAAGAAATTGTTTACAGGGCTAAAATGGTAAACTGCAAGATCATGCTCACTCCAGTCGACTCAAAGTCGAAACTCAGTGCCGATGACGGGGATCTGGTGCTCGATCTTTCTCTTTACATGAGTCTTGTTGGTGCACTTCAGTATCTTACCTTCACTAGACCCGATATTGCCTATGTCGTTCAGCAGGTGTTTTTGTTCATACATGCTCCCAGGGAGCCTCACTTTACCGCTCTTAAACGTATCATTTGGTACGTTAAGGGTACTCTTGACTACGGATTACATCTTTATCCATCTGCACCGACCAAACTGACATCGTATACCGACGCCGATTGGGGCGGCTGTCCGGACACACGTCGATCTACTTCTAGCTACTGTGCATTTATGGTGATAATCTCATCTCGTGGTCTGCCAAACGGCAAGCTACACTTTCCCGTTCGAGTGCAGAAGCATTGCAAACGTTGTTGCCGAGATCTGCTGGCTCATAAACCTTCTTCTAGAGTTTCATTATCCCTTACGTAAGGCATCTCTTGTCTATTGTGATAACATATCTGTTGTTTACTTGTCTCATAACCCGGTCCAGCATCAAGCGAACCAAACATATTGAGATGGATATTCATCTTGTTCGTGAGAAGGTTGCCATGGGCCATGTTCGGTTGTTACATGTTCCTTCTTCCTATCAATACGCAAATATATTCACTAATGGACTTCCTCGACAGTTGTTCCTTGACTTCAGATCCAGTCTGAGTGTTCGGCCTCCTCCCGCTCCAACTGAGGGGGTGTGATAGAGAATACGTAAATATTCTTCATATATTCTGTAATTATTATTTGAGTGTAATTATGTGAAGTAGATATTTTTATACAATTAGAATTACAATTATAAACACCTATATATATTGAATTAATTAGAAGACTTCAGACAAGGTGAATTACACAATTCTAACTAGAATGGTTCCTGCTTATTTGATTGTTACATATTATTCTTTAATACTAACCTATTACTATAGAATCTCTAAAACTTAGCTGTGTTACATTAGTCGGAACACCAGTACATATGCTCATGAAAGTAATGCACTAGCTAGCTATAATAATCTCCTGGTTAATGAGTCGTCGTGTATATATATATATGCACGCTGTGATTACTGGTTTGCTCATCCTTAAATTAATTTGTACATGAAGATATTAATTGCATGCAGAAGAGGAAAATGATAATGAAAACATGAGAACTTATATATGCATGTTGGAGAGTCGACAAGTTGGTGTTCCATTGAAGGCTTGAAACACATACTAAACACTTCTCTAAATGTGATATTTGCTATAGCTGACAATAAATGTGACTTATACTATAACGCGTATTTCTGGCATTCCTTTCAGAATTACACACCACTGGAATTTGTTTAGTCAAAAGTGCATGTTTGGAAAAAAATTCTTGAGGTTGCTATAAGAATACAAATCAACCACCCAACTAACCATTTCTCGATTTGGCTGATATTGACATTGCAACATAACAATGCCCATTTTAATGTTAATACAACCGGTAGTATCTGTTTAGAGAACATCATGGAACTATGATAAATTAACAGTGCCAAATCAAGCAAGGTTAAATTAAAGACAACATGTTAAGCAAGCACCCATCAAAAGATGTAAAAAGAAAAACTATAATCTTGCCTCTACAAAGCTTTTACGAACAAGATCTCCCATCTACAGGGGACAAAGAATATCGAAGAAAGAAATAATTGTCCTTTCTACTAGACTAGCAACAAAAATTATGAGAAAACAGGAACGGACAGGGCCGATTATTCTTTGCTGGAAATTATACATGCAGAGCACCAATCCCCGGCTTCAGTGTCTCTTCACTGCATCTCCATGAAGTTCCTGGAGAACTGAGAGAAAGAAAGCATCACCCGGCTGATTTACAAGCTTCATACATTGCAGTTGCACCACTGTAGTACAAGATACTACAAACTCCTTTGAGGCCCCCCAGCATATAAATCAGAAAGCAGGAACACCTGGCACAAAAATCACAATGTTTGTGCAGCTGCATCATAGGAAATAATCTGGGGTTCTTCGGGTTACATCTGGCTCCCCTCTCCTTGGAGCTGGTTCAAACTGCAAAAGGTGAATTGTCAAACTATGAACAGTTGCAATGTTTGCAGAATACACATAATCAAGGTGGTACCTAACTATCACATGAAATTTGAGAGAGAGAGAGAGAGAGAGACCTGAATGAATGAATGTATGCCCATTGCAATCATCAACTTACAAAATGGATGCCATATTTCCACAGCGGTGACAATAGTTAGAAAATGAAAAATGAACATAATTTAGAGAGTTATGATGATTAGTCTACTTACTCTCTCACAATATGGTCAGTAATTAAATTGATAAAAAGATAACATAAAACAAACCCTTCTGTTTTCCCTTCAGTTGAAAATTGAGTAATATGTATATGTTTCCTTCTGCTACCCATATCAATTCTTAACAACAAAAGGATCTGTTTCACATACTTCTAGATTTTCCCAAGCCCAAGTTGACAAAAGACCCCAGATATTCTGATCAGTAATACATCAATCAAAAGAAAATCAACCAAGGAAGAAACGAAGAGAAAATCAACGAGAACCGCTACATATCAATCAACTATGCCTCAATCCCAATTCCCAAATCAAAATGGGTTCAGCTGTATTATATCCATTCCAAAGTTCATTACTACAGGAAAGATTTTTCATTTGACTATTTTACTCTAGTCATCAATCTATCGCAATCCTCATAATTTATCTCCAAACAAGAACACCCACAACACCTCAATCTCAAACTAGTTGAGCTTAGCTATATGAATCCTCCATATCTATTTCGCCCATTCGGGCTTTATTAAAACAAGCATTCATTGTAAGTTGGCTATGTTTAGTCAGCATGTCCACCTACAGAAAGCTTTCTTATCAGTCCTCTATATCCACTCCACTCTATTCAGCCTTTTTATAAATACAAGAATTCATTAGAATTTCGACTTTTTTTTCTCAGCCCGATCACCTACATAAAGCTTTCTTATTAATCCTCTATATCCACTCCGTTCTAGTCAGGATTTCCATAAACACAAAGATTCAGTATAATTTGTCTTTTTTTATACTCAGCCCGACCACGTACAACAAGCCTTTCTTATAATCCTCAATATCCATTCTTCTATTCCAGCTTCATTAGCGCAAAAATTCATCATAATTTGACTAGTTTAACAGCTCCTTAATCAAAACTAATAGGAGCTCACATATGAATCTTCTCTATGTTGAGCTTTATGAACACAGATGACCTTATCGTAATTTGATTATTTTAACAGCTCCTCAATCAAACTAATTCACATATGAATCTTCTCAATTTTGAGCTTTATGAACACAAAGGTCATTATCGTAATTTGACTATTTACAACAAATATCATCATTTAACTGAAGGTAAATGTATCAGATCGGAGAATATTCAATTCGTATTATCATAAAAAGATAATATTTATATGAAATGGGAAGGGAAAAAAGATGTACCTCGTGATGGCTGCCAGCGGCGCCGAAAAAGAAATGGAGTCGCAGCAGTGACAACTGAAAACCCTAGCGGACGAGACAACTGAATATTTTGCTCTCTTTTTTTAGGTTAAGATTTAAGTTTACACAAGTTTTTTTTTTTAAATAGAAAGGCGTCGCCACAGTTCGCCTTATGCCATGGTCGCCTTACACTCGCCTTTTGAAAAATGCCACGCCTAGGCTGCTTGTGGCGACGAAGGCTCGCCTTGCCATGCCTCGTGCCAAAAGGCGTAAGGCGGTCGCCTTTCAAAACACTGGGTGTGAGGATGTGCCAGTTAGGAGGTGTGAGAGATTGACGGTCGTAGGAGTTAGAAGAGGTAGGAGTAGGCTGAAGAAGAACTGGGGAAGTGATTAGACAGGATATGGCTCTACCCAATTAACTGAGGACATGGCCTTAGATAGAAAGATTTGGCGGTCGATAATTAGGATAGAACTGTAGTAGGTATTTGAGTTTTGTCGCGTTGGGTGTGAAAGAGGTGGGAGCTAGCTTTTCCATCTCCTTTTCTTAGATGTATTATTTTGGTATCACGTCGATCATTATCTCTATGTGTGTATTACTATGTTGGACCATTTGTTTTGTATCTTGATATTTTGCTGCCTTATTTTGCATGCAACCCTGCAATAATTATGTTTCTTTTGAGTCGATGGTATATCGGAAACAATCTTTCTACCCCGCAAAGGTAGAGGTAAGGTCTGCGTACTTCCTCTCAAGACACCACTCGTGGGATTACACTGGGTATGTTGTTGTTTAGGGTTACTGTGTGCTTGAATCGAGATCCAAGTGTGCTTGTGAACAGAATCAAATGGAATTATGGGATTTAAAACATCAAGTATTGGATCTTCACTCATTTCACATACGAGATAGAATTAGTTGCTAATTCGAACTGATAGTCAGGCGAAAAAAGTGGATTCTAACAACTAGCTAACAAGTTTGAACTGGCCGGTTATTCATTTGAATCCAAATAGCTTTTGAGCCTTTTGACTCTATAAGTTTCTTAGTTCGGGTTGCCAAACCAGTAATACAAATCCTTATAGATTTCTAGTTTCGGATTTGATGAAATAGATTGATTTAGGTAGCTGATGAATTCTAAAGGTGGCTTCTTTTTCAAGGTAGTTGCTTGTAGGATTCACGCAGACTAATTACTGTTGTTCAGTGTCAGTAGATTTCAAACTACTTAGAAAGGAACAGATGCAAATACGGGTTTGATTGATGTTGGCGCATAGAACCATCAGTCCAATATTCTTGTTATGTTTGGAAACTGTAAAAGTAGCCGCCTTATATGGATCTGTCCACAACGACTGCACTTTTTTATTCGAAAAGAAAAACATATAGGGCAGAAAGAAGAACCGGTCTAGTGAAAGAAATTGCTGGTGGATAAAATGAGTTTCTGGTTGTTATGTTGTTAGACTAAGGTTTTGTAATCTCTAACTTGGAGGATCTGAATGTTCATCATCAAGATGCCACTCTGACTCAGTGTTATCATCTAATATGAGAGCAAAGTTCATTTGCTTGTCCCCTTGCTTTGTGATTGTGATGTATCTTTTGATTTGCTATTATTTCTTCGGAGATTTAGCTGGCCAGGTATGCAGGTAGAGCTTCTTAATGATCATTGAAGACCGAGGATAAAAAATCTATTAGATATGTTGAGCTTTAAGGGAAGAGATGGCTATAGTTGCATAATATATTCTCCATGCAGAACAAGAACAGTCAAGTATTTATCTCCAACATTTGCAATTTCACAGCTTTTGATTTCCGTATTTATATATCTTTCTCATTGATACCTCTTGTGTCTTCTTTATTACAGAATTGTTTCACATTGTGTTAGATGCCCTCTTACCATTTAGTACACTCAGTGTAGATAGTCTCCTTTTTTCGTTCTTCTTTACTTTTGTTTATGTTTCTTTTTTTGTTTCTTGTTCTTTTCTTTTGGATAACAAATGTTTTATTGATGAGAGTATAGAATTGAGGACCAGACATCTCATGAAGCAGGTTATAAAAAGTTGAATTAGAAATGCTAATACTTCGAAAAGAATATAAACGATGTTTTTATCCCTTCTCTTTGTACTTGTTACAATTTTGGTTTATGTTTCTTGCATTAAGTTATTTGTGTTGGATTAGGCGAGTGTTTCTCTCTAATATTGCAAATGCTTTATCATGTCATTGATGTCTCATTTTTCTTGTTAATGAATTATAAGGAAGGCGTCCGGAATGTATTTTGTACTTTGAGTGAAGATAAGAGGCCTTTTATGTTTTGTATTTTCTCATTTTTTCTTTGTTTTTTGGGGGGTTGGGGGGGGGGGGGGGGGATGTTCAGGTGGAGCAGTATGATCCATCTCTGTTTATTTGGTCAGTGATTTTTCCCAAAAACAGAGCATTTAGTTGTATAGTTTCGTAGTTAATTCAAAGGATCACACTGATATTCTCATGGCACAACAATGGAGATCAAAGAAACTGTAACATTGCTCTGTCTTTCCCTCGTAGACTCAAATAGTTAGCAAATAGCGCAGCCTTAGCCAGAAATAGAAATGCCGAATAAGGTAAGAAAGCGCCTGGCTGTTGATGATAGTCTGATGCAAGTAGGGTTACATAATTAAATGGTCTTTTATGTTGGGTATTGACACATAATATTAGCAATCTTCCAAAACTTCTGGGGCTTTAGTAGGCAATGAAAGTACTACGACTACTCCTTCCTTTCTCTTACCACATTGCTCTTCCTTTTCGAGTTTTTTGGGAGTAAATAATAACTCTATATGCCCAAAGTTACTATTTTGAATTTCCTTTGTAAGGTTTAGTTCCCTTTCTATTGTTTCCTAAATGAATTATTATATAGTAAATACGAATTCATGCGGGCGGTCAACTACATAAGCCATTCATCTTATTAGGAGTTTGATGGAGCAGTATAGGGAGAGGAAGAGAGACTTACATATGGTTTTCATCGATCTCGAGAAGGCATACGACAAAGTCCCTAGGGAGGTTCTGTGTTGATGTTTGGAGGTTAGAGGTGTACCTGTGGCATACACTAGGGCAATCAAGGATATGTAAGATGGAGCCAAGACCAGGGTACAGACAATAGGAGGAGACTCGGAGCACTTCCCAGTGATGATGGAGCTGCACCAGGGATCAACTCTTAGCCTATTCCTATTTGCCTTGGTGATGGATGAATTGACGCGACAAATCCAAGGGGAGGTGCCATGGTGTATGTTATTCGCAAACGACATAGTCCTGAGTTGGAGGTTTGGAGACAGACTCTGGAGTCTAAAGGGTTCAGGCTGAGTAGGATCAAGACAGAATACTTGGAGTGCAAGTTCAGCGACGGTAGCGACCTTAAGACAGGCGTGGAGGTGAGGCTTGGTACCCAGGTCATTCCAAAGAAAGGGAGTTTCAAGTACCTCGGGTCTATTATCCAAGGGAATGGAGAGATTGATGACGATGTCACACATCGTATTGGGGCAAGGCGGATGAAATGAAGGCTCGCATTTGGAGTATTGTGCGATAAAAAGGTGCCACCAAAACTTAAAGGCAAGTTCTATAGGGTGGTGGTTAGACCGACCATGTTGTATGGGGCGGAGTGTTGGCCGGTCAAGACTTCGCGCACCCAAAAGATGAAAGTTGCGGAGATGAGGATGCTAAGATGGATGTGTGGGCATACAAGGATCAGAGACAAGATGGAAGTGGCTTCGGTGGAGGATAAGATGCGAGAAGCTAGGTTGAGATGGTTCGGGCACGTGCAGAGGAGAGAAACAAATGCCTTAGTGCGGAGGTGTGAAAGGTTGGCTATGGACGGGTACATGAGGGGTAGAGGTAGGCTGAGGAAGTATTGGGGAGAAGTGATTAGACGGGATATGGCGCAGGTGCAACTCACTGAGGACATGACCTTAGATAGGGGGTTATGGAGGACACGTATTAGGGTAGAAGGATAGTGGGTAGTCCAGCGTAGTCCTACCTACGCTTACAAATTGGTAGTTGTAGTATTATTATTGCAGGCTCGTTTAGCCTATCATACTAGTTGGCACAATATTGTCTTATAGTCCCTTGTCGTTTGGTTTATGCTGCTATGTGTATTTTGTTTGTCTTATTTACTTGCATTGGCTATTGCTTCCTTTTGCTTCTTTCTTTTTCAGAATTCGCTGTCATGACTTACGCACTTTGTGTGTCTTACTTTGCTTGGGCTTGGGCTTTGTCTTGAGCCGAGGGTCTCTCGGAAACAGCCGCTCTACCTACCAAGGTAGAGCTAAGGTCTGTGTACACTCTACCCTGCCCAAACCCCACATTGTGGGATTTGACTGGGTATGTTGTTGTTGTATTTTGAATTTGAATTTCCTTTTTAAGGTTAAGGTCCCTTTCTATTTTTCCCTAAATGAATTATATAGTAAATATAAAGGTAAAGAGTGTCTATTTTGAAAATTATTATCTTGTGCACCAGTAAATAAATATATAAGATCAGTACTATCTATCAATTTAAAGTAATCTTCTCTGCCATTTGGCCTCCCTGATACCAACTTTTATCCCTTCAACGCACATCCCCCGACCTACGCAGAAACATAATAAATTGAGAAAGGACAAAAAGAGAAGAGAAAAAGTTCTCAGGGATGGATTTACACCTCAAGTTCATAGATAGTTATTCTAAAAGAAATAAAACTTGCCCATGAGAATTCTCATCAATATGCATATTGCTATTTATTATAGTTTGATACATGTCCCCACTACCATCCTACGATATGTATCAGTAAATGTGGGTGTTCAATTATGCAGTGTGTCACATTGTACTCATGACTAATTTATGTCCTGCAGGTAATTGACATGCTGCTGTTTAAGGGCATGGAAGAGTTGAAGAACTGTGTGGACCACTCAAAGCAGAGGCACCGTCTTGTTGGCAAATATGTCATACGTAACCAAGGTCTTGTGCAGGACCTTGGACATAAAGATCAGGGTGCCTCTAATTTCCTAAAAAACTTTTACAGCAGCAACTACTTCTAGATTTCTTTGTAAAACTCTGTTGTCTGGGATTTTTCTTTCTGGTGGGTGAAGTTCCCAAATAATGATAGACATTTGCTTGCATCCTACTCTTGGATAAATATACCTGTTATTTATTGATAACAAATGTTCTTCTGAGTCTAGAGCAGGTTCTTATGTTGTCTGCTTTGAGGTGGAAGGCATGCCTTTTGCGTGTTGTTTATCATGTAAGAACTACTTTCATAATTGGAAGGAAAAGGTGTACCCTTTGTGCCTCTGACTGACCTCTATAAGAGGTTTTAGGATGAACACAAGTTCACTAAGCAAACCTCTTTGAGACTTTTAAAACTTCAATTATACAGCAAACTACTCATAGAATCTGAATATTTCAGAGTTAAGCCAGTAGATTTGTGAGGTGCTCTTTACAGTCTTACGGAAAAGGACTTGGTGAATTGTTTGGTGACCTGTTCCAAGGCCATAAAAAGATGGCTGAAGAAGGTTTTTGTGGTTATGGTAATGATGATTTCCTGCCTAGTAAAGGTCGCGCTGGACTTCTCGTTCATTAGAAGGGTATTCATTAGTACTACTACTACAACAACAACATACCCAGTGTGATCCCCACAAGTGGGGTCTGTGAGAGGTAGGATATAGGCAGACCTGACCCTGTCTTCAAGTACTAGGAGTATTGTTTATCATGTAAGAGCTACTTTATTGTTGTCATAATCTAAAGGAAAAGGTGTACCCTTTGTGGCTCCCGACTGATTCCTATGAGGATGTTTTATGATGAGCGCACACAAATTCACCAAGCACACCCCTCTTTGACACTTTTAAAACTTCAGTTACTTGACCTTGACTGATGGTTCTGTTAAGGCATCTATATAGCAAACAGTTATATAATCTGAATTTTCAGTGTTAAGCCAGTAGATTTACTTTCAGCAGAAACGTTGTCAAGAAAAATGGGGGGTTTTTTACAGTCTTAACTAAGAAAGACTTGGTGATTATTCCCAGCCCATAATAAGATGGCTCAAGAAGGTTTTTGTGGTTATGATAATGATGTTTTCCCTGCCTAGTGAAGGCCGCGCTGAACTTGTGGTTCATTTTCTGTGCAACAACCATAGAATGGTATTCATTACATACAACAATAACTATATCTCAATCTCAAGTTATCAGTTATATGAATCTTTACTATCCATGTGCCTCCATATATACCTGATTTAATCTAAGTAGGCAACATGTTTATTCAAGTAGGCAACAAAAAGGAAATAACTATTTTACCTCCTCAATTGAACGAATCCAACACTATGAAGCAAATATAAACCAACACTATATGATACACTATGAACCAAATAGAAACCAATTTTTTGCACATTTAATCGCATAAATAGAGCTTATACAAAACATGACTTGGCCTTCTAAATACCTGTTTTTGCAGTGCGACTGCAGTTTAATGGATGCCTTCAGATTCTGTGACAGAAAGTCTTTGTTGTTGTATATCCCGTGTTGCATTATATCTCTGAAAATTATTTATGCTATAATCGCGACTTTTGACTTCTGCAATTGCGATCACAACTCTCGATGCCTCCAGATTTTAGTTTCATTACAATTATATACATTGATTAAGCTATCACATATCTTTGTTCTTGAATTTCCCATGCACGTTATTGAAAGTATGTATGTACTAAAGACAATCTATATTAGGGACAAAAATATACTTGAACACATTCGTAATATTAATGAGATTAATAATTATGACATTTGCAATTATTTAATTATTGTTTGATTGTTTGCAATTATTCATATATGTGTATCCCTTGAGCTTATGTTCTCATTAATATAGTGAGATATTAATGATAGAACGTAACTCTCAAAATAGCCTCGACTAATGATCATCGAGAATGGGATATCGATGATATGTTATAAGTCGACATGTGGTCTGCATCACATTCTTGGAGAATGTAGAATATCTCACAACTACGAGTAATGGTTACTCGTGATGGACACATGTATACTTTGGAGAAGTATTGGTATACCCTGCCGATAAACTATTTGTTATACATGTCTATAGTATTATCGGCATGTGGAATATAAAGGTCCTTTGACTTGAGGTCAATACGCACCTTGTTTACAGAATGATGTACTTTGACCAAGTTCTAAGGTTAAACTTCTTTTGGATAAGATACGGCTTGTGTTGGGTGCATCATGATATAAATCAATGTGGTAGTCGAGCCAGGAATAGGATTCATTCCTCGATTGGAAATTCGAGAGAGCAATCAACTTTTCAATGTTATTAGGTTGACTAAAGTCACTGGCTAGTGCAAGAGACATATTTAGAATATGGTATAATTGTCAACTAATAAATGTGAGATAAAGTGATTAAGTCATTTGGATAGACACTTGGCAAATCCTAAGCTTAATTGAGTGTGCCGCGAATGAAAGGAATTTATTATTCGATCTAAGAGTGTATTGAGAAAGTATTAAATATTTGATAGAGAATCGAGATATTTAATTAATAATAATAATTATGGAATATTTCTATTTGATAGAAATTATTTAATTAAGTGGAATTGGATTTCAGATTTAATTAAATGTGTTGGATATATTATATAGGTACTCGGACAAATATAGGGAAGCAATTGGGCCAGAAATTACTGGCCCAAAATGGGAGCTTGGCCGTCCACTTTGGGCGTGTGAAGTGGACCAGGTGGGTTGGTCCACTGAACATTAACATGGGCCCAGGTTTTCCAGTTTTATATCTGTTTAGGTTTTGTCTTGAACTCCTATATATACAACACATACCTTATAATTATGTGGTTACAGAAAATAACTTCTCAATTCCAAATGCAAGATTTTCTAGCTTTCTTGAATAGGAAATACACTGGAGTTAGATCTTGCAATCGAGGAAACAAATCGCGTGGGTTCCTTAGTGTTGAATCCCGCGTACGAAAACCTATAAGTTTTCTTTTATCAAGTTTTGAACATACAACATGATTATCGTATAAGCCATGTCAGGATTGTTGTTGGGTAAGAAATTTTAAACTTCTGTTGTGCTTACGAACCCAACAATTCCCTTCAGTGGTATTAGAGCCCAAGCTAGTTTAAATGATTATACGATAATTCATAATAACGATTAAGTGGAAAATTAATTGTTTCGATTTATTAAATTAATTTTCGGAAAAAAAAATTAAAATGACAAAAACTGGAACAGTGGCCGATGGCAGCCACTGTTTCGGTGGGGTAGTGACTTCCGACGGATTTTTCCGGTGATTCGACGTTGTTCTACCACCGTCTCCATTATTATCGAGAAATCCACTTTATAAGATGGTCGATAAAGGTGTTGAGAGGTGACGGGACGCGGCGTAGACGCCGAAAATATCGTCGGAAGGCCGCCAACGGCGGGCCTGTTTTCGGCCGCCTCGAGCGTCGAAATGGTGAAGTAATACCACCACCGTGAGCGTCTCGACGAGAGGAATCGAACTGTGGTGGTATTACATAGTGAAAGCCACCAGAAAGAGTCCACCACTATCTGTTTTGGAAACAGCTGGTGGCGGCTCGATTTTCGACTGCCGTGGGCCACCAAACTGGGAATTGAAACCACCTGTGTGTGTGTGTTGGATTGACGTGAGGCGTCGACCGGTGGTATTCAATTCCGTCAATTTCGCCCCGAAATCCGAATCCCAAATTTAATTTGGGGTTGAAATTGATTTTGAAATAGTTCAATGACCTATTTGAAATTAAATTAGGGTATCCAGAATTGCAATTTAGTCCTTGGGGAAAATCTGAAATTTTTTGAAGTTTTTGGAATTGTAATTTGGTCCCTGGAAATTTAAAAGGTTTTAAAATCAGCATATTTTGTCCTTGGGGCAAATCTGTAAATTTCAGAAAAACAGATTCAGTCCCTGGGTAAATCTGTAAATTTCTGAAAAACAGATTTGGTCCCTGGGCGAATCTGTAATTATTTTAAGGTTCTGAAAATTGCAGAAAAACTCCTGAAAATTAAATTTTGATTTCTGAATTATTAAGGGACTGTTTGGATGAGCAGAAAATTCCGAAAATTTGAAAATTGAGTTTTAAATTTGGAATTTAAATATTCTCTAAGTTGACATAAATTAATTAACCCACGATTATTGTTATTTAGCATATTATTTGATAATGTGCACATAAATTAATTGTTTCTCCTAATTGTTTAATTGATTGTCATTAAATAATTAGTATAGAGTCTGCATCATATATGTCTGGGTAGGTGGCACCCAGTATTTGTTAGACCGCATTATGCATGTCTGGGCATGCGGCGCCCAGCATTAAATCATGTTTGGGTAGGCGGCGCCCAATATGTGCTCTATTTGATCTAGCACATGTAATAAGGATCTTGATAAAACCCCGATTAAAATATTTCTCAATTTAATATAAGTCTGATTTAGAATCCACGCGTCGTCCGTTATAATTGAATGAGTGCAAAATTATTTTCGGTTATAAGAGTATTTACACCCTAGTGTTTGCTCTAAGTCTATGAGGACTCATACTCTTCATAGCTGCATGTGTTTGCAATAGCGAGTGAGAAACCTTTGTGAGTATTTACGCCCTAGCGTTTGCTCTACAAGACCAAACTTGCTTAGATGCACGATTGTAGTCGTGTAACGGGATTGACTTACTTAGTTATGTCTTGACGCCCTAGTGTCGGAATAATCTAAGGGCGCAGATCGATTGTTTAGAATAGTCGGTCAAACCAAGAGTTGCAAATTGTTTGTAATTGGTTTGGAAACCTACCAGGTTGCACTGTTGAAGTTATCAGCCCTAGCAAAAGCGAAGACAATATGAACTTGGATCTTGACCCATTATGATTATATTTGATATGAGTCCGTATTATTTCATGGGGTCGTAGAATATGTTAAAATAATGAGAATTAATTAAACTAAAGGTCATGTTAATTAGTTAACTAATATGTGCATAGAAATTATATTTGATTTAATTTTAGTCTATCTATTTCTTCAGATTATTTAAAATGTCGAATTTGTCATTGAAATGCTTGGTTGAGACAAATAAGTTGACTGGAGCTAATTATTCGGGCTGGTTGCGTAATTTGTGTTTGGTACTAAGACAAGAGAAAATTGAGTATGTGTTAGACACAGTTGTTCCAAAAGTTCCCGATGAAGAGTCTGTTGAGTATGCTTTGTTTGACAAGGTTGCTTATCAGAAGCATTTGGATGATGCTACCTCGGCACAGTGTGTCATGTTGTCCTCCATGACCGTAGAGTTACAGAGGCGGCATGAGAACATGTGCCCCTATGAGATGCTAGAACATTTGAGGAGTCTTTATGATTCACAGTCTCAGACTATGGAGTATGAGCTGTTGAGAGACCTCTTCAAATGTAAGCTGAATAATAGGGGCCAAGTGTCTGGTCATGTTCTGAAGATGATTGGGTTGATAGAAAGGTTGGCTTTGATTGGAACGAAGCTGCCTCGGAATGTGTCTGTTAACCTGATTTTGAATTCGCTTCCTGGTTCGTTTGAGAAGTTCATTGTGAACTTCAACATGAATGGAACCAAGATGAATCTTCCAGAACTTCACAACATGTTAAAGACTTATGAATCATCTACTTCAAAGGGGAAGACTGTGCTCATGGTGGGCTTATCTACTAGGTTCAAAAGTAAAGGTAAGAACAAGAAGAATAAGGGTAAGGTTGGTGCCAAACCGACAGTCTTGAAACCTAAAGGAGGTGTTTAGAAGAAGTCTAGGTTGGTCAGAGATGTATGCATCAACAGCAAGCAGAAGGGACATTGGAAGAAAGATTGCACCGCTCCAGGAGGAGACAATGCACTAGGTGCTTCTGGACTTGCTGGACAAAGTATGTTTGTCATTGAGATTAATATGTCTTTAAGTAACTCTCACTGTTGGGCATTGGATACAGCCTGTGGCTCACACATTTGTAATAATGTGCAGGGCCCCATGGTTCTATTAAGGCATCTATATAGCAAACAGTTATATAATCTGAATTTTCAGTGTTAAGCCAGTAGATTTACGTTCAGCAGAAATGTTGTCAAGAAAAATGGGGGGGGGGGGGTTTACAGTCTTAACTAAGAAAGACTTGGTGATTATTCCAGCCCATAATAAGATGGCTCAAGAAGGTCATTTGACTTGAGGTCAAGACACACCTTGTTTACAGAATGATGTACTTTGACCAAGTTCTAAGCTTAAACTCCTTCTGAATAAGATACGGCCTGTGTTGGGTACATCAGGATGTAAATCAATGTGGTAGTTAAGCCAAGAATATGATTCATTCCTCGATTGGAAATTCGAGAGAGCAATCAACTTCTCAATGTTATTAGGTTGACTAAAGTCACTGGCCAGTGCAAGAGACATATTTAGAATATGGTCTAGTTGTCAACTAATAAATGTGAGATAAAGTGATTAAGTCATTTGGATAGACACTTGGCAAATCCTAAGCTTAATCGAGTGTGCCGCGAATGAAAGAAATTTATAGTTCCGCATAAAGGTTAAGTTTGTTGGATTCATGTAAACGTACTTCACATATTGAGTTCGTCATACGACGCAGTCTAGGAGTTTCGTATGGACCTTAATTAGATTAATGTCGATATGTGAAGGCCTATAGGGTCACACTACATGCGATTGTTTCTTCGATCTAAGAGCGTATTGAGAAAATATTAAATATTCGATAGAGAATCGAGATATTTAATTAATAATAATTATGGAATATTTCTATTTGATAGAAATTATTTAATTAAGTCGAATTAAATTTTGGATTTAATTAAATGTGTTGGATATATTATATGGGTACTCGGATAAATACAGGGAAGCAATTGGGCCAGTAATTACTGGCCCAAAATGGGAGCTTGGACGTCCACTTTGGGCGTGTGAAGTGGTTGGTCCACTGAAGCGTGTGAAGTGGTTGGTCCACTGAACATTAACATGGTCCCATGTTTTCCTGTTTTATATCTGTTTAGGTTTTGTCCTAAACTCCTATATATACAACACATGCCCCATAATTATAGTGTGACAGGAAATAACTTCTCAGTTCCTAAAGCAAGATTTCCTAGCTTTCTTGAATAGGAAATATACTAGAGTTAGATCTTGCAATTGAGGAAACAAATCGCGTGGATACCTTAGTATTGAATCACGCGTACGAAAACCTGTAAGTTTTCTTTTATCATGTTTTGAACATACAACATGATTATCGTATAAGTCATGTCGGGATTGTTGTTGGGTAAGAAATTTTAAACTTCCGATGTGCTTACGAACCCAACAATTCCCTTCAGTTATATCTGAGAAAACAGGCACGATACCACAACCTTGAATCTTGCAACTCTAGCCTGTTATTATGCGATTGCACTTCTTTTGTTAGGCTCGCTTCATCTTTGCTCCCCTCCAATGTCTTTTATGGTCTTCATAACATTTTTTTCAGGATATCATAGTAAATATATGTACCATCAGACATTATCATTTATGAGAGAGAGACTTTATATGCACCAAATAAGGAGATTGAAATGTCTATTATAATTTATAAGCAGTTCACAGTTGCTTATAGATGTTTTTGCCGTGATGTTGTTGTATCTTATTCTTAACAGCTTCGAGAACTAGAGAGAGGAGTGCATATTCTTGTGGCAACACCTGGACGGTTGGTTGATTTACTTGAGAGAGCTAGAGTCTCGTTACAGATGCTAAGGTACTTGGCACTAGATGTGGCAGATCGAATGCTTGATATGGGTTTCGAATACGCAATATACAAAAATGATGATGCTAGTTAGTATTTGCAAGTAGAATAGGTTGACATAAAGATTTATAGGGCAGTCTGGTGTACTAAGCTTCCGCTATGAACGGGGTTTGGAAAAGGGCCGGACCACAAAGGCCTATTGTGTGCGGTCTTACCTCATATTTCTGCAAGTGGCTGTTTTCACGGCTCGAACACATGACCACATGCCCCAAACAAATCTACGTAGGTTGACATAAAGATTTATTTGGGATAAAATTAGAATATCTTAAAATGTAGATTTCCAACTTCCGATTAATAATTAACGAATTTGCAAAGTATAACTTGTTGGAAATTTGCCTTTGGCGGGAGTTGCGACCGACCAACTTTAACGGCTTAAACACTAGTGTAACGTATGTTGGAGAATCCGGTTCTTCACACATGCATGATCTACTAAGTACGTAGATAACCGTAGGGCCAAGAATCGTCAAATTTCATTGAGAAATGAAAGAGATATTGGTTCACGAAGTAAGGTGTTTGAAGCATGGAAAGTGTGGTGTTGTGTGTAATTCTCCCTCATCGGTAGAGGAAGAAAGAATTGTTGTGTATATAAGATTCGAAATTGGTTTGGGGTTTGGGACCCCAAGGGGTATCCCATGTGTTTAAAGGAGGGAGGACCTAGATGTGCTTCGGTTCGAGGAAAGACCACACGTGCGCCGCCGCCGCCCGCCCGTCCCGTCCGGTTCCGGTTCCGAGTTCCGGGTTCCGGGTTCTCGGGTCACGGGTTCTCGGGTCACGGGTCGTGGGTCGTGGGCTGTGGGCTGTGGGTCTTCTGATATTATCTTTTTGGGCCAGAAAACTTTGCCGAAGTACAGCTTGATCCCGAAGTTTTAGATATACGATTTGGCCCGAATTCTTTCGGATGTGCGCTTTGGTCCCCGAAGTTTCAAGATGTACGAGTTTGGTCCCTTAAGTTTCCACAAAATCAGAATTTCGACGGTCAAAAACAGAAATGCCAAGCACTCAATTCAGCCATTTATTTTGGCTGAATTACTCCTCCTATAATGGCCAAAACAGTTGGTCTTTCACCATTTATGTTGGTGGCTTTACTACCTCCATAATGGCCATTATTTGGCTATTATGGAGGCGCTTTTCAGCCCCTCCCTCACCTATATAAACACCCCCTTACACCATTGTTGAGCACTAAGACATATGCACGAAAATACATAAACAGATGCGAGAAAAAACGATGCACGAAAATACACAACCGAAATAGTTTTCTTCCTACAACTTCCAAGCATCATTTCGTTACTCAATATTCTTCACGGTAGCTCTTGAGTTTCCTTTGCTCAAGGGTTCCATTGCTGTTTTATCTTGGGAGACAAATTGTCCAGGACGTATAAAGGATACATACGGGGCAATATTGTCTTAAGGACGAGTGCCACACTCGACTCAAAGATAAACCGCTTTCCATTTTTCGAGTCTTCAACAAAATCGTAATTTCGGTTTTGTTGTTATATTGTAATTTTCAGATTTCTAGTCCAAAATATTATTGAAATCTTTGTTTATCCTTTCGAATACTTGTAATAGTTAAATACTTCCCGTACTGCTTTATAAAGTACCATATAGAGAAAAATCTCCCAACAACTTAAGACAATATTTGTATTGTATTACTATTAGTATTCGAAAGATGTCGGTCAAAAATTATGTGACCAAATCTGGATATGGAAATGGTTTTCTGGTAGAAGAGAGTGATGATGATGAACGTGTTCATGGTGTCACCGCTACCAAGATCGGTGGAAACAAGCGCTCACGAGAGCTCGAGGATGTCAACCGGGACAAGAGGAGAAGATCGAAGATGTTATTCTATCTTGTAGCGAGAAGGCCTATATCTGTCCCAGACAAAGGATCCGAATAATGGTGAGAAGGAAATGGACACTCAGTCTGATGAAGTGACCGAAGTGAGCCAGAATCCAAAAATTAGGATAAGTATTTTTCTTACTTGTCAAGAATAAAGAGTAAATGATAAGTATTTTTCTTACTTGTCAAGAATAAAGATTAAATGATGTCGATTAAAAATGGATTAAAGTAAGGAGGAATATGAAAATAATTTATATTCCTTATGCTTTAACAAATCGAAGTTTAATCTCATCTTCTTTTCCGTTTAAAGATTGGATTTTGTAAACGACTTAAGAAGATCCGTTCTTTTAAGTGTAATTACTAAAGTGTGTAAAGTATGTTCGCACATACGAGGGAGTAAGATCCACCGATCGTGCGAAAAACTCGTTACCACTCTTAAGTAAGCGCCAAGAATTATCTCGGGCACCAATCTTAACGAAAGGAGTCTAAAACCTAAAGACGTTGAACTGTCATACTATTTGGCGAGAAGATCCTTCATAGGATGATATTGGACACTCGGTCACATAAAGCCTCCGGCGACCGGAGTGGGCCAAAATTCCTTTGATAGGATGATATTGGACACTCGGTCATACAAAGCCTCCGGCGACCGGGAGTGGGCCAAAATTTCTTTGATATGATGATATTGGACACTCGGTCATATAAAGCCTCGGGCGACCGGAGTGGTGCCGAGAATTCATTTCATAGGAAAAGTAATGGACACCTAGTAAGGTGGGCCGAGTTTCCGGTGTCCTAAATGATCCGAAGGCCTAAATAAAGGCAGTAAAGAAATTGGACACTCAGTCTGCCAAAGAAACTAGAGTGGGCCAGAGTATCTAGATCACATATGATCCGGTTATGCCCTAACCACGGGCAAGAGGTTGTTCATGTGAAGCAACGCCACCTCTAAAGTAGAAGGGGTTGGAGAAGTTGTCCTCAATAGGACTTCATGGATTGTGATCACTCTAAGATGAGGTGATACATATTCCTAACTTGGTTTAAGGGACGCTGTTGGTCAAGCTAGTTTGAGACTAGTCCAATAGGTCCGTAATAACTAAGAATGGTACAAAGACGTTTGTAGCCAAATGAATGATATATTTGTAATCCGTGCATCTATGCCATCATAGATTAAGACACGTTAAATAGCAAGTCATTCAAAAGCTAACGATGTTGAGATTGTTGCCTTCTGTCGACATAAACCCTCTAAATAAATGTGAGGTAGATGAAGAGGCAAAATCACCTTTCCAAATTCCGTCAAGGGAATAGCGAAAGAAGCACCGCTCCTCTAGAACTTAGTCACACCTAATTGGGTGATTTGAAGTTTATACAAAATAGAGGGGGGAGACAAGTACGTTGTGATCTTCATTGATGATGGTACAACGTATGGAATCCTTTGTTTGTTGAAAAGCAAAGATGAAGTTGTTGAAGCCTACAAAGCAGAAGTTGAAAATCAACTAAGCCTACGGATTGAGAAATTCGTAGTGTGAAGCATCGTTCATTAAACGAATGTTCATTTCTCACCTCAGTCTAACGGTGTTAGCCAAGCGCGAAGGTGTACGCCCAAATTATGAGGGGTAGCTTGGTAAAAGATGTGCTACCGAAACAGTCAAGTTCGACCTAAGATCGTAGATTGCATATCCACCGGATCCGCAAATAACGATAGTGTTGATCGCCTCTTGGCGTCAAAGAATCTTTGAATTCTTTGGAGATAACTTTCCTTGGAAAAGGAAAAAGGAGTAATTGCTCAAGGTTAACAAGAACCCGCGAGGGCTCGATCGTGTCCGGAACTAGACGTTCCGTATCTTCATGACTCGAAAGTTCTTTGTCTATCCGGAACTTAATATTCCGGATCTGCAGAACTCGGGATTCTAGATGTTGAACCAAGACGGAGCAAAGAGGGGACAAAGACTTGTTCCAGTCCTTCTAGCTTGTATGGTTGAGAACGAACCATGGACAATTAACAAATAATTGTTATCTCCAAAAGCGCCGCTTTGGAAAGAAGCTAAAGAGAGAAATAGATTCCATATATAGAACCATACTTGTGTAATGGTTGATCTTCCTCCGGGAAAAGAACCTTTGGGTTGTAAAAAGTGCTCCCCTGTGAGTAGCTTCACATCCAGGGCCATTGTAATCTTACATGACATGGGTGTTGAAACGACCTTCCCAACCGGAGAGTTGGAAGAAGAGGATCGAATTGGTTTGCTGAACTGTTGGGCTTCTTCCCGAACTTTCATTTTGGTCCCCGAAATGTTTACATTTTAGTCCCGAAAGTCTCGGATAAAACAAAATAATGAATCGACCACGAAACATTGGCTCGAAGTTAGAAAGCCAACAGTTGGGAAAACCAACGGTCTTAGAGTGAAAATCATATTGAAACAAAGTCTCGATATGAAAGATATGAGTATCACGAGATGACATCTTAGGAATTGGATTTCTAAGACATCTAACGGATGGTCGATAGTTGACGAGTCGTTGAAGCCACCAATAGATATGAATCATAGAACGATTGGAATCATGGTGCACCCATAGACAAGGAGCGATATGCTCGGGTCACGTGTAGTTCAATGTATTGTACACACTACAACCGACCCGGTATCGTCCAACAAACGATCGGTTGAACTAAGGTTCACCGATGATCTTAATACATGATCAATAGAAGGCGTTAAGTCGGATATGACGATATCCGAATTATTCGCTTATCTACGGATTATAGTATTCTGGATGTCCAATGGTTACGAGAGAACACGGTGATGCAAAGCGGACATCGGATCGAAGAACACCAAAGTCACAAGTATATGTGTATGGTGGGTCTTGGAAAATCCTCTAAGCAAACTTGCATCGACCGATTCATGATGGTATCGGAGTTTATCGCTTTATACAAAGCATGAAAGAAGTTGAGTAACTTCACGACTCATTAGAGGACGTCCCTTATTGGGAGAAACCCGTGCCTTCACGGTTCTACACTTGTGGCTAGCCGGTCGGCTTTAGGAAGGACACGGATGACGGCGTCTGGACATATCTGTCACGATCCGTCGGAGACATAAGACCGTATGGCGCTTGATCATCACGGGTGTCACTTCCTTATTTACTAACTAAGGGACTACCCGGAGATCAAGTGTTCTGCTGTCTAGGGGAATGGGCTTAAAACCCAAAATATACGAACCAATACGGTGGAAACCCAACCTTACGAACCGGAGATCCCGGTAATTTGGTTCAATGGGAAAACTAAGTTGTAAAGGTTCGGTTGATCGCTTCGGTCGAAGCATGAGCACTTCGGATAGTGATTTACGAAAAGAAACACCAAATCCAAAGCCGTTCCCGCGATAGACGTTAAGTGCTATCTGCAGTATGGGTAAAGGTTAAGTTTTCAAAACCTCGTAATGATCCTCAACGAACAGAGGTTAGGTCTTTGGAAAATTTTTAATGGTTCCTAACACTTGTGAAGTGGGGTATAGCAGATACCTTGTAGGAGACCACCTATTTAAGTGCGAGGACGGGCGCCTCAAATTGAACGCACTTAAGAATCCAAGACGTTGTCCATGGCCAAAACGGACAAAACATTACGAAGAAGAGAGTAAGGGAATTTGTTGTGTTGGTACCGTTGTCTTGGCTTACACTAAACACCGACGGTTCAAGACATCACGTTCACCGCGCAAGTAAGTAAGTCCGATGGTATTCAACTATGGAAGGTTCAAAGTTGAGGCTACCTCTCCTTATGCAACATCGGTCCGTTGAAATATTGCCGGAAATGAAAAGACACCATGTGAGTGCGCCAAAATCTCTTTCAAGAGGGGATTGTTGGAAATTTGCCTTTGGCGGGAGTTGCGACCGACCAACTTTAACGCTTAAACACTAGTGTAACGTATGTTGGAGAATCCGGTTCTTCACATGCATGATCTACTAAGTACGTAGATAACCGTAGGGCCAAGAATCGTCAAATTTCATTGAGAAATGAAAGAGATATTGGTTCACGAAGTAAGGTGTTTGAAGCATGGAAAGTGTGGTGTTGTGTGTAATTCTCCCTCACGGTAGAGGAAGAAAGAATTGTTGTGTATATAAGATTCGAAATTGGTTTGGGGTTTGGGACCCCAAGGGGTATCCCATGTGTTTAAAGGAGGGAGGACCTAGATGTGCTTCGGTTCGAGAAAAGACCACACGTGCGCCGCCGCCGCCCGCCCGTCCCGTCCGTCCGGGTCCGATTCCGAGTTCGGTTCCGGGTTCTCGGGTCACGGTCGTGGGTCGTGGGCCGTGGGCCGTGGGTCGTGGGTCTTCGATATTATCTTTTTGGGCCGAAAACTTTGCCGAAGTACGCTTTGATCCCGAAAGTTTAGATATACGATTTGGCCCGAATTCTTTCGGATGTGCGCTTTGGTCCCCGAAGTTTCAAGATGTACGCTTTGGTCCCTTAAGTTTCCACAAAATCGAATTTCGACGGTCAAAAACAAAATGCCAAGCACTCAATTCAGCCATTTATTTTGGTGAATTACTCCTCCTATAATGGCCAAAACAGTTGGTCTTTCACCATTTATGTTGGTGGCTTTACTACCTCCATAATGGCCATTATTTGGCTATTATGGAGGCGCTTTTCAGCCCCTCCCTCACCTATATAAACACCCCCTTACACCATTGTTGAGCACTAAGACATATGCACGAAAATACATAAACAGATGCGAGAAAAACAAAGGCACGAAAATACACAACCGAAATAGTTTTCTTCCTACAACTTCCAAGCATCATTTCGTTACTCAATATTCTTCACGGTAGCTCTTGAGTTTCCTTTGCTCAAGGGTTCCATTGCTGTTTTATCTTGGGAGACAAATTGTCCAGGACGTATAAAGGATACATACGGGGCAATATTGTCTTAAGGACAGAGTGCCACACTCGACTCAGCATAAACCAGTTTCCATTTTTCAGTCTTCAACAAAATCGTAATTTCAGTTTTGTTGTTATATTATAATTTTCAGATTTCTAGTCCAAAATATTATTGAAATCTTTGTTTATCCTTTCGAATACTTGTAATAGTTAAATACTTCCCGTACTGCTTTATAAAGTACCATATAGAGAAAAATCTCCCAACATAACTAACATATTAGCTTGTAAATTTACAAATGATAACTTAAAAAACATTACAACCCTCCACTATATTATTTGGCATATTTTTGCAACTTCACACTACATCATTAATCCTATATATCTTTATTCCGTTATCTAGGTTGGAGAATTAGAGAAGAAAAAAATGAGTGGAGTGTTGAAGACAAAAGTAGGCTAGAATTTAGCCCAGCCGCAACAAAGCCAAAGTAAACACAACGTGCGGAGTAGTCTAAAAAGTTCTAAATTTACGTGATATTTTATTCTTTTAAAAAATAATATATTTTCTTATTTAATAATAATATAATTTTAAAATTTATCTTTTATCTTTCTATCATCATATAAATATATTTAATTTATTTTAACTATTTTTTTTGTAAATATAATAGTCCGTCAAACTATATTATATAAATGACGAAGGAGGGAGTAGTATTTCCTATTGGACTGTCGTGTTTCTTTGTTAGTATTTGTTCCTTTTTCTTTCAAACCCCTTCCCCCTTTTTTCCCACTTTACGTTGAATCAGCGGAGACGCAAATAACAAGTGAAAGAGATAGAGAGAGAAAGGAAAGAGCCTATATAGAGCAGATATTTTTTAGTATTTCGATCGCACTTTTATTCCTTCTCAAACTTAGGGTTTCTTCTCCTTTGCTTCTTTCATCTATATATATATTCTATGTATGTATATCTCCTTATCTTTCTCATGCTTGTGTTGGCTATTCCTTATTAATCTGAATTCTATGTGTTTTGATGTGCATATTTTGTAAGGATTCCTGATTTCTGCTTTTGGGGTTTGTTTAAGAGCAGATACTTGCTTCATTTTCTTTGTTTTTTGATGGGTGTTCATTTTTTTTAATTATTTAAATCTCAGTTCTATGTTGTTTCATTTGCTTATTCTGCAATTATTTTGTTTTTGCTGTTATTTTTGGGTTTTTTAGCAAGTTACAATCTTTGTTGCATTTATTTTGTTGTTGGGTTGGATTTTTTTTCTCCCGTTTTTATCTGAAAATGTGTTTATTTTTCCATAATTTTTGTTTTTGCTGTTTTGGGTCTTATAAAAGGAAAATCTTGGCTCTGTTTTTGTTGTTTTGTTCTTTGAAAGAAGAGTCTTTCATTTTATTTGAATTCTATGTGGTCTGATATGTCTATTAGGCAGTCATATATTATTTTTGCTGCTTTGGTTTTTCGATAAGTGGAGTATTGGTAGCATTTTCTTTGTTTCTGTTGGGTTGGGTTTCATTTTCTGGATATATATGGTTGTGTATGTTTTATATGGTTTATCATTTGTAAATTCATCATTTTTTGTGTTTGAATGTTGTTGTCCTGCATGTGTAATTTGAATATGTTTGCTAATTTGTTTTGTAATGTTATCAGGCGTGAGAGTTGATTTGATATTGAATTATTGGCTTTTTCTGTGGAATCCTTGTGCTAAGAAGGAGAAGTAGCTGGAATTTGAGGGTTTAACCTATCCCTGTTGAACAGAGGTTTAGCTGAATTTTGGGTTAGCAGAAAGGTAATCAGGTTTTGATTTCTGGGTGTTTTCACTATGCCAACATCGTGGGCTGATTCGGTTTCTGCAGCCGAGAATCTGGCTGCTGCTCGTCCCAAGTCATCGTATGTTCCACCGCATCTTAGAAACAGGCCTGCGCCTGCTTCAACTGATCCTCCTGCACAGGCTTCCTATGCCGGGGCTGCTGCATCCGGTCCGAGTCAGGACCAAAGTGGTTATGGTGGCCCAAATGTAGGTGGAAATTGTTGGAGTGGTCCAAGGAATGATTTTCGATCTGGTTATGGTGGTGGCGGTGGAGGAGGCCGTGGCGGTGGCTGGAATAACAGAACAGGTGGTTGGGATCGTGGGAGGGAGCGGGAAGCTAACCCCTTTGCAGAAGATGATGCTGAACCCTTTGTTGAACCAGAGAATTCTGGGATCAACTTTGATGCGTACGAGGATATTCCTGTGGAGACAAGTGGGGATAATGTGCCGCCTCCTGTGAACACTTTTGTTGAGATTGATTTAGGTGAAGCTGTCAATCAAAATATCAGGCGATGCAAGTATGTTAAACCAACCCCTGTGCAACGGCATGCTATACCAATTGTACTCGGTGGTAGAGATTTGATGGCTTGTGCTCAGACTGGTTCTGGAAAAACGGCTGCTTTCTGCTTTCCCATCATAAGTGGAATCATTAGAGGCCAATTTCCAAGACCTCCACGTCCGCGTGTGGCTTATCCGCTGGCTCTTATTCTTTCTCCGACAAGGGAGCTCTCATGCCAAGTAAGTTTATGGGTCTGTTCGTCTATGCACTTAAAAGGGTGGGGTAGAAAAGATCAATTTGTTTTTTTGGAGTATGCTGTATGGTTTGCTTTTCAGAAAGGCTTATAAGCTAAGAGTTGAATGTTGTGTATTGGCTTGCAGATTCACGATGAAGCTAAGAAATTTGCATATCAGACTGGTGTCAGGGTGGTGGTTGCTTATGGTGGTGCTCCCATAAACCAACAGGTTCTATTTCTTCTCTTGTTTGCTCGGTACTTTATTTTTTGTCTATTCTATTCAGCTGAGATTGTTCTGTGGCTTGTCATTAAATTGGATTTTCATGCAAGTGCATTAGTCTTTTACCGCCCCTTGTTGCTCAGTTACCAACAGTTTTCTTCTTTATTCGGTATCAGAAGAAGATCACGAGGATATTTTGTGTGCTAAACTTCTAACAAAGTTTACTTTGTCCTGGAGATACTACTTTTACAATGATTAGGGTCTAGGGATAAAAGCTTTACATTGATTAGGGATAGCCACTATTCATAAGCCAGTTTTACCATTTACGAGTTTAGGCTGCTTGAACTTCTCATTCTATCATGGAGATATATTTTTTTTGCAAAAGAGGAACATTGATTTAGTTGAAGCTCAATCTTTCATATTTTGAACCTGCTTTATCTTTCCCAAAATTTTATGATGTCACGGAAATTATACACGTGAAATTGGCGTTCAGTTCAATGAGTTCTCTTTCATCACGAGGTTCTTTCTGGTCTATTTACATAGTTAATGCAATGGACCTATATTGCTCGAATCCTCTAATAATTCTGCCGCACTCGTGTGGGGTCCTCCAAAAATGATTCTGGAGGATATGACACTCCCCACAGGATTTTGGAGGGTCAGAGCAACATAGTAATGGACAATGGTGATAACTATTTTGCTTTAAAAGATTAGTGAATGTACAGATTGTTTGTTGTATGGGTTCATGCATACACTATGAGAAAGAGACTTTATATGCACCAAATAAGGAGGTTGAAATGTCTATTATCATTTATAAGCAGTTCACAGTTTTGCTTATAGATGCTTTTAAGCTGTGATGTTGTATCTTAACAGCTTCGAGAACTAGAGAGAGGAGTGCATATTCTTGTGGCAACACCTGGACGGTTGGTTGATTTACTTGAGAGAGCTAGAGTCTCGTTACAGATGATAAGGTACTTGGCACTAGATGAGGCAGATCGAATGCTTGATATGGGTTTCGAACCTCAAATAAGGAAAATTGTGCAACAAATGGACATGCCTCCACTAGGTGTAAGACAAACAATGCTATTCAGTGCCACTTTTCCCAAAGAGATTCAGGTCAGTTCTCTGTTGTTCGACCTATTTTTTCTCTTTTTATTCCATTTTTACTTCATTCTCCATCATCCTGTTAACTTAAACTTTTGAACTTAAAGTGAACCCCCCCCCCCCCCCCCCCCCAATGTTATTGATCTAGCAGCTTCCATAATTATTACTCCCTATGTTAAAAAAAAAGAATGGCACTATTTCCTTATTCGTCCTTCTAAATTTGGGAATGATTTATTTGAACTTCCCATTTTACCCTTAATGACAAGATTTTATAGCCATACAAATGTTATCACAAAATTCATTAGTCTTACCAGACACACAAATGTTATGACATTTAAGACTACAAGTTTCAAAAGTCTTTATTTTTTCTTAAATTTTGTGTCTAGTCAAACTACAACAACACAACAACATACCCAGTGAAATCCCACAACGTGGGGTCTGGGGAGTGTAGAGTATACGTAAACCTTACATCTACCTTGATAGGTAGAGCTGCTATTTTCGAGAGACCCCTGGCTCAAGACAAAGCATAAGCATAAGCACAAGCAAAACAAGAAAATAAGTCATGGTAGCGCATTCTGAAAAAGAAGCAGTAACTAATGCAGATACATAAGATAAATAAAGTACATTAAAGAGCACATAGCAGTAGAAATCAAATGCTACTATAAAGTACTACTGCGTCTACTAGTATGATAGTCTAAGTGGATCTACAATAATAACCCTACAACTATCAGTTTGTAAGCGTAAGTAGGGCTATGCTCGACTACCTACTACCCTTCTACCCTAATTTGTGTCCTCCACAACTCCCTATCTAAGGTCATGTCCTCGGTAAGTTGCACCTGTGTCATATCCCGTCTAATCACCTCTCTCCAATACTTCTCCGGCCTACTTCTCCGGCCTACCTCTACCCCTCCTGAATCCGTTCATAGCCAACCTCCCACACCTCC
Organism: Anisodus tanguticus; assembly: GCA_034509755.1. Lineage (NCBI taxonomy): Eukaryota > Viridiplantae > Streptophyta > Magnoliopsida > Solanales > Solanaceae > Anisodus > Anisodus tanguticus. The sequence continues at coordinate 49,306,481 of CM067552.1, read as the reverse complement.
GCACTGGGGAATTTCTCTCCTCTGCACATGCCCGAATCATCTCAACCTCGCTCTCCGCATCTTATCTTCCACTTGGGACACTCCTATTCTGTCCCGAATATCATCATTTCTAATCATATCCCTCCTTGTATGCCCACAAATTCAGCTCAGTATCCTCATTTTCACAATTTTTATCTTTTGAATGTGCGAAGTCTTTACTGTCCAATACTCCGCCCCATACAACATAGTCGGTCTAACCACCACTCTATAGAACTTACCTTTAAGTTTTGATGGCACTTTTTTATCACACAAAACTCCAGATGTGAGCCTCCATTTCATCCACCCTGCCCTAATATGATGTGTAACATCGTCATCAATCTCTCCATTCCCTTGAATAATAGATCCGAGGTACTTGAAGCTTCCTTTCTTCGGAATGACCTGAGCACCAAGCCTCACCTCAACGCTTGTCTCAAGGTCGCTCTCGTTATTGAACTTACACTCCAAGTATTCTGTTTTGGTCCTACTCAACCTGAATTCTTTAGATTCCAGAGTCTGTCTCCAAACCTCCAGTTTAGTAGTCACTCTGTTGTGAGTCTCATCAATCAGGACTATGTCGTATGTTAATAACATACACCATGGCACCTCCCCTTGGATCTGTCGCGTCAGGCCATCCATCACCAAGGCAAATAAGAATGGACTAAAAGTTGATCTCTGGTGCAACCCATCGTTACTGGGAAGAGCTCTGAATCCCCTTCTGCTGTCTGTTCCCTGGTCTTTGCTCCATCATACATATCCTTGATCACCCTTGTGTACGCCACGAGTACACCTCTAACCTCCAAACATCTTCATAGAACCTGCCTAGGGACTTTGTCATATGCCTTCTCGAAATCGATGAAAATCATATGTAAATCTCTTCTGCTCTCTATACTGCTCCACCAACATCTTAATAAGATGAATGACTTCTGTAGTCGAACGCCTCGTCATGAATCCAAATTGGTTCTCGAAAATAGACACGCCTTTTTTCATTGTCGTATCCACGACCCCTTTTCAAACTTTCATGGTATGGCTTAGCAGCTTAATACCCCTATAGTTGTTGCAATTCTGGATATCCCTTTTGTTCTTGTACAGAGGAATCATTGTACTCCACCTCCATTCTTCGGGCATTCTCGCTGAAAATGACGTTAAACAACTCAGTCAGCCACTTCAAATCTGCCCTGCTTGTGCTCTTCCAAAATTCAATTGGGATGTCATCGTACCCGGTCGCTCGTCCCCTGTGCATCATGCGAACAATACCCTTAACCTCCTCAACTTTAATTCTTCTACAATACCTAAAATCTCGGTACCTACCAGCTTGCTCCAGATATCCCAGCATAATGTCTCTGTCTCTTTCTTCATTCAAGAGTTTATGAAAGTAAGATTGTCAGCTCCGCCTAATATGCGCGTCCTCCACTATTACTTTGTCGTCCTCGTCCTTGATGCACCTCACGTGATCCAAGTCACGGACCCTCCTCTCCCTCGCCTTGGTTAGTTTGTACAACTTCTTATCCCCATTTTTTCCCTCTAATTCCACATACATGCGTTCAAAAGTCGTCATTTTCGCCGCCATAACCGCTAGCTTTGCCTCCTTCCTCGCCATCTTATACAATTTTCTATTCGTCCACTTCTCCACCTCATCATTACTTTCTATCAATTTTGCATACGCCAATTTTTTTGCTTCTACCTTCTCTTGAACTTCACCATTCCACCACCAGTCCCCCCGATGCCTACCACGGCTACCCCGCGAGACCCCTAGCACTTCTCTAGCTACCTCCCGAATACAACTGACCGTCCTGTCCCACAAACCGGTCGCATCCTCACTACTCTCCCAAGCCCCCTTGGCCATTAACCTCTCCCCCCATCTCCTTTGCACTAGTCATAGTCAAACACCCCATTTGATTCTTAACCTGTCATCTACAACCCTCTTCTTTTCCATCTTGATCTCTAAATACGTCATCAAAAGTTTATGTCGGGTTGTAAGATACTCCTTCGGAATAACCTTGCAGTCTTTACAAAGACCGATGTCAACCTTCCTAAGAAGAAAAAAGGTCTATCTGAGTCTTAGTCACCGAACTACGGAAAGTCACCAAATGCTCCTCCTTCAGGAACCTCAAATTGGCTATCACCATCCTAGAAGCTCTAGCGAACTCCAAGAGTGAGACGCCTACCCCGTTCTTGTCCCCGAGGCCAAAGCCTCCATGCACGTCGTCATAACCCCTGGAAGTGACCCAGTATGTCCATTAAAATTCTCTCCTACAAATAACTTCTCAGTGGGTGGTATACCCCTACCACTTCGTCTAAATCCTCCCAAAAGGGCATATTCTCTTCCTCGTCCAGGCATGTCTGCGGCGCGTAAGCACTAATAATGTTCATAGTGAACCCTCCAACTACCAACTTAATCGTTATCATCCTGTCATTGACCCTCTTAACCTCTAGCTCCTGATCTCTTAGTTCGCTGTCTACCAAAATGCCCATCACATTCCTATACTTTGACCTACCCGAGAACCATAACTTATACCTGTCTACCTCCTTAGCCTTAGGTCCTACCCATCTGGTCTCCTGGACACATGCTATATTAATTTTCATCTTCTTAAGAATCTTAACTAGTTCTATGGACTTCCCCATTAAAGTCCCAATGTTCCAAGACCTTATTCTCAGCCTAGCATCTCCCTTACCCCCTATCCCTCACCCCCGTTCCCACCCGAGAACATGACCCTAGTCTACCATTAGTCACCAGAGCCACTAAAGCGGATATAAACTAATCAAAAGTTCACACTAAAAGGAGTTGGAATCAATACTATAGCACAAGTCCGCAAGAATGTAGAAGCAAGTCTAACTACTACGACAAGAATGATAGAACTATAGGTTAGAATGTAAAATTTAAGATTTAGTAAACGAAGCAAAAACAATAAAAATTTGCTACAAGGATGAGAGATTAAGAATCAGTAAGGGCGACCGGAGGTACCAACTCCAGTTGGGTAGAACTTGTTGGGTAGTACGCCATATAAATTGAAAAGGGTGAGGGGGGCATTGTTCTCGAGCTCATCAGTTGTTTTTTAGCCTATATCTTTACTCAATTAAAGCATAATGAGTGAATTGGAATGATCACTTGAATATACATTTTTGTGAGAACTTTTCAGCTTTGATCTTGCAGAGACTGGCATTGGATTTTCTTTCAAACTATATCTTTTTGGCTGTGGGAAGGGTTGGCTCTAGTACTGATCTGATTGTTCAAAGAGTTGAATATGTTCAGGAGACTGACAAGAGAAGCCACTTGATGGATCTCCTTCATGCGCAGAGGGCAAATGGTGCTCATGGAAAGGTATTAGCCATCTATTATTCGATTTGAATTAATTATTGATGTTTATTATTTAGACTGAGCAAAAACATTGCTGTTCAGACCTGTAGCTATACTTTCTGAGCCTTTTTTTCATTGTTAGTTGGTGGAGAAGAATTCAAAGTGCCCGTAGGTACTTGCCTATATTCTTCTGAAGTGCCCTGTTCTTTATAGGGTTTCTCACGATAGGAGACTGTATGTTGTTGGATTGGCATCTGTGTCACATTAACTCTATATTTGTATCTTTTAATAGAGAACCTGAGAATCTCAAAACTAAATGTGTTGTCTAGTGTTGTAATCTTGTGATTTAATCATTTATTGATGGCAATGCTAACAACAGAGACTACAACAACATACCCAGTGTAATCCCACAAGTGGGGTCTGGGGAGGGTAGGATCGCAGACCTTACCTCTACCTTTGTGGTGTAGAGAGGTTGTTTCCTATAGACCCTCGGCTCAAAAGAAACGTAAAGCAGTCTAAAGATTAATGATATAGTCAAATCAGAACTTTGTTGCTTAAAATTATCAATTTGCACAAGTTGCTGCATTCCTGGTTTTGCATGTTATGTTAAGGTTCAACCATATCAAAGAGAGGCTAAATGTATCTTTACTATTAGTCTTATGAGAAGCAATTGCGTTTTTCCTTTTCCTCGTTACTCTTCAGTTGAATTTAGTTCAATTACGGGATATTATTGTATGAAATTCTAATGTATCTGGTCTTTAATTATCAGCAAGCTCTTACCCTTGTTTTTGTCGAGACGAAAAAAGGAGCTGATTCATTGGAGCATTGGCTTTGTATGAATGGTTTTCCTGCTACTGCTATTCATGGCGATAGAACGCAGCAGGTATTGATGATTTCTCTAGTGTGATTCTGGTTGGTTAATCTCACGAGGCATTTAGCTCAAGTGATGTGCTTCTGACCTTTTTCTTGAGTTTCCCTTATGTTTTTTCTGTATTCTTTTCATCGAGTTCAAGTTAAATTTCGTGGTTTGGGTTTTTGGCTGACCTAAAATGTGTCCAGCTCCTGGTGTTCTCCTTGAAATCTGAACCATGAATACCGTGTAAAATGGAGGGTATTTTTATATCGAAGATCTTGGTCTAGCAGTATAAAGCATTGATGTGGAACTTCTGTTCTACTTGCTTTTCCTTTATCTTTTCTTGCCTATATAAAAAAATTGATAGGAGCTGGTTTATCAGTTGAGACTTGAGATACTCAATTTCTAACATTGGAAGAACTTAGAATTAGTTTCCTACTTTTCTTCCTTTTATTTGATCTCTAGAGTCCAATCTAAACTGTCTCTCTCTCTCTCTCTCTCTCTCTCTCTCTCTCTCTCTCTCTCTCTCTCTGACAACACACACACACACTTTCTTTTCTTTTTTCTGGGGTGGGGGGGCATCAAAGACCTTGAAGTTCTCTTTAAAATGATTGTAGACAAATTCTTACAATAATTTCCGAGTTTTTATCAACTGCACTATGCAGTATGCATCATACAAAAGAATTGACATTCTTCAGATGTAATACTCTTTATTTTTTCAAAAAATTAAAGATGAAAATGCGTTTCAGTTTTCATTGTTGCCACCAGCCCACCACTTACCGTTTTGACTACAGATGATGTGAATTGATTATTGCTTTTACGACAATGATTAGAGTTGTGTATTGACAATGTTATTAAAAGCCATCACTTAGTCTCTCAAATTGAAAGCAATGCAAAGCGAGGGGTCATTGCGTCGTGTATGGACATCAGATAAGTGTGCACTTTTAAACATTGACACGCAAAGTGATCCCAACGAGAAATGGTCAATTCTTTGTATCTCAACTTTGAGGAGTTGGATTAATATCGTCATTATTGTATAGTGGATGTTGAAGTTAATAATTTTAATTGGTATTTGATTATAGTACTAAATTCAAATATATGTGATATTTTTTAATTTTTCGTAAATCGTGCACTTCCCTTTAAGGAAGTGCGTACTTCACTTCTAGGTCTACGCTTCAAGCCCATGGACCATGTCGTTTTTTTTTTTGGCACTTTCACATTTAAATAGCACTGGTATGTTTGTCTATTTGAGTTGTTATTCTGATGATATTATTAGTAGCTTTTATGTCGATATGCTGTTTGAGGTGGGTGGTGGAGGCAAGATATTTGTTGTCCAAGATCATCTCTGCTATAGCAGATTCCTTGTCTGGTAACAAGTCACAGATCTTAAGTTGACTGGTTAAATTAGTTTCTTTTTTAGCACAGTACTATATCTCATCGATTCAATCAGGTCCACAATGCCTTCTCTGGTATATCTACCTTGGGGTATCTTAGCTATCATTAGTCTTAAGTTATGTGGCATCTTTTCTACCTCTTATTCATTTTTCCCTTTGATCAATTATTGTTGTGCATTATTGGCAGGAAAGGGAACACGCCCTCAGATCCTTCAAAAGCGGTAATACACCAATCTTGGTTGCAACGGATGTGGCAGCACGTGGTCTTGATATACCCCATGTTGCTCATGTTGTCAACTTTGATATTCCAAATGACATTGATGATTATGTCCACCGTATTGGAAGAACAGGGCGGGCAGGAAAATCAGGTTTAGCAACAGCCTTTTTTAACGAGAACAATTCTTCAGTTGCAAGATCACTGGCTGAACTGATGCAAGAAGCAAACCAAGAAGTACCTGCTTGGCTCTCTGGCTTTGCTGCTCGATCTTCACATGGAGGCGGCAGAAACCGTCGTGGTGGAAACCCTTTTGGCGGGCGTGATTTCCGAAAAGATTCCTCTTTCAATCGAGGGGTCACAGACTACTATGGTGGGGCCAATATGAGCAGCAGTGGCTATGGTGCATCAGGTGGTTATGCTGCACCATATGGTGGTGCTGGTGTGACTAGTGCCTGGGACTAACCAGCCACATTTTGCTCCCAGTTTGCAAATTCAGATATAGTTTCAATTTTGCACTAGCAGATCTCTACTCACTTTAGCGTCTACTGTTTATTATGCTCATTTTTGTAAGTTTTGTTTCGTACTGATGTCTTCGCTGCAATGGTGGTTTGGGTTGTTGTGACGTAGTTAGGGGCTCGACGGGGATGTGTAAATCTTGGCAGGTGGTGGTGAATAATTTACTACTAACAGATTAGGATTTACTTTGCCTTGCTTAACTTCTCCCTTTGCTTTAACATTTGGTAGGTGGATGGATGTGTTAAAGAATAGTTCTCATGTATAGGGGGTAGGGGGGAGGGGGGGGGGAGTTCTATGTTTCTGCCAGCAATTGATTTATGTCTCTTAGGTTTATTCTTTTATCAACCAAATGTATTGGTTGTAGATTTAAAGTACAGTGCCCTTGAAGTGTTGTGTTCAACTCTAATCACTATTGTAATATTACAAAGTCAGTGCTAAGTTTTGTACTATAATGTTCTTGTTATGTTTTTTATTTTCATTCTTAAGGCAGTGATGGTTATTTTAACTTAATTGTTTATCTTCTCAAGGTTAAATCTTTTAGTACATACAAAGTCTTGACTTGTAGTTTTGTTGCTCATCTTTTCTACTGTTTGAGTTACTATTGCATATGCATTTACGTACCAGACTTTAAAGAATACTATATACTAATATTCTTATCGCTTTGCAATAAAAAAGATAAAATTGATTTTATCAATAACCGCTTATTTAAGTTATTTCAAGAACAGAATAAAGCGACAATTGTACTTTAATGTGTTTGCTGGTATATACCAATAGTTAGACAACCAACTACACCAACTTTAATTCGTCAAGAAAAAAACTCAAAACTTCTACGTACCTAATAAATGTAGGGTGAAATATTTGGGATTAGTTTAGAATTGTTTGATTGATATGATTAATTTATACGTCAACAAACACAAGCCAATATAATTCTCTTCATCTACCTCATCAATCATTCATTCTCTCTCAGCCTCATCAATGGCCTTCTCTCCAAAGTCACACCTCTTGTTCTTCTCTTTCCTTTGCATCTTTTTCACCCATTCTCTATCCTTCAATCCTAGCCATCCAAATAAAGTTGATGTCCACGATCTCCTTCCTTTATACAACCTTCCAAAGGGTCTTCTCCCAAACAATGTGAAATCCTACACTCTTTACCCTAAAGACAACTCTTTTACTATCCAACTAACACACCCTTGTTATGTACAGTTCAAAGATCAACTTGTTTACTATGAAAATGAAATCAAAGGGAAAATGAGTTATGGGAAAGTATCTGATGTTTCTGGTATACAAGCAAAGAAGGTGTTTGTATGGGTATCTGTAACAGGGATTAATGTTGATGAGGAGTCTCATATGATTGAGTTCCATGTTGGGTTTTTGTCTGAGAAGTTGCCAGCTAAGGAATTTGAGAATATTCCCACTTGTAAGAATAAAGGCTGCCAAGATTCTCCCCTTGCTTCAATATGATGAGGTCAAGTTCTAATCTTTTTAAGCAGTACTTTCTCTATTCCAATTTATATTTAAATTTTACATTTTAAGTTAACGAGATGATCTATAATCGTACAAATATTTTTGACATGTTTTAGACCACAAAATTCAAAAATCTTCTTTTATTTCTTAAACTCCGTCTCCAATCAAACTATATCATATAAATTAGAGAGTAATACTATTTATAATAATGTCTAAATCTTCAATATGATGAGGTCATGTTCTAATATTTATAAGTAGTATTTATAATCTTTAAAAAGTGCTCCCTCCGTTCAATTTTAGTTGTCCAATGTGGACTTTGCACACCCCTTAAAAAATAATAAGGGTATGTTTGGAAAACCACTGGTAATTGAAATTGATGTAATTACTAGGGTAGTGATTACACAGCCTAGTAATTCCATAGTAATTACGAGGATCTGTTTGTTTGTCATAACGTAATTTCAGTGTAATTACAGTATATTGTTTGGTTGCACATGTGTAATTACACAGTTATATTAATTTAAAAATAAAAATTAATACTTGATAAATATGTGCCTTTATAAATGATATATTAAATTAGGTATTTAAGATACATATTATTTCTTGAAAATATATTAATTAATAATCACATTTTTATATAATATTGTAAAAGTAATAGTACAACAACAACAACATACCCAGTGAAATCCCACAACGTGGGGTCTAGGGAGGGTAGAGTGTACACATACCTTATCTCTACCTTGGTAGGTAGAACGACTGTTTTCGGGAGACTCTCGGCTCAAGACAAAGCATAATCACAATCAAGCAAGCATTACAAAGCAAGAGAAACTGCCAGAGACAAAAAATTAAAGTTGTATGAACATGCTGTAAAAGTAATAGTATATTTTCAAATTAAGTGTTTTAATTTAATTATTTATAAAAATTAAAAGCACATATTTTATAAGAACATCATGAGTTGTATATATGTTTGACAAAAAGATTAATATTAGTACATATAATGTCACAACACTATTCAAATGTTTGAGAAAAACATAATCTATCAACTGTAAGTGAAAAATAAATAATATGCAATGTAAAACAACAACTGAATAGTACTAAAGCAAATAAACTGAAATCGCAAATACAATTTAAATTCAAAATTCAAAAAATAATAATTTAACTTGATACTTTTATGTCAAATTCCAACGTAACATAAAATAAGTTTCAACATAAGTTAAGTAAATATAATTCAAAAGAAAGTGAAAACATTTATAAGTCTATTACCTCATTCAACAATGGAATTCTATTTTAATAACATCACTCGTTATATATCAAGTTTGTTAATGACTCGTTCTTTCTAATATTAGAAAGTGTAATTTTAAAAACTAGAATAATAACACAGTTACGTTAACTGAAGAAAATAAGAGAGAAAAAATACGAGCAATTACATAGAATCACAAGAAGAAAATGTCAGGAAATCAGGATATGGACTTGCTAGATAATAGCGAAAAGAGAAAAATGCTTGGAGAAAAACGAGAACATAAGTTCAGAAAGAGCAAAGATGGACTTGCTAGTTCTTAGTTAGAACTTTATGTTACAAAAGTAGATCCCAGATCTAAAATATTGGGATTTATGTATTCTTGTTAGTTCACAAGTTGGTCCTTACAAAATAAGTGCTATATTCCTTGTATCTACTGATCATTGCTTCTCGCCCCGTCATTGTTGGATTTGAGTAGTGTAAAGGATCCCTGATACAGTAAAATGGAAGCATTCGTTTGCATTGGCAATGAAATGCAACTGTAAGCATAGTGCCCACTTCATCATTTGAATTTAATATACTAAGTGTCTAAGAGCTTTGAATCTCTCCCAAATGTTATCTAATAAGATGTGCGGTTGGTCCTAATACAGATTTCTCAGTCTTAAAAAATGTTGTCATTGGTTTTTCTTGCCATCCCTTTCATGTCTGAGTAAACAATGCATAAAAGTTAGATGCTCTAGAGCACTTCACTTCCTTGATATGAGCTTCTTGTTTCATTCAGAATGAGGTTGCTGATCCATTTGATCATCTTGCAGGACGAACGGAGCTCTGAAGTACTGTGATGCTGCTTGTGAATTATGAAATGTTGACTTGGCTTGAGGAAAGTATCTGTTCCTGTATGTGGAGTCTATGTGCTATTCTAAGTTTTCATGTTCATAGAAATTGAAATGTATAATTCATGTTATCTACACCAGAGGAAATTCTTCCTCAAGGAGCTTCTATCTTTAGTGTCTATTCTTCTTGGTTGAATATTTGTTTCCTTCCTCTGCAAATAGTAAATAAATAACAGATTCTTTCTTTAATATTCACTCTTAAATTAGTTTTTCAACTTGCACAGTTTGTGGCTAGCATAGTCTGCTAACTATTTTGCTAGCATATCTTCCAAACAAGGTCTTTTATATATGTATATGAGGAGATCTTATGAATTATAATCCAAGAAAGCGTAACAGTAACGTTTTCAAGATTTTACATAACAGTAAAAGAAAAAACTAACTTAACCAGTTAACTTTAGGAATCTGCAACTACTTATCAGACAAGGGATCTGCCATAGTAGAGATGAACTTTGACAACACAAGGCCCCAAAATATGACAAAGGTATACAGATATTACCACTCATCAGCATTGAAGTATAAAAGCTATTATTAAACAAAACACTACAGACAACACAGGCACACACAACTCTATACTCACTGTTATAAAAGCAAAAAACAATTCACATATATAATCTTTTCAATTCTTGATATTTCAGCTAGACACACTCTTTGTCCATTTACATCTCCCGAATAAAAAATAATGGAAGTACAAGCTAGTGACAACAAGTAATTCTTTCAAACGTTATTTTTTTTAACAAGGGCAAAATAATGGTTTTGCATACATTAGGACCTGATGATTTAGTTCTTCATTCTTCTGTTTTTTGTGTGTGTTTCTCCCTAAGAGTAGATAAGAAAGCACAGTATACTTTTCACGAAATCATTCACTTATCTAATAAAACAAGAATTATTTAAATGAAGATATAATATAATATCATTACGATAAACTAAAAAAGAATCAGTATAGAGCTCAATATGAATATACACCTAAAGGTTTTGACATTACATTTTGTTGTAGAAAATTGATTCCTTGAGTGATTTCATTCCAATGGTAAAATATATATACAAAGGTATAATGCTAGTATTAAGGAAGACTTGTCTAATTAACCTAAAATAGAAGATACTAATTTACAATCATTCTAAATTAAAGATATTACAAGATATTACAATTTTCAACATATGCATGATTAATGGTGATTAGAGATAATTATGGGATTGGCTCATAATTATTCTATACAGTCCCCCGCAGTCTTAGCGGGAGGTTCTCGTATGCTGAGATTGTCCCTGAAATCATCAAAGAGTATGCGCGGAAGACCTTTTGTGAAGATGTCTGTAATCTGATAGCGGGACGGTACATGAAGAACACAAACTTGTTCACGTTCAACCTTTTATCGGACAAATAATATATCCATTTCGATGTGTTTTGTGTGCTTACACGACTTTAGCCATTGTTGAAGAGAACACAGCTCAAGTCAATATATGAGTCTGGAGTGGGGGTTACTTGTTGCTTCCTCCTATTACATCCCATCAATTCCAAATGAATAAGATATTTTCTTAAGTCAATACACGTCTTCCCATAGAAATAAGGTCAAAGGGTCAGAAATACCCCCTATACTTTATTTATTAGCTAGTTTTGTCTTCCGTGAGACCGTGACAAGTAGGGGATATTTTAGGGGATCTCTTATTTTAACCCCCTTCGTCACAAAAGTTTATAAAAATACCCCCTCAATTAGATGAAATTTTTCTTTTTTCAGCAATGCTGGCCCAGTCGAGGCTCGTCCATGCCCAATCCCGATGGACCTTCGCTTTTCCAAAATAAGAAAAGACTACTTTTACAAGAAGGTTTCCTTTTTTTACTTTTTTACTTTTTTTCTTTTTATTCAGATGCGTTGTTGGCTGCTTTAACCCTTATTCTGCTCAACATCGATCCTCTCACGTACTTCCTCAAGCAGCAAAGACTCAATGCCCAAACATTGAGTCAACAACCATTCAGTGAACGAATCCCCAAATCAACCTCAATTCCCCAATGATTTCCCTTTTTAACCCGATCCGGCCCACCTAATTAAAATAGTAACTCAAAGAAGTCGGTACTAAGAGCACTTCATTTCTCTGATATATAAGCTTCTTGTTTAATTTAGGATAAGATGTGTTCTAAGATTATGTAGAATGAGGCTGCAGGGCAAACGGAGCTCTAAGGTACTGTGATGCTGCTTGTGAAGAATGGAATGTTGTGTTGGGTTGAGACATAGTTACTGTTCCTGTATGTGGAGTCTATGTACTATTCTAAGTTTTCATATTCATAGAAATTGGAATGCATAATTTATGTTATCTACACCAGAGGAAATTTTGCCTTAAGGGACTTCTATCTTTAGTGCTTGTTCTTCTTGGTTCAGTATCTCTTTCTTTCCTCTTTCCAATATAAAATCTGCAAGCAGCAAATAAATACAATTTATTTCCTTAATATTCACTCTTAAGTTAGGCTTTCAACGGCGACTTTGCCTCTCACACACTTGTTATAAGAGAATAGCTTATGAATTATAATCCAAGAACATGTAATTCCAAGATTTTGCATAAATAAGGGAAGAATGTATTTATATACACTCAACTGGTTATGCAAAATCTGTTAGACAACACAACACGTGAAAAACGTAATTATTTTATTGTTATAAAAATAATTACATCAAGACTTTGAACACTATAACTTGACCACAATATACACCAAGTTCTTACTCTTTTATTTTTATCAACACTTGACACGCACACTTAAGCTTACTTAAGTATTTACACACACTTTAGACTCACCTGGACACTTTTTGGATGCACACTTGGAACTTGCTCTCACTTCTTGAGAACTTCTTACTCACTTAATTACAACTCAAATAGACCACCTATATTTATAGGTGATGATGGAAGAATCTAGTTAGGATATTTAATTACTACTCTATTTTAGTATATTCCTCACTATCTTTTTCTAGAATCACTTCTATTTATTTCTAGAGTTATTCTTTCTAGACTCCATTCTAGAACTTTCATCCATTCGAGATTAATTATTCATTATCTTGGATATTAAGTTGATGATGACTTTTAACAAAATCTTGAAAACATCACATTGCAGAATCTACCAAAATACCAGTTTCAGGGATTGCCAGTATCAATGTTTCTACCAATGAGCATAGGCATGTACGTTTTCAAACATAATTTTCTTTTACATACTCCTAAAAACACATTTCGAATTATAATAATCGTTTGATCACTGAGATAATCCTACTGGGATGATGGTTGAATAAATTTTTCTGTGGTGACTAATATGATTCTCTGTGGTTTTACATACATTAGGACCTGATGATTTACTTCTTCCTTTATTTTTTTGTTTCTCCCAAGGAGTAGATAAGAATAGCACTGTATACTTTTCAAGAAACCATTCACTTATCTAATAAAACAAGAAACATTTAAATGAAGATATAAGATAATACCATTTCGATAAACTAAAAAAGAATCAGTATAGAGCTCAATAGGAATATATACCTTTAAGATATTACATCTTGTACTTTGATTATCTTATTTTATCTGTGTTAGCTATTGTTCTTTTTTCAAATGGCTTTATCATTGATAGAATATATGCAAATATATTCTTTTAGTATAATTAGTGATTTTGTATATCTGTAATTATGGTATAAATATTTTATATTAGTTAGGTGAATGTTTAATTTTCGTAATTATAGTTGTAATTATAGCCTAGAATAAATATTGTATATCATGTATATAAACCATTTACATTAATAAAACCATCAAGGGATTATTCTCTTTCATGGTATCAGCAGTTCAGGGCAAACTTTTTCCTTCTCCACAAACCTCCCGCCGCCCTACTCTCCTTCGGCCATCCCCTCCCTTTAATTTTTTTCCAAAATCCTAATTCTCCTCTTGTTCCTCAATCATGTATAACACAAAAAATATCTTTCATCATGCCCTTGCAGTCTCCAATATCAAGAACAACATCCCTATTGTTCTTGAAATGGAGAACGTTCAGTACGCAACGTGGGCATAACTTTTTAAAATTCACACAAAGTCTCATATAGTCCTCCATCACATCGTCAAACCGGAAAAAGACAAGTAGAAGGTACCTTACACCGATGATGAAATAGAGTTGTGGGCAACTCTTGATGCTACGGTGCTCTAATGAATTTATTCCAACATCTATACAGACCTCTTACAGACAACTATCGAACCCGACGCCACGACAATGGAAGCTTGGAATAGGTTGCGTGATATATTCCAAGATAACAAAAATTCTCGTGCTATGACACTTGAGCAAGAATTCTCTCACATAAATATGGAGGATTTTTCAAATGCCTCGGCCTATTGTCAAAGGCTCAAGGAGTTGTCGAATAAACTCAAGAACGTCGGCCCCGTCACAAATGATCGTCTCGTTCTTCATATGGTTGCAGGCATCTCCGAGGCGTATAATGGGGTTGGAACTCTTCTTCACCAAAGCAATCCTCTCCCGCCGTTCTACCAAACACGTTCCATGCTCACCTTAGAAGAAGCAGGATTGGCTAAAAAGGCGGTTATCGGATCAAATTCCGCCATAATGGTGGTCACATCCCGCGAAACCAATGACTCTCAATTATTCTCCAAAAATTATGATCAAAACGGTAACAACGGGGGTGGCAAAAAAGGTCAAAATCGTGGTGGCGGACGTGGCAGTGGCAAGAGTGGTGGTCACGGCGTCAACGACGGCAGCAGTGGCGGACGTGGAGGCGGAAATGGCTGTCAGTAGGGGACCGGGCCACAACACCCATGGCAGCATGCTTGGGCCGCTGGGCAGTGGCCATGGGGCATGCCTTAGGCCATTAGGCAGTGGCTCATGTTGCCCTGCCCATTCCCATCACCAAGACAGCAGTGGCAGCAGCAAGGCCAAACTGGGCCTTGGAATAACTCGGCCTGGCTTGGGCCTCGGACTCAGCAGGCTTTCGTTGCTGCGGGCCCACCCACGTCTTTGACCCACATGGATCTCGAGGCGGCAATGCATACACTTAGGTTAAATCTCTAGATTTAAATTGGTACATAGACACCGGTGCTACTTCTCATATGACATCCGCGTAAGTTAATCTCTCGTCTTATTTCAATTTGAGCAAAAATCGTGGCACAATTATTGATAATGGTAATTCAATTTCAATTCGTGGTTATGGTCACACAAATTTATCTCCCCTGAACCCACCTTTAGCCTTGAAAATATGTCCTCCATGCTCCTCACTTAATTAAAAATTTGGTGTCTATTCAAAAATTTACAACTGATAACTCAGTTTCTGTTGACTTTGACCCTTTTGGATTTTCTGTGAAGGATTTATGAACGGGAATACCTCTAATGAGATGTGATAGTCAGGGCGAGCTATATCCTATCACCACCACCACCACCACTAAACAAGCCACACCGTCAACGTTTGCCGCTTTACCACCTTCCTTATGGCATACGCGTTTGGGTCATCCGGAAGCGTTTATTTTTTCCTCCCTAAAAGATAAAAAAATTATTAACTGTAATAGTGTTCGTAGTACTAATGTTTGTCATTCTTGTCTGCTTGGAAACATGTTAAATTATCATTTGTTGCCTCAAATTCTAG
This sequence comes from Anisodus tanguticus, assembly GCA_034509755.1. Lineage (NCBI taxonomy): Eukaryota > Viridiplantae > Streptophyta > Magnoliopsida > Solanales > Solanaceae > Anisodus > Anisodus tanguticus. The sequence goes on along the minus strand of CM067552.1, from coordinate 49,291,003 downwards.
TATTGTGTTGCCATTTAACATTGTTCATAGTGATTTGAGAACATCTCCCGTTTTGAGTTTTTTGGGCCACCGTTATTATGTGTTATTTTTGGATTATTATTCTAATTTTTTGTGGACAATTCTATTATCTAAAAAATCTCAAGTTTATTCCACATTCCTGTCATTTAGAGCATTCATTCGTAGTCAATTTGAACGAGAAATTAAGAGCATTCAATGTGAATTAGGTAGGAAATTTGATAATGGACCATTTAGAGTATTTTGTAAGACTAATGGTATATCGTTTCAGTTTTCTTGACCACATACATCCTCACAAAATGGAAAAGCCAAGAGAAAAATCTGTATCATTAATAATAGTGTTCGGACATTACTAGCCCATGATTCATTACCACCTAAATGATATAGACACCGCCTCAATTCCAACTAGTAAAGACAAATTTCAGGTATTATTTATCAAAGTACGAAATACGTTATGGATTTGAGGGATTAAAGTCCCTTGGTGAAGTTACATAAATGCCGAACATAATGTACCTAAATGTTTCCTCACATGTTTTTGATTCTCACAGTTTACAACTTCAAATGTTTCATGGAATTGAATGCTATAAATACATTTTCTAGCAACTAGAATAGAGAACTAAATGGCACATGTTTGCTTAGCTATTACATAAACTCGTGCCTTCACCAACTTCAACATTGGCGTGATTGGCATTGTGAAACAATGCATATAGGCACATAAATAAATGAATCGAACATCTAAAAATAATCAGCCCCATACAAAAGGGGGAAAGATCATTTAGTAGTCGCAAATAATTATTCTTCAATTATTGGGACACTTCATTACAATTATGTTCCTCGTGAGATGGAAAGTTTCTTGGCAGTGAGAACAATGGTGTTTCTCCAGATAATCCCTTCATCGATGTGGCCAAAGAATAGCCTAGAGCTCGAGCAACTGGGACAGCAACTGCATTACCTACTTGCATGTACCTGAGAACAATAGAACAACAATGTCACAGCAAGCAAGAAATATGATGCTTCAAGAACAAAATAAACGCAGATATAAACAAAGGCAAGTAACTCTTGCTTTAATGAGTTCTAATATGCAACGTCAAGCAGTTCCTCTTTCTCGCTCCGAGTGTGATTCAGTGAGACCTAAAATTTCTCCAAATTCTTTTCTTCCATTCATAAGAAGCTTCGTTTGGAAAATAATTAGCAGATTTCCGATGTAAAGGCTGGTTTAGCCAGAGAGTAGATATACTAATATCCATAATAGCCATTATAAATATCTCCCAAATACCAGAAGATCCTGAATACTGCACTAAATTGTGGCTCAGGCACGTTTCCAGATTCACTTTTTGGTTTAAGCTCAAGCTACATGATATTTTAAGTGAGAACAATAAAACATGTTTGCACAGTCACCAGCCTTATAGGTGATATAGAGAGAAGCAGGGAGTTAACAAAAGGACTACTGATATCTCAGATCTTCAACCATCAATTAAATTTTAGTCAAAGCAATACCTTTCTTTTATTGGCCCTATCAACTTGTAGTAGTCAGGAAAACCTTGGAGCCTTGCATTTTCACGAATTGTAAGCACTCTATCTTGCAGTGGATGTATTATGGTCTGGAAGGAACAGGAGAATGACATGCAATGCATTAGATGAGACAAGACACATAATTCTATGTTGAGATAAGATGGCAAAGGTCGAAGCTACCTGATTATGGGGTTCAGCTCTTGTCACAACTGTTGGGACAGTTTCATCCCACCACAAGCGACCAAATGGTCTGCATAATTTCACACAGATAAAAACAGCATTAAGTATTCTGGAAAGACAGGTGAAAATACAAAGTAGATATCAAATCAGAAAAACCAGAGATGTATCATTACTTTGAGGAACTACCACCAACGAAGCTCATAGCATAGTCAGGGACCTGTTGATTTTAAGCATCATAAGATCCAGAAAACAAACACAATAACTATGTCACTTGAAAAAAAAATCATACCAAAGGCTTCCCCGAAGGTAGTTTTACTCTCTCCACAGCTGGGTCCCATTCAACTTTATTATCTGACCGAACACGAACTCCAGGCAAGTCCCTGAAGTTTGCACCCTACAATCACGAAAGGTCATGAATTCAGCACCACGAGGAACTCGTCACTAAAGTACTACAAATGGCATGACGGAAACAATTTGTATACCTTCTGCTTGGGAATTTGACATACACGCTGGTAGTCATCATCGTTCAACTTAAGAGGACGATGATCATATAGAACACTTCCCAGCACCCCTACAAAATGACCAGACTGCATTAGCAAAATATTCAGTGTTGCAGAACTTGTTTCAAGCTTAGTCCTAGTTACAACATGAACCCCTCAAAATAAGAATTGAGTATTGTTTTTGCGGACACTTCTCAGCGGACCAGGGTGTTAAATCATGAGGTGCAACACATGCAAAGACATGGAACTAACAGAGAAAATTACATTACTCTACAAGCAAAATATGTGGACTCACCATCCCTCCCCAATCTTATAAAATGCTGGAAATCAGATTTGGGATCATCAGAGTAAGGCATTTCATCTCTTGGCTCACTATTCTCCACCTAAAAATAAAATCATATACATAAATGATGATGCTTTATTAGTTTATGATTAAGCAATTGGAAGAGCCTTCAAAACAACTTTGATATCTCTTACATACCGAAGGAAGGTCAGAAAGGGCATCACCAAGAAAGAGCTCTTTCTTTAAATCAAGTTCCCCGCCTTGATCATATGCAACTGTGTTTGACTGCATTAGCACATGGATGCACATTTAGTCAATAGAAAATGCACCAGCATTCATGAGATTAGAAAAAATAAAAAACCTACCTCAAATTCCGTCGGAATAACACCCCTCACAATAACTTTATGTGTGGGCAATGGATATTGTGGCAGCTTCTGCAACAACATGACAGGATTTAAGCAGACTGCGGATGGTAGATTGATGCATTTGAATTAAATATTGAAAGTTTATTAAATAACTTAAAAATAAAAATCAGTATTACCTCTGACGAAACAGCACCAAACATGAACACACGCATACGAAATTGGGGAAGACCATAAGCACCAGCTGCCATCATTCCCATCCGTGCCTGGTAGTTCATCCCTACAAGTCTGCTTAATGCATATCGCCCAAGGAAACCATCAGCGAATTTGATAAGGTCCACCACGTTCTCCATTAATACAAACCTCGGTTTCAAAAAATCCACAATGTCCATGTAGACGTCAAGTTGTTTATTTTTTGGATCCTGCATTGGATTTTCTTTATTTCTAAAACGATTGAATCCACTGATTCCTTGGCAAGGTGGTCCACCACATACAACATCAACATCCCCCTAGGAAACGACCAAGAGAAAATTCAATCAATATGGGTCAGCATAACAAATCATTAAGAAGTTGATAACCTAAAAGTAGTCCAGATCTTTTACCCCAAAACCAGAAGATAGAAACAGAGAGATTAAACTTACCGGCAACGGCAAAAGATTTGCCTTGAAGCCTTTGGCCACAAACTCTTTTATTTTCTTCGGGCATTCACTATACACATATGTCAACTAGTTGGAATGAAATTTAAAAAAACATGTATGTTTTCAGAATAAATTGCTTCAAGTGTATACCTTAAGCCATCTATTGGCTCCCAGGTGTCCTCCTCTGAGCCATAACCTCTCCAGCGAACCTAGGCACAATGTAAGTAAAGTGACTTCAGAAAATGACAAGGTCAGAAGCACACAGAAAAAAAAAATTGACAAAAGAAGACTTGCGACTTTTACACAAAAGAAATCTGTTTTATATTCTAGCAAAGAAACTGCTGTTGAACAACTTGACACACCAAGAATTAAAGAATTTCAAGCTCAATGGTTTAGTACCTTGAAGTAAAGTCCGGGTTTGTTAACTTTATTTGGATCTCCATAACAAACTTCTAAAAGTTCGCCGACCTCAAAAATTTCACCTTCTTTATCATCACCAGAATGTTCACCTTCATCAACATTTTCTTCTTCAACTTCATCTGTTACTTTCAAAAGAGGGTGTGGGGAAACAGTGCTTTTTACCAAGGAACAGGATACACAAAGCTGCACCCACTCCTTCAGAAGTGATAAAAAGTCGCTGGCATATTCGTTCCTCACCTGAGTAATGCACACATTTTCATTAACACGACAACGAGAAAATAGTGGCATGTTATACCTACAATCAAGATATACCTGAGTCTCCGGGTGGTTCAATCTCAAGCTGTCACATGCATATGGGTTGAGGTCAACAGCCCATTTCTGCATCCAAGAACTTATATTAACAGAACATACAACAGGCTAAAGGTCTTATGAAGAAAAAAAGGGAAGCCACATTCTGCTGGTACAAATTGGTAAAACATAGAATAAGCAAAGTTGAAGGAAAGAACATACAGTAACAAGTTTAACGCCTTTGCTATTAGCACCCAGGCATAGCCCCGTGGACATTGCTCCACATCCTGAATAAAGATCCAAGAGCTTCTTTTCCAGATTGTGGTCTTTGACCTCACCAGCGTCAATGTCACTTGATATAGTAGAAGATGAACTAACTGGACTTGTAGCATCTACAAAGAATTAACATCTCCATTATGCAAGTTTAATCATGCATACTAATGCAAAAGCACCACAGCTTTATACAGTTATTAAAAAAGTCAACAAAGAAATACCAGGCGGCAAGCTAATGAAAGAAGAGTATGGAAGCAGGTACTTCATGTCATAGTAAAAATCACAATTTGATTTTACATTTTCCTTGAACTGTAAAGTTGCCTGCAACAACATTCTGCATTCATTAATTCAACCACTCAATACCGAGTATCCACCAGTAAGGTAACACAAACATACATTTGAGGGCACAGGAACAATCTTGAGTTTAGTCACAAGGCAATCGATAGGGTTATCATCCTTGATTTCAGATAGGAATACACGCTTCTTGTTAATGAACTGATCATGATTTTTAATAACCTAACAGGGGAAAACAGATGTCAGACCAATATAGCATCACAAAGGACAAGAAAACATTTTACATGATACAGTTGGCATTTCTTACAGTATCCTTAGCTCTGTAAAACCATTGAGCTGTAAAATACTGCACTCCGTCAACTGCTTCAAAGAATTCAACAATCTTACAGATGTAATCATCCTCACCATCAGCAGCCTAGTTACATGATAGAACATCAAAATAAGTCAAGACATGGATCCATTATATGGCAATAAGTATGATAACAAACTCAGCAAGGAGGGGGAGCAGGTCCATCGAAACAGATTTGGAAAAATTGGGCACCAACTAAGCTTAAATGTTTTTCCTGGTTGGTGGCTAGGAAGGCATGTCTCACTCGGGAAAGGTTAAAAAGAAGGGGGTTCCAAATAGTCTCTAGGTGTTTCTTTTGTAATGAGGCAGAAAAGAAAAATAACCACTTGTTTCTGCATTGTAGAATAATCTCACATATCTAGTCACTGTTCCTAAGCCTCACATAAACAAAATTGGCCAATGCCAAAACATACTGCTGACCTTTTGAGCTGCATGATTAGGAGAGGTGGTAGCAAAAATAAAAAGAATTGGTGAAAAGTAGTTCCAACATGCATTTGGTGGACAGTGTGGGGAGAGGAATATAAAATGGAATTGTATCATATCATCGCTTTTTTGGTGTAAAGAGGAATGTATAGATGATGCTGAACAAATAGTGGATCCTTTAGGTTAGGCTCTTTGTAATCTCTATTTTCCTTTGTAGTTCTCTTTTGGGTTGCAAGCTTGTCCTTAATGATGGGAATACAACATTACTAGTTTCATAACTAACGATAATCGGGCTATAATAAATTGAGAAATCTTTCAAACTTATGATAAGATATGAACCTTGGTCTACCTCAATACCAAAAGCTAGCTTATCAGTGTGGATTGCTCAAGTCTATATAAGGAGACCAGCAATCCATTCACCAACCAACATGGAACTCAACCCACTCTAACACCCCCACCAACCCCACATGCCCAAACCACCAGCTGGAGCATGGACAACATAACATGGGGCCCTGACATGCTTTGCTCTAATACAATATGGACCTTGACCTAACTCAACCCAGAAATGAGCTAACCACCTTAGAAAGCTAGCTCATGAGGTGAAAATTGGTCAAGTATTCATTCCTAAACTAAGGTGGGAATTCTTTTTTCATAGCCAATTACCTGCCAAATATTTCCAGTTACTTTTTTTCCAGCTAGTGCCAGGTGAGTCATAATACACCTTTTTTCCAGCCAGCGAGTTATCCTCCGGACAGTTTCTTTACAACCAGTCTAGAATGAGTTTCTAATTCCATTCCCACTAGTGCAAACGGAGCATGAAAAGCAGGAGTTGTTCAAGCAGAGCAGGATAAAGTGGCTAGGTCAAGCGCAAGGAAGTTTGAAAGCTGTAGTCTTCAAAGTAAGCCTCTTAGAAAGACCATTTCTTTTTAGCAAGTTCCTTGAATTGTTATGATGTCGGTAAACTCTTTCCTTTCTGCGAGCAGCCTATCAAATCGGATCAGGTATTTTTGAATATGTCATTACTCTAAATCACTTTGACAATTATAATTTCATTGCTTAAACAAGCAAGTTTCATCAAAAAGTTGAAAGGCCAACTTCCACACAGACAAATAGTGCCAAGTATAGGATTTATTTTTCCTTTTTCCTTCTCTTATTTTTGGATGACCATAGCATGCGGGCAAACTTGTGCATATCTCCTAATTCCACGAGTGCTATCCAAGAAAAAAAATAACCCAGTTTTGAATCATTTATCATGAACGAAGATTTCTTAAAAACTATATATGTATCACTTTTATATGTCAACTAAACATTACCAAGGTAGCCGTATTGCATATTCACTTCGAACTCCCATTATCATTGACTTTACACAAGTCAAAGTGAGTCATCTAAACTCGTCAAATCAAACTTTGTTTACCCGCAAAGATTAAGAATTATTTACATATTTATTTTATGTTTCACTATGTCCACAATACACTCATAGTAATTTAAGAATCTATTAGTAAAATATTTTTCATTTGTAATGCTAGCTAAGCAGAAGCATATATAAGTAAACGACAATCCTGGGTCCAAGTATCATCTCCACATATTATCAAAAAGAAGTTTCACTGATCTCAAATCAATCCTACATGCAAGAGGATATGCTAAAAATATGATCTCTCGAACAATTAAAGTTTTTAGATAACACTAGTCTTTATGAACATGTTTCGCATATTATCGCCAGACAATCATAACAAAAGATATTATGTAATTTAATTTTAGTTTTAACATATATTTATTTTTAAAAAGAAATAAAATTAATCATAAAAACAAAGATGTGCTTTTTTAATAAAGAAATTGTGTTCTTTAATTTTAGTCAGCTTTACTCACTTCACATGGTATTCTGACATTTCCTTGCTACTCGTTGCCTTCTATATTCAATAATTGATTCTAAATCTTTGTGTATAATTGTAGTAAAAGAAATAGAATTAAAAAATATAAATAGTTAAGGATAGAAAGGAGATCAATTAACTCAAATTGATATGAAATTTTCGTATATTAAAAAACATAAAGAAGTAAAATTAGGCTTACTTAAGTGAGTTAGGTTCTAATAGTAATAGGATTAAGTAAGTCCAAAAGAATATTCCTAACTTCTTTTCACTTTTTAAGTTTAAGAATATTAGGAGAAGGATTAGTAGTAAGAACGGCTGATTGGATTGGTAGTTTAATAGAATTAGGATTATTATTAATCCAATATTCCATTCTTGAGTTATTTATAATTATATTCTTAAATTATATAAATAAATAAAATATAAAGGCCGTTCAATACGTAAAGGATATCTTCATATAACAACAATTGATCTTTTAGATAACATAATCATACAATCAAACATTAAGTTTATATAAAGACTACATAAAAGTAACACGTTATACAACAGTACCAATTCCTTTATATAAAAAAAAACTACCAACATTCTTATCAAATCTACTATAAAAGGGAAAATCAACAAAATGAAGTATCCTTATAACATGTGTTTATGGTTACTTTACACACTACCTTTACATGTGCATCATCCTCGAGATAATAAATCAGCCCATCAACCTCTGCTCGACTATAATGGCACTTAGCTTGAGTTAACTGGTCAGAATCATCCTGACTGTAACATGAAAGTAACACATAAATCACTCAGAATCTAAATATTATTGTGACAAAATGATGTGATGGACAGTTGTGCAACTTACCCATTTATGCTCTTAGAACCATTTGATTCCCCCTTATTCTGTTTTACAAAAAACAGTTATCTATGTAAGTATAAAATAAACACTAAATGATGTCAAATAATACAAGGCAGACTATCAGCAACAGTCACTTAAAATTGACTGGATTTTAGTATAATAATAATATGTTCGATAATAATTTCATTCATGAATAAGATCCGCATATCTAATAAAGTAGAAAAAAATAACAAGATGATACTTACTTCGGATAAAGCCTTTTTTTAATTAAAAAAATGTCCACTTATCAAATCACAAATGAAGTAACATTACTTTTTCAGATGTCCTTATCAAGTGTTAGTTAATCAAATCTCACTTAATCTCAATTTATGTGATACCTTTCGGATTTCGAGAGTCAATTGAATTTTTTACTGCAATTTTTCATACACATTTAAATGTTTTGAATTGTTAATTATTGTGACTTATATTAACTTTTAAATAGTTTTTAAATATGTAAATTTTATTTAAAAATGCATAAAAATTTCATATCCATATTTAAGGTAAGAATTTGAAAAATTGACTCTAAAAAATTCTAAATGTGCCATAAATGGGGTCAAATGGAGTACTATATATAAAACTAATAAAAAGCATTTTTCATGCAATTTCAAATTATATTCAATATTTTAGCCACTAAGCTAGCGTTTGACCATAGATTTTGAAAATTTATCTTCAAAGTATTTGAAAGTTCCAAAAAATCAGCTAATATCAGTTTTTGGGAGAAATTTCAATTCCACTCACAAAATTTTAATTTTTTTCCAAGTAAAATATAGGTCCAAAAAAAACTTCAAGATCCAAACATCACAGCATCAAAAACACAAAATTTCAAGTTTTGAGCAGATTATCTATCAAAAATAATATCTATACACCATAAAAGTAGGTATAAAGTATGTGTACATATGACACTTCTCAGACAACACTTGTGGGACTACAGGTTATGTTGTCGTAATAACTTCAAAATCTACATCCAAACTGGAGCTAAATTGCAAATATTTGTATAAAGAATTAAAAACTTCAAAGCAGAAATCTTTCTTACATAGCGATGAGGCCACTTCTGACGAGCTTCTACATCCGGTACAGGTTCACCGGCGAGTACACACTCTTCGTCTTTCACATTCTCAACTCTCTTAGGTTTCCTTTTCGAAGGTGAAATCGACAAACTCTTCTTCAGATTCCCTTGCTCCGTTTCATCTACATCTTCCACAAAATCACTATCCACTGCAAAATCAATTAAGAAGCTTAGTAGATTAGCAAAACATTAAAAAAAAAAAGGAAAAATTATGCTCCATGTCTATTTTTGTAAATATTTACGCCTCGTAACACATACTGTGAGTTTATTATCATGATTTAGCTCATATTTGTGTATAATCACCTTTTATAAGTTGTTATACAAGGTTGATATATTATGTATAATAATTTCCACAGGTATAATGTTTTGATTTTCAAAATCTGTATATTTTTGAAAAATTTCCTATTAAAAATCATATTTACTCTTCCTATTTCTAACCATCAGGAAGATCCACAACATCTTCCGCCTTAACAGCTACTCGTCTCGTCAATTTTTTACTCGAATCACTCTCCGATACAAAATCGCTATCTGCTACAACAGATTCATCCTTCTCTACACCTCGACTCTTCGCCTTCGTATCACTGCTTTCCGATTTACGAGCTACAACTGGATTTCCAGCTCTTATAGACTTCTTAGTTGATAAAACAATATCCGATTCAAAATCGCTATCAACTGATGGAACTACTTCAACTGGATCTGGTTTTACTACTGCGAGTCTCTTCGATTTCCTACTCGCCGGAGAAGCTTCCGGTTTTGTCATCGGAGTAGCTTTGCGTTTGCTCGGCATTAGGATATTAGAAGAGATTGCAGTAGGTTTACAGCGGCGGCGGCTGTAGAGTGTGTAGAGAGTAGCTGAGGCTGTGAGGGGAATATAGATAGAGCGACGAAATAGGAGAGTTGTATTTGCTTTTAAGTTTTTTTTTTTTGGGGGGGGGGGGGGGGTGTTTTGTGAAAATTTTGAAAATAGTAAAGAGAGGGAAAAAAGGCGGGACTAGCTGAATTATTGAGTGCTTTCGAAAGTGAATTTGAAATGTGGCTTGAGTTCCGAAAGTAAACTCCAAAAAAAAAAAAAAAAAACTTGTTCAAAACTTTTGAAATAAGTAGTTGTTTGACTACATAAATCAAATATTTTTTACTTTAGTTGGAATTGAAGATAGAATTATGTTTGATTATGAATTTTTTTTTAAAATGTTTGATTATTTAAATGTACTAAAAATTAAAATAAAATTTTATGTGTCTTTCAAATTCATGTTGTATTTGAATTTCATGGACAAACACTACTTTTCAAATAAAATAAAAAATTAGTAATTTATATTTTCTACCAAACAGAGTCTTAATTGTGGGATATTACACCTTATTCTATCATATTTAGGATTATTTTATCCCACTCAGGATTATAATTCTTGAATAATTTAGTATGTGTACCAAACGATGCCTAAGTGTTTGTTTATCAATTTGAGGCTCATTACTCATAATTTGAAGTTTGAAAAAATATGTTTTAGAAATTTTCTAATTTTTTTTAAACAAAATCAAATTGTTGTTCACAAATTCAATTGTGTTTTGATGCTCAAATATAACTTCTAACTTCTAGATGATCTTTTCAAATTTCAATTGCAAAGCTATTTAAAAAAAAAAAATCATATCCAAACGCGTGCTAACTTGGTGGTACTCGAAGTTATGTTGAAAAAGAAAAGAATTTGTCAAATTGAGGAATAGAAATATTGACTACAATATATAACCAAAAAGTTATTTTCTTAAGTTGAATTAAGTCATTCTTGTTTGTATTTATACTTCATGACTGACTTTTATTGTATATTGAAATAAAAAATTGTTGGAAATTTACTAATGTGGAATTAAGTTTATTTCATTATTTATGACTCGAACAATTGGGGTCCCGCACGACGGAAATGTCATTTCCACGCACGTGCAATCTTAGTGTCAAGTATCGTAAATTTTGTTAATGAAATAGATATTGGTATGTAAGTGAAATGTTTGAGACATAGAATGATGGACGTTATTGGCTAAATAACAAGTGTTCCACATTGATAAACGAATGAAGGATTGTGCGAAGTGTAAGATGGTACGGATCGGAAAAGGGCCGCGACGCCCCCTTGCAGCGCTGCGACGCTTAATTGGCAGTGACTGCTCGACGGAATCCCAAAGGTTTGGCTGTTGAGGTGGTTTCAATGGCATTGAATCCACCCAATAATGACCATTACTTGGACCATTATGTTGTTGCATTACTTGGGGTTAAATGACATCCATTACATGTCAATTGAATGCCATTTGAAAGGTCATCTTGCACACCTATAAATTGAGGCCTTTGGCTCAATTCTATAGATGAACACATGAACATACTTACAAGTTAACAACACCACAAAGAGATCAAATTTTCTGATAAGCAATCCTTCTCTTAGCAATCTTTATTATTCATGTTCTTCGCTGGGATCATTTGTGTAGGCTTCGTACATTTGATAGCTTGTTGTTTCATCTTGGGAGACTATTGTCCACACTTCTGTAAAGCCTATATACAGGGACAATCTTGTCTTAAAGACAGAGAGTCATCTCTCGACTCAGCATGTGGTGTTGTGATTATCTAATTGGTTGTTAAGTGTTTCAGGTGTGAACTTGAATTTCAAAGGACTCTAACCGTTCGGATTCTCAACAGTTTTACAAGCCACAAGTGTAGCAGTTCATGTTTTTGTATTTATGAATACAAGATCCAGATTTGGAGTTCCAATTCAAGATCAAGAGATTGACTACTTATTGTTGTAATCTTTGTTGTTTATCCTTTCGATCACTGTAATAGTTATTTACTAATTATGTACGTGCTTTACATATCCAGCAAAAATTTGAGCCAAAATATATGGCCAAATATTGAACGATGGGAGTATAAGATGGTGAATAATTATTAGCTACATATAACTTGATAAACCATAAATAGCGTTTTTACAGTCAAACATTGAATGATATTTTGTGAAATGTTACTAGTGAAGCTTAATAAATCTAGGCATATTACGAATCTGAAGTTCTCAACTTACATTCATGCAACTACATTAATTAATTTCTCATGATTTTCAATTGTTAGGTTACACGTTAGCAAGTGCATTTAATTAGCTTAATTATAGGGTGGTTTTGATGTGACTATAAATATTTTGCCATAGAATATTATTTCAATGTGTTTATTTTCTTGTGGTTTGTTAACTTGAATCATTGAAAATATATACTGTTATATAAATATTGTTGCAAAAAAAAATTGACTATGCAAATATAAACCGAAAAATATTATTGTGTAAATGCGTGTGTTGGGTTATTTATTTCTAAAATTTGACCAATTTACACAAATTTCCTTTTTAGGCAACTATTTAGATTCCGTCTCTATTTTAAAAAGTTGTATATAGCCTTTAAAAATTACCCTTGTAGATAACATTAGACTTGGATTTAATGTTTGTTGATATGTTTTCCGATCTTATGGATAAATTATTATGTGGTCTAACTCTAAACGGTCCCTAAGTTATAAAAAAAGTGAAACAAATGTTCAAAAGGGACAAATTGGTGAAAATTCCCCTAGTCTTGAAGCTCATGTAAATCGAAAGAATTTCTCAATTCGATCAGGAAATGACGTGTGATGTCATTAAAAGTGGTTGATCTTAAATTTTTAACTTCGTTTAATATTTTATTTTTAAAAATGACTTTAACTTGAAAAAAACTCATTGAGAAGAACGTTTATTGCATATCAGGCATAAGTTCTGGTGCTTATAGTTATAAATCAGAACTTGAGATCAATTAAGTAGGTTTGCTATCTTGAACTAGTACCTTATATGCAAAACTTATTTATGCCGGCAACTTGTGACCAATGAGCAACAAAATCTTTACCTAGTTAATTATTGTGAAGTAGATGCTATGTTTTAAAATATTTGTTAAATAGGCCTAAAAATTCAAGACCGCCCTTTGTAGCGGGCTGGTCCAATTCTATGAACAACAAACAATTTCAACTATCCTGATGTTACTAAGAAAACTATTTTCAGCATCATGACAATCCTGATGTTAGTTTCTTCTCTTCACGACCCAAAATTGGGTACAATCAGAAGTTCCTCTATGACAGCACCAGAACGACCGCATCCAGAAGTGCCATCAATTGACCTTGAGGAATACTGTGCATCAAAGACTCTGATTCCTTTTGACCAACCAGTCCCTCTACTTCGAGGTCCCATCAGGGTTAGCTCACAAGGAGAAACAGCTGGTCGATTCATCCTCGCATTTAAAGACCCTATCTCCTGGGCCTCTGCATACAAGGCTTGTGAGTCTCAAGTCATTCAACAATGTGAATCCGGAGCTAGGATTGGTTGCTCCATCACAGCCTCAGACAAATGTAAAACCCCTTGGTGGAAATCATTCACTGGCAGTGCTTCCAATCAAGACTTTGCAGAGAGGGCGAGATGTGAAGAGCGTGAAATGGAGGCTTGCCTTGAAGCAGCAAAGGGGAAGTGCCGTGAATTCTCAAAGCAGAAGTGCTTCCCAGCATTTCGTGATGCAAGGATTGCAGTTAAAGGTTTGAGTCCTAAGGTGAACAAAAAGGACCTATCCAAGCTAATTTCTTGGGTGAACTTAGAGGACAAGTGTCAGATAGCCGATCTTTGGAGATTAGAGAAGCCTTGGCTTGAGTTTAAGGCACAACTTGAAATGACTTATTGCAAAGGAAGTGATATATTAGGAGGTTCAGATGACACAGAAATTAATGAATATTTGACAACTAATTTTCAAAAGTAGTGCATTGAGTAGTTTGATTAGTAACTGAAGTTATATGAGATGGCGCATGTTCTTGATCCCATGCTTGAGAAATCTTTGTTTTGCTGCTTGTATTTGTATTTGTCATTTGCTGCAGTACAAGTGTATACTGCCCGCAAATGGAATGAAATGTGTTGTTTGACCAAGAAACACGTGTGGCTTGTTAACTCCATGGCGATGATTTACAGCACGTTAAGAGTTCGATTCAATTATGCCGGATCATGATGTCTCTCTTTCAAAGTTAAAACAAGGAAAAGGTTTTGGATCTACTTTCAGCATCAAATTGAATTAACTGTGGGAATAGAAGCGAGGATTGCACCACTCATTGGGAGTACCACATGAGGATACTTTGGTCATGGACTTGGCAATATGTGTCTTCTTGCTTCTCATGGATTTTCATAGCCCTGTTGTGCAAAAAAGAAGGCTAACTGGGCACAGTTAATATATAGGATTTGACCCTTCACTTATCCCGAGCAGCCTAACTGGGCACAAGTACAATTTAATAGGGCGATTGTCGCCACGATGCAACAGTAAACTGTGTTGCAGAAGTAATATTCTTGCACCTACAATTTGTTCATCATTCTGACCTCCCATGAGACATTGACATCAATACCTTTCCATTAGAACTACTGTACAATACATCAGCCATCTAATTTAGTACATATAGGTAAAATCTACATGTAATTTAGTACATGCAAACTGGAAACAAAATGGTTTCGAACTTAACATGGACGTCTAATTCAGAATGGCTTCTTCAAATACTGCAGTAGTTTATGTTTTGGATACTCCAGCTCCAGCAACTGCTTCCTTAACCACAAGGAGTGAGTTTCTTGTTGCCAGCACCGCGGGGGTTATCATCTTTCCAGTCATCCCATGCTCTTGCCTTGTCTTGAGCAGCGTCATCATCTTCTTCGTCCTCTTCAGCTGGCCTAGACTTTGGGGCATCCCTGTGCCATGAAGAATTTGCTTCTTCCATGAGTTTCACAGTCCTCTCTTGCCATTCGTTCATCATGTTCATCTCCGTTAATCCAGCTTCCTCTATGCTCATGGTTGGTAATCTAGTGTTTGGAATGAAGATATTATAATTGAGTTGCTTGAAGCTTATTTGTTTGTCTTGCTACTTAATATCATTGGGCATTTTAGTTTTTGGTTAAAAGAAAGTACCTATAATGAGGCTGAAAAACCTGTGCTGCTATTTTTTCTCGTTCGGTCGTTGGGTTCCTACCAACAAGACTTGCTGGTCCAAAAAGCAAGGGTTGGTGTTTATGTTCGTGCGCCTGTGAAACGTGGGCCCTTCCCTCTATGACATCTTGAGCAAAAGTAGCACAGGTGATAGGTGCTGCAGGTTTTGTGTAGTGGGCTCGAGCAGCAGCATCACGGTGCCAAGTTTCTACTTTTTTGGTGCGTTCATCAAGTACTAGCTGAGAAAGTTCTTTCTCCCCGTCCTGCACAAGTAGTATGCCATGTTGCAAAAATATAAGATAGCCAACAATATTCTGTTCTAAACTGGCACTATATTAAGTACAGAATTGGAAAAGAACAGTGTTGCAGTTAATTTTATTTCAAGCTGAAAACGCGGATTGAACACATAAATTCAAATTGTTATTATAGAACAGAGGCTAACACAACACAATTACCAACAGGCCCTCGGAAGAATGACAATCAACCTAAGTTGGTTTAATAATACCTGAAGCTGCTTTTCCTTAATAGCAGATAGCATTTCTTCCTCTTTGTTCAGCATTTCAAGCAGATCAAAAGCCTGTAGAGCAGTTGAAGGATGATAAAGATAAGGTAATGAACATACAAAAGAAAGAAAAAATCAAAGTACTGCCAGAAACTCTCTGGGCTAACCTTACTGAGGGCCAAGGAGATGGTTGTAAGCCATGCCTGCGAATGGCAGTAGTTCCCAATAATCAGATACTTTATGGAAGTGGCAACCAAAGTTTGAGTATAAATAATCATAAGAAGGCAACATCAAATTTTACATTACAAACTGTAAATATGTATGTTAGGTAGTTGAATTGAACACATTAAATGACATCTAAACTGGTAAATCGTGATTCTTAACAGAAAACACATACAAAATGGGTAGGTTACATCATTGATTCTTCAGCAAATTCTATTGAGGATATCAGAACCGAAACGTGATCATAGGCTTTCTTGCAGACAAAACCAAGAAGCAAATGATATATGCCTATGTAACCCAACTATCCATGATGGCCGAATCAGCCCATCAGTATATGACCTTCACTTACAACAGCTAAAATAAGAAGAGAGCATAGCCAAATGACCACTTTATAATGAGTAGCAACATTCTCAAACTTATATGAGATCCTTTATCTTATGATTAACCAGTTTCTTGAAGGCTCTGATTAGTCACATGAACGCCTTCTGATTAGTCAATCAACAGTATGCATGACTTGGCATAAAAGAAGACAATGTGATAGAAGTTTCAACGTAGAATAAAACAGAAGATGTAAGGAAACGAGCCACAGTGCTCATGCACATGACATAAACAGGGATGTTTACTAACCTCCCGTTCTTCTTCGCCATCGTCATCCAACACATCATCTTCTCCAGTCTCAACAGGAGTAGACAATGCAGATGCTTTAGTTGATCGCCCACGACGCTCCTTCCGCTCCTTCAATTCAAGTAGTTTTGACTCAGCAGCTCTTTGGCGTTTGAACCGGGCAATCTTTCATAACATCATGCATTTAATAACTCAATTATCCATCCAAGAACGAGAATGAAAAGAAAGAAACCTAATAATAACATTCACAGGCTGCAATTCCAACTGAATGTCAACTCCCACCTACCTTCTTAGCTCTACGATCTGCAAAAGTATTAGCTCCGCCTTGTTTAGATGTCTTCATCTCCTCTTCAGGAACAAGCTCCATTGTCTCACAAAATGAAATGAATTCCTAGAGAAATTGCCAAAATTATAATGCCACAATGTCATTCAACATTAATCCTACTTTTTTGGCATAAAACATAAATGTCGCATATTATCAGCTCACAACAATTTTACCTTTAACTTGGCCTGTGAAGCCTTAAGTACTTTTATCCTGCCATCTTCTGCAATTTTTTCTGTTAGTTCAGCAAGATAGTATGGCACCTGAAACAATGGAACATTAGCTTCCATGTACCAAGTTTCTCTTCTATCAATAGATATCTGTGCGTCATGAGCTTTCAAGGGCTACTCCTTGTTGACAAAGTCAATTTTCTAGTTATTCTTCAAAATCATAGATGTGCTTGACACTACTTGATGCTAGTTACTACACATATCTAGCTTGCTCAAATATCGAATTCAGTCTATTAGACATTTATCAACTATACTACTATAGGATCTTTTGGCATGCATGGTTGCTGTCTTTAAGTCAGACAGTCAATTAGACATTCAATCAACTATGCCTTACTCCCAAACTAGTTGTCGTTATATGAATCTACTATCCATTTTGCTCTATTCGGACACATTTCATACGTATACCCAATTATTTGACTTCTATGAAGAATTTTACTAACCAAAACTTGACTACGAATAAGGGGCTTTCTGAAATGGGAGGTTTTCTAAATCTTACAGTTCACACATATACCTACATTACCTATACTACCGAAAAAATGAAATAAAATAGAATAAAACTAATTCATGCACTAAATGACAACAATAGCAATAATAATTTTCCAAAAAAGAAAGGGACAGCAAAAGCAATAATTGGATGACAATTTAGCTTTCATAACTACTAGTAAAATAATATGTCCAACCAAAAATGAATGCACACAGTTCACCCAGTTTTCTAATAAATAGGTACAATTGAAAAAGGAAAGCAGTAGCTCCTTTCTTGCAATTAGAATAAGAGAAATTAGGGAAGGGGAATCCCAACTTTTCCATCCAACCACTGAGGATACCAAACGAAACTAATATGATAAATTATCGACTATGAGCGGAACATTTACTCATGGAAACTACTTACCAGAATATATTTCAGATTAGCATTGCTGATATCCTCTTTTGTCTCATTGAGTGAGAACAACCCTAATTTACTGATCATTTCCTCGCACTGTCTCAAAAGCTCGCAACCTTTCCTGACAAGGTCCTAACACCCACAACCAGCATAAAACAAATTAGAAGCGGACTCAGAATTTCAAACTAGCCAGGTCCATGACCTACTATATACACATATAGCTCTAGAAGTTCTGTTAAATTTTATATATATACACACGCACACACCAAGCTCGAGAGAGTAAGTGCATGTGCAACCACAACCTCTATGCTGATACAAATACCTTATTTTGTGTAATATAATTTGAAACCAGCAAGTCACAGTATCTCTAAATACAATGTGTGTGTGTGTAAGTGCAAGTGCAACCACTGCCTCTATGATAGATCAGCATATACAAATACATTAAAAAAGACACAAAATTCATTCTTGTTCGATTTTCTAAGCTTCCTACAGTAATGTAAAGGAACTGCTTTTGTATGTAATTTTTGGCACAATCTTTGAGCTCTGTTTATAAAATCCTTAACCTTCTCAAAAAGACACAAAAAAACATTCTTTAGATACATAAATACACTTTTGTACAGAAATATATAGTTTGAGCTCAACAAAGGGTGTGCAAGTGCAATATACTGCTACTATGCTGGATCCCCCTACTAACAAACTCATACGGAAAAAAAAACTATGCCCGTCGTTACAATCACACCACCCCCACCTCCACCCTACCACCACTAATCACTCTGCCATCACAACCACCAGCCACCACCTCTGCCATCATAACCACAACCACTGACAATAACTACCTTTAGCAGTATTCAGCTATAACGACAGAAAAATTGCACAAAAAATCATTCTTTAGATACATACATAAGCTTTTGTCTACAAATACATAGTTCGACCTATACAAATACTATAAGTTCACGACTAAAAATAATAATCATTAATTTAGTAGTATTTTGCTATAAAAAAGCAAAGATATACCTGATCAAGTGTGGATTCAGATGCAATTGTATGAATATTTCGACCCTGCTCGAATAAAGCTGGCAAGGACATCGCTTGCATCTTCAATTCCCCCATTTCTTAATTGTATTTATTAGCTTCCTAATCGCAATAAAAACAAAACCCTAACAATTACAGATTGGATTTTCGATTTCAATATGTTGCACTGAAATTTGTTTCGAAAAAGAAGAAGAGAAAAGAGGTGCGATATAGTTCTGGAAAGTGGCATGGGCCTTGATTATATATATACTATAGATTTGAGGGACCATTTTTAAAAGAGCAAAGGGTCAAAAATACCCTCTCTTTTGGAAAAAAATGCTAAAAATATCAATTTAGGTAAAAAAAAAATACTCATTCCGTCATTAAAACTTTCAAATATACCAATTCCCTAAAATATCTGATTTAAATTTTAAACAAATCTAGTTATTATTTAGTTGGGTCGGTTAAATAATGAAACATGTTTTAAAATTGAAATCGGGTTATTTGATGATTTGAGATTTCCGTTAAGAGATGGTATATTTGAAAACTTTAATGACGATAGGGGTATTTTTTACCCAAACTCGTAATGGGGAATATTTTTAGCTTTTTTTTCAAAGTAGAGGGGTATTTTTTTAAAATCTTTTTTCCTTTTTAAAATGTTAGGAAATTAAACATAATTTTCAGGGGATAAAAGGTAAAATATTCCAAAAATGCAAATTGTGACTTAATTTATTTTGAAAAATAAGGCTTTTAATTTAATAGAAAGAACATAATATAGGGTGAGATATAATATTCTCTTTATGTTTTATATTTTAATTCCTTCACACAAAGAGACTATATATTACGTAGTAGTTACTTTTTAGGAAAAAATTCAAATATGTCGTAAAACTGTCACAAAAGGTTTATTCATGTTACTCATTAATAGTTTGGCTCAAAAATGTCACTGTGGTTATCACTTTGGGTCATATATGTCACTACTCACTAACAACGCTCTACTATTATAAGATTTTACCATGCGTCATTATCTAAACCCTTCATTTTACGAGTGACATATATAAACCACTTCGTTAAGTTCAAAACCATTTCGTTAAGTTCAATGGCATATTTAAGCCATGTGAGTGAATCTTGGGGTGTTTGGTTGGGAGAAGACTTACATATGTCACACTAATATGGAATTTCCATACGCATCTACACCTCATTAGTGTACTCTCTTTTAAACCTGTCTTTAAAAAAAATTATATGGGTTTAAAATCTTTTTAAAGAGCCATAAAGTGTGTGGGGATTGTGAATGGTGTATAATAAGATTAGATTCACAATCCAATTAAATAAGAGAGTATAGTTTTTCATATAAAATAATAATGTTAGTGTAAGGGACAAATTTGTCCTTATAAGTATATTACATAAAATTAGAAAAGATGGAGATTTATATAGGAATTGGGAAAATGTTCAAATATGTCACTAAACTTAACGAAATGTCTCATATATGACACTCATAAAATGAAGGTTTTAGATAATGTCATGTGACATAATTTGATAGCAATAGAGTTATGTTAGTGAGTAATTGCATATATAACTCAAAATAGTAACGACGACGCCATTTTTAAACCTAACCATTAACTAATGACATGAACGATTTTTTTCCTGATAGTTCGATGACATATTTGACTTTTTCCCCTATTTTTTATTCACTTTAGTTCAAAGTTTGATATTAACTTAATTCTTACTTTCTAATTTTTTAGTTAAACATGCTTTATATTTCTTTACTCTTTTCGATTTTAGAAATGGTTCAATATTATTAAATCAGATTTTGTTTGTATATTTTCCTTTTTAGTTTTCTAGAAAGAATGTAATATGCAATGATTTTTATCGAGTTTCTTGTATTTGGTTGATTAACAAATGAAATTATGCTTTGAGATGGAATAAAATTCTCCCCAATTTTCAAATAAGATAGTTACATTAATGTATTAATATGGTATTTTATACCAATAAAATGTAGAATCCGTTTTATTTTTGGTATGCAATTAAGTCTAATTATTATTTTTATTTTGTAGACTCTTTACGTGCCTATCTTCCCTACTCCTCCATTTTCTCCTTTCTTATTCAACATCTCTTCCTCCTCCTCCTTATTTGGAAATCACATTTTTTTTTGGAAACGAAAGACACCAGACCTTCAAGTATTATAATCCTCTAAGAAGATTAATTGAGTTGTTGTAGAATTAGACGTCTATCTATCGCACCATGCTTCGCTGCTCTTATAAAGGTCGGCAGAAGGAACGTTCTGCTCATCTTACTTATGGCTCGTTACCGCAACACTCGTTCACCCGTTCGGCTTCTTCTAATAAAAAAAGCAGTATTTAATGTTTGGGAGTGAGGTGTACCCTTGCATTGTAGTCATCTACATAATTACTATTACATGTCAAAATGGATCTAGTAAACATAATTTCTAGAATATTTGTTCAAACAACTTCATATATGCAAATACTGGAGGAACAAAAATCTTGTTTTGGGAAAAAAATTATGTTTTGTCCCCTCTCCTTGTCCATGATGTCATCAACCTTATTATGCTTCTTGTATGTGTGTCGAATGATCGGAGATCCCAACATCTTCATGAGTGACCTGCATTCAAATATAATATTATTATAGGGGAGGTGTCCATTTGTAGTCATGTTAATTATCTATGTGGAGCCAGTTGCAACTTGCAACTTCAATGGGGTTTAAGTTTTGCTCAAGATATTTAACAACTCTGCTAAGTTATTTGTAGTACGAGGGAGACCTTTTACATAGCCAACAACCCACCTATAACAGAATTTGTGGTGTTCAGTTTGAAAAGTTCCCTAATTGGGAGAATTCCATTTGACGTCAGTAGTGATAGAGGTTTTCTCGTGGCTTCCATTGATGATTAAGAAATGCTATTAAGTGACATTACTCATCATTTCTAAAGCTATCCTCGCTGGACGGTGAAATTAGACAAGAGAGATAAATTATATTGGAACACGCTTGAAAGAGTGGACAAATTTGATATTTGTTATAAAATTTAATTGGTATTATTTAGATTTGTTGAAAATGGTCTAGAGAGGTTGTCTACGCGATTACAAAGTCATTTGGTGGAGATTTGAATTGGTCGAACGAAAAAAGTATCAAATCTTGCCAAGCCGACAAAACATGTAAATGACTAACCAACACATGCTAGTTTTTGCTAATCCGGTATGATTTGTGAACATTTTCATGATATGTGGTTAGGGAATTGTACTTAAAGTCAACATGACTTATGATCAAGACAAGTTTGTCAGTCTAATATGACTTGTGAATAACTTAAAAATAAATATAATGACACACAAATACAAATTTATAAATATTAAATGACTTATGAACAATTTATAGACCGAATAAAGATTGACTTAAACTCATAGCCCGCCCAACATAACTTGTAGGCATTGTAATTCTGCATGACTTGTAAATAATTTAACGATATGTAAAATGAAGATTGTGTTTGAAGTCATACCCCACCTGACATAACTTATGCAATAGGTAGCGTGTATAGTACCTATTGCATCAACTTTTTAACTATAAATCTCATAAAGAAATACTAATAATAGCATTTTTGTCTTCAATTATTGACAAATTCTAATTTAATCCTTATAATATCAGACTAAACACATTTGACATCCAATTACTTTAAACATGCACTTTTAATTTATTTGCTTATGAATATTTACAAATTTTTAGAATTATTAACCATTTTATCATTTAATTACCCAAGCATTATTAAGCTTACTACTCCATGTTTACATAGAGTAGTCGAAATATAATATTTTTCATACATAGAGTGACTAAAATCACACATCATATTAATTGAAGATTTAATATGTATGAGCCATATATCTCAAGAACCAAACCCAAAATTACAAAAAATTGAGGGACCAAAACTAACATTTCCAAATCCAATTTCAGATTTGAAAAAGAGAAAAAGAATAACCCCGTTGCTATTACCAAACCCTCTCTAATTTAAATAGTGTATTGGGTTTTCATTGAAGGCAAAAGCAAAAGAAGAGGAAATGGGGGATGAGAGTGTTAATAACAAAGGAACTGAACATGAAGATGAGGATAGCGCCTCCCCTATCCCTAAAACGGTCCGTTATTTTTCCAAGCATTTGAACCTCAATCTCTTCTTTTTCTCATACATATTCAAACTTATACATGCTCATTTTGATTACAACAACAACATATAAGTATGTACGCAGACCTTACCTCTTATTACACTATTTCATCTGTACTTGCTACCTCCTACCAGTATAGTTACTTGTTAACTTTGCCTACCAAGACTTAAGCAAATGAGAAGAAGTCAACTAGCTTTTTTGTATATATGAACATTGGTCTCCAAGTTTTTAACACACTTTATTGGCCTATTTACGACAAGCTTGGGTGTAAATAAATCTTAATGTTGTGGCATGTGATGTGTTGTGCGAATCAATATAAATTAATTAACTATGCCTCATCCCATAATTAGTTGGGGACAACTAATGAATCATTTGTATTCGTTGGCTAATTAGAGTTAGTTTCGTCATTTTTATTTTTTTAGTATTCTCGTATTTCTTATTCTTAGTTTTCTACTTCTACTTGTTGTCTCGTCAGCTTCAGTTTTCTTACTATCCAACTGTTGTTCCTGCCTATGTTTTCATAATTGCTGCATTTCTGCTTTACTTGAGCCGAGTGTCTATCGGAAATAACCTCTCTACTTACCCAAGTTAGGGGTAAGGTCTGCGTACACTCTACCCTAACCAGACCCCACTCGTGGGATTACACCGGGTATGTTGTTGTTGTTGTTGGTTCATTAAAGTTTGACTATTTGTACGATGGTTGTCAACCTATTGTAACCCTCCTACATGTGAATCTTGAATAGGCTGATTAATTATTTTATTGAGTATGTGCTTTTATATGATTGAGTGGACAAAGAAAAACTTCTCTCAATTAGGAAAATCATTATCCTCAAAATTCAAACATAGTATTATGTCATCCTCTTGTGCCTTTTTCTGATTATATTAGTCACTTTAGATTAGTTACAAGCCTGTGATTCCAGGCCTGGATTAAGTGTATCACTATATTGGTATCTCATTCTTTAGGGTGGTGATTCTCATTAGTTTCGTGATTGCGATAAGCATAAACTAAAGGAGCGAAGATAGAAGCATCATACTTGTATGAAGGTCACTTGTGAATTGAATTGCTTGCATTTAGATTTGCTGTAATTGAAAGTTAACCATTTTCTACTTTGATGAATTCAGCAGGGATTAAACTGTAAAGTGAACTTATCTTTTGTTTCTGGTTGGATTTGACTTTCAGGTGCAAGTAGGAACGTCGCCAGTTTATCAGGTTGGAAGGAAGTTAGGTAAAGGTGGTTTTGGTCAGGTCTTTTTGGGTCGTCGTGTTTCTGATGGCGATGAACCTTCAAATGGTCAAGGGGCTGTTGAGGTATGTACTTGCTCTTCCCCTTCCCCTCTCACTTGCTATGTTAGACTATTTGTTGTCCACAAGTAATATAAGGGTTTAACTCTCAATGATATATCTTCTTGGCTCCAGGTTGCACTGAAATTTGAGCATCGAAATAGCAAAGGCTGTAACCATGGTCCTCCAAATGAGTGGCAAGTTTACAAGTATGGATATGGACCTCTTTTGAAGTGAATGGGTGCTCATATCGGAAAATGATTCTGACTGGACTAAACTTATTTTGTTGAGCAGTACTGTTGGAGGTAGCCATGGAGTACCTACTGTGCATTATAAAGGGAGGGTAGGAGACTATTATGTAATGGTATGTGTCGTAAAGTTATGCTTTTCCCGTTAAATGTGTTGTAGAATTATGCTTCTTGCATTATATTAATTGACATAACCATTAACATTGGCAAACTACAACTTTAAAAGGTTTAGTTGGCTTTTGAGTCAGAAAGTCAAATTAATTGTTGCAGTTGGAAGTCAAGGAATGTTTCTGCACTGAAATGTTGAACTAGGGGTAGTTCTTTTGAATTATGACAATCTGTATGGGAGTTAATGTAGTTGACCCACATTATTTTGGTTTCATTGGAGGCCTTCAGGTGCTATTTTTTACTGGTTGTGTATGTTACTGAGTGTCCTTTCCAGGAATGACTAGTAAAGACTGGCTTTTGAGCTGTGACTTGGGTAGTTTCTTTGCTATGAGAAGGCATCGGCTCTTGGATAGACTGATTTTTTTTGGATAAGATACTCGTTTTGTATTGAGCCTTTGGTTGGCCTGCAGTTAGTGCTGCTATTGAGATTATTTTGAAGAACGTGGACACTGGTTCATGTATTATTTGTGTTGGTTCATTTAAGGATGCACCTATTGACCACATTAGTTCTATGCAGGTTATGGACATCCTAGGACCTAGCTTATGGGATGTATGGAATTCCTCTGGGCAGGCGTAAGTATCTAGTGCTTATTTGCTCAGCAGGCTCTTTTTCCCTCCATTATCATGCATGTCGTTAGCTTTTCTTTATATAAAGAATATTCAGATGTAAAGTTGGACTTCAAGCAATAGAACTTAAGAGCTTCGCTAAGCTTTTCTACTATTGCAGGATGTCTGCAGAAATGGTAGCATGTATTGCAGTTGAGTCTCTGACAATTTTAAACATAATGCATGCGCACGGGTATGAAATGCTCCCTCCTTGTTACTACTCCTATTATTATGTCCAATATAGTTGTCCAGCTGTTGGTTTCCTAATTTATTTTAATGCTTTTAAACTTTACTGCTGGATCCAAGTATCTTTTCTAGTGATTGTTGTTCTCGACCTCAGTTATGTGCATGGAGATGTAAAACCAGAGAACTTTTTGCTTGGTCAGCCATCAACACTGAAGGAGAAGAAGTTGTTCCTTGTCGACTTGGGACTGGGTAAAAAGCATTTACTTTACTGTAATATCATAGCGATTATAAATTCTGTATTCCGTTAATGTTTTCCTAACAACCAAATTACAGCAACAAAGTGGAGAGAAATTGTGAAAGGTCCGCATGTGGTGTATGATCAGCGACCTGACATGTTTAGGTCAGTTATATGTAGTGTTATCCTTAGCCATAGTTTTGATCTCTACCATTTGTTCTGCTTATTAACCTTTTGTGAATGAACTTCTAGAGGGACTGTTCGGTATGCAAGTGCTCATGCGCACATGGGAAGGACTGCCAGTAGAAGAGATGATCTGGAATCACTTGCATATACACTTATTTTTCTTCACCGAGGCAGGTTGCCATGGCAAGGATTTCAGGTATCTATACTAGCTTTTCTCGAGTTTTATGAAATGCAATGGAGGCAAGTTGTTCCTGTCAACTTCCAGCTCATCCTGTAATCACAAGTTTTTCTTCTGACCATCTTAGGGAGATAACAAATCGTTTTTGGTCTGCAAAAAGAAGATGTCAACGTCTCCGGAAATGCTTTGCTGCTTCTGTCCATCACCCCTGAGAGAATTTCTCGATATAGTAATAAACTTGAAATTTGATGAAGAACCTAATTATTCAAAATTAACCTCTTTATTTGAGAGCTTGCTTGGACCTGATCCTGCTATAAGGCCAATTAACACTGTTGGTGCCCAAAAGGTGGTACTTTACATGTCTCACCAACTTTGCTTATTTACTTGGGTTTACGTATTTTGACTGTATATAACCTCATCATGTTATTGTAGATGTTTCAAGTTGGCCAAAAGCGGGGGAGATTAAATCAAGAGGAGGATGAAGAGCAGCCCAGAAAGAAGGTTCGCATGGGAGTTCCTGCAACACAGTGGATTTCGATTTATAATGCTAGAAAGCCCATGAAACAGAGGTGGAGATTTCATTTCATATTATGTGTTTTTTCTCTGCAAAGCAATTGAATTATGGCCTACGTGCTGAAGTTACATTATTCGGTGGATTCTATATTTTTCTTTGTGTTAGTACCTTTTCTTTTATAAGGTAAGTTTAATTTTATTAAGCTAGTACCAAGAAGGTATGTGTTGTAGTACTAAGAAGGTACTGCAAGACAGTTCCAAAAGAAAATTACTCTTAACTCGTTACATCTTTGAGATCATGGTGTCCAAAAAGATGTTCCACATTTTCTATCCTACGCTCCTTGCACCAGGAAAACAGACTATGGATACAATTGGATTTAACTACAGATAAATGTTGTTTTTTCTCTTCAAAGTATCTCTTCTTCCTTGTAGCCAAGTACTCCACATGATGCACAATGACATAGTCTTACAAATCTGTTTCAGCTTGTTAGTACCTTTTACTGATTTCTTTTTTTATGGTTGTTCCTTTAGTGGTAAAATCTTCAATTGTACATCTCTGGACAATTTTCTTTGATTCCCTTTTTTCTGCAAATTGGTGGTAGGGTGGGTATCCACCTCATGGGTGGTGTGGAATAGAGACGGTTATTGATTTTGCTATTGCAAATTTCATTTAGACTGATGATGGTGTGCTCAGGGAGACACGTTCTCTTCTGAATTAAAACATGATTTGGGGCATTGCTTTTGGATTTGCAGATTAGATGCTGATAATGCATATTGTTTCAGTCAACAATTCCAAAAAAAGAAGACTTTCCTTCAGCTTTGGATATTTTATGCAAAGTAGCACTCTATTTCATCTTAAGATGCCACTTTGCATAAGCTTATTTCTCCGCGATATTTTTTGTTTTCATTGCCTTTGGAAAAAGATAGGGAATGTCTTTATATGAATTTCGTTGTGGAGAAGCTTGACGATCTTGTGCTGCATTTATTTGGTACATAAACTTGAGCAATAGGTGTTTTCACTACTTTTGACAACAATTTTCCCTAGAAGTGTGAAGTAACATGATTGAGAGAAATGTACGATTTATTGGGCTATTTAGGCCACATGGAACTTTAAATAATATTGTAAGAAAACTAAGGAGTTAACTGAGATTGTAATTACAGCACTGACCAACACGTTTTGGTGCTGAGTTTTCTTTTATATGTATACAAATGGTAACCTATTTAAACAAAAAGAAGAAGAACTAAGGAGTTAATTGGTTGCCACTATATGGTTTTAAGAGCCTAGATATGGTTACTAGAAAATATTGTAGCTGCCTAAAAGACTTTATTACTTGTTGAATTCACATTAACATGTTTGTTTGAAAAGAATGCATGATTTTGTCCTTCATCTTGTGACTGGTAATCGGGAGTTGTCAATTGTTAGACATTTTCAAGGATGACGTCTTGTGGTTATGCTCCTTGATTTCAGGAGAGTCCTATTCTGTTCAGTATGCGGTGGTAATTGTAGATAATGTACTTTCTGAGTTCTGTACACAAGTGCACTACGTAATGCAATGTAGCTTGTTTTTAGGTACCATTATAATGTAACAGATACAAGGCTGGCAGAGCATGTGGAGAAAGGGGCCGAAGATGGACTATATATAAGTTGTGTGGCATCTTGTTCCGGCTTGTGGGCTATTATCATGGATGCTGGAACTAATTTCACAAGCCAAGTTTATGAGCTATCACCATTATTCTTGCACAAGGTAAATGTGAATACCGTTTATTCCATTATGCTAATGGATCCTTCATTTGCCATATACATGTACATAAGTCAAATGAAGGGGAGCCTTGGCGTAACTGGTAAAGTTGCTGCCATGTGACCAGGAGGTCACGGGTTCGAGCCGTGGAAACAATCTCTTGCAGAAATGCAGGGTAAGGCTGCGTACAATAGACCCTTGTAGTATGGCCCTTCCCCGGACCCCGCACATAGCGGGAGCTTAGTGCATAGGGCTGCCCTATGTACATATGTCAAATGGTGTGATGTTAGTGTACGATACTTGCATATATTCTTCAAAATACAATAAAACTTGGCCAAGAAAGTGGCACGTACCCCTAACAAATACTTCCACACTGCCGTAACTTGTATGTATTGAAGCCAAGTCCATGTATGATATAACATAGTTCTTATTGCACTTCATTGCTGCTTCAACCTGATATTTAATCTATGTTAGTTCTTATAATGCATTATTACAGGAATGGATTATGGAACAGTGGGAGAAGAACTATTATATTAGTTCTCTTGCTGGTGTCACCAACGGAAGCTCTCTTGTTGTAATGTCAAAAGGTGTGTCCTCTAATTTCTGCAGGTTGATCCTATGTGCTAAATTTTGATTGGTATTACACTGTACCTACAGTGTTGTCAAAGGCTAGCGTAAGCCCTAAAGCTAGGTGCAAAAACAGGCTGAGCGCTTCCCCTTTCTTAGATGGCACCTTAGAGAAATCACCAAGGCGCTAAGGCATACACCTTAAGACCAATGGGATTTGTCCTGAAGAGTCGACACTAAACAATTGATGTTTCACTTAATTATAATTATATTAATTCCTTTGCCCATGCAATTTTTATATTGTGCTTATATTTTTCTTTTAAGGGAAAAAGGTCAAATTTGCCCCCCAACTATGTTTTATGGAACAACTTTGTCCTCCGTTAAACTTTGGGATCAAATATATCCCCACCGTTTGCAAACTTGTTAAATTTGCCCTTAATTGGATGGAAAGATGTGTTGGACGCCACGTCGGATCCACGTGGACGCCACGTCGGATCCACGTCGGCAGAGCACCACCACAAAGACCGCCACTGCCACGTCGGAGTGATGACCGGTGAAGCCACCAACCACCGTCTCCGCCAACCACTACCACCAACGTCACCACAACCAACCTCCCCTCTCCCTCTTCTCCGATCGACCACAACCCACTGCTTCACCACCACCATACCATCGTCAACAACCAGCACCGCCACAACCACCCTCTCCTCTCCATCTTCTCCACCTTTCGTCCCCATTTTCAGCTCATAAAAACTAAATACCCTCGCATCATTCCCTCTCGTTGAGTCAAATACTTATAAAACTCAGTAAAATCCCTCGATTTTCGTGTATCATCAACAACGCTGCTTGACGCCACAATCAATGAACGAACCCATGAAACTTTTGATTCCTTGGAATTTAACGTTGTTCCTCCTTCATTTTCCTTTGTAAAATAGAAGCATTTCATCATTTTTTTGTTTATGGGTATTGTGAAAACAATGTTCGAAGAGTATTTAACAGATTCGAAGTGTTTAAGAGCTCTCTGCGGAGAAGACAACAATGACAATGGCGGATCCAGGGGTCTTCTGCAAGTTATGGCGGAGATGATGGTGGTTGGTGGTTTCACGGTGAAGCAGTGGTGGTGTTGGTCTTGGTTTGCTGGAGATGAGCTCCGGCAGTGGGGTTCTTTGCCGGAGATGACAGTGTCGAACTTGAGTCCTATTTTTATGCATGGATTGAAGCACAAGAAGGGCAACTGAATGGAGGAAATAAATCAAAATTACCTCGAGGCGAAACAGAATTAGATGGTGGGGGTAACCAAACATGCGTAATTCCAGCTTTAGCCAAATTTGGAACTAAAGCTCCGGCAGTCGGGTTCTCTGCCGGAGATGGCAGTGGCGGTGTTGGTCTTGGTTTGCCGGAGACGAGCTCCGGCAGTGGGGTGTTCTGTCGGAGATGGCAGTGGCGATCTTTGTGGCGGGGGTCTGCCGACGTGGATCCAACACATCTTTTCGTCCAATTGAGGGCAAATTTAACAAGTTTGCAAACGGTGAGTGTATATTTGATCCCAATGTTTAACAGAGGGCAAATTTGTTCCATAAAACATAGTTGGAGGGCAAATTTGTCCATTTTCCATTCTTTTACAATAACTACAACATACCCAGTGAAATCCCACAATGTGGGGTCTGGGAGGGTAGAGTGTACATAGACCTTACCTCTACCTTGGTAGGTAGAACGGCTGTTTCCGGGAGACCCTCGGCTCGAAACAAAGCATAATCACAAGTGAAGCAAGCACAACAATGCAAGAGAAACGGTTAGACACGTACAAGAAATTAAAGCAATATGAACATGCTGATAACAAAATCGAATAAGCCATGGTAGCGCATCCTGACTAGAAAAATCAGTAGCTAACGCAGGTAAATAAGATAAACAAAGTATACTAAAGAACACACAACAACAGAAATCAAACGACAGGGGACTATAATGCAATACCGCGCCTACTAGTATGATAGGCTAATCGGGCCTACAACAATAACGCTACAACTATCATTTTGTAAGCGTAAATAGGACTACACTCGACTACCTACTACCCTTCTACCCTAATTCGTGTCATCCACAACCCCCTATATAAGGTCATATCCTCAGTAAGTTGCACCTGCGCCATATCCCGTCTAATCACCTCTCCCCAATACTTCTTCGGCCTACCTCTACCCCTTCTGAACTCGTCCATAGCCAACCTCTCACACCTCCGCACTGGGGCATCTGTGTCTCTCCTTTTCAACCTCGAACAAGTAACCCCAAACCATTTCAACCTAGCTACCCACATCTTATCCTCCACCGAGGCCACTCCCACTTTGTCTCTGATATCGTTATTTTTAATTCTATCTCTCCTTGTATGTTCACACATCCATCTCAGCCTCCTCATCTCCGCAACTTTCATCTTTTGTATGTGCGAAGTTTTGACTAACCAACACTCCGTCCCATACAACATAGTCGGTCTAACCACCACCCTGTAGAACTTGCCTTTAAGTTTTGCTGGTACTTTGTCGCACAAAACTCCAGATGCGAGCCTCGATTTCATCCGCCCTGCCCCAATACGATGTGTGACATCGTCATCAATTTCTCCATTCCCTTGGATAATAGACCCTAGGTAGTTGAAGCTTTCTTTTTTGGAATGACCCAAGTACTAAGTCTCACCTCCACGCCTGTCTCAGGGTCGCTCCCGTTCTTGAACTTACACTCCAAATATTCTGTCTTGGTCCTGCTCAACATGAACCCTTTAGACTCCAGAGTTTGTCTCCAAACCTCCAGCTTGACGTTCACTCCGCTGCGAGTCTCATCAATCAGGACAATGTCATCTGCGAATAACATACACCATGGTACCTCCCCTTGGATTTGTCGCGTCAGTCCGTCCATCACCAAAGCAAATAGGAATGGGCTAAGAGATGATCCCTGGTGCAGCCCCATCATCACTGGGAAGTGCTCAGAGTCTCCTCCTACTGTTCGTACCCTAGTCTTGGCTTCATCATACATATCCTTGATTGCCCTAACAAATAGAATGACTTCAGTAGTCAAACGCACCAACATGAATCCAAATTGGTTCTCGGAAATAGACACGCCTCTCCTCACCCTCATCTCCACGACCTTTTTCCAAACTTTCATAGTGGCTCAACAGCTTGATACCCTTATAGTTGTTGCAACTCTGGATATCACCTTTGTTTTTGTACAAGAGAATCATTGTACTCCACCTCCATTCTTCGGTCATTCTTGCCGTCTTAAAAATGACGTTAAACAACTCAGTCAACCACACCAAACCTGCCATGCGTGCGCTCTTCCAAAATTCAACTGGTATTTCATCAGGTCCGGTCGCTCGTCCCCTGCGCATCTTGCGAATATCACCCTTAACCTCCTCAACCTTAATGCTTCTACAATACCCAAAATCTCGGTACCTACCAGAATGCTCCAGATCTCCCAACATAATGTTTCCATCTTCTTTTTCTTTCAAGAGTTTATGAAAGTAAGACTGTCACCTCCACCTAATATGCGCTTCCTCCACCAGTACTTTGCCGTCCTCGTCCTTGATGCACCTCACGTGATCTAAGTCACGGGCCCTCCTCTCCCTTGCCTTGTCTAGTATGTACAACTTCTTATCCCCTCCTTTCTCATCTAATTCCACATACATGCGTTCAAAAGCCGCCGTTTTTGCCGCCGTAACCGCTAGCTTTGCCTCCTTCCTCGCCATCCTATACAGTTCCCTATTCGTCCACTTCTCCACCTCATCCTTGCTTTCTACCAATTTCGCATACGCCTCTTTCCTCACTTCCACATTCTCTTGAACTTTACCATTCCACCACCAGTCCCCTCGATGCCCACTACGGTTACCCGGCGAGGCCCCTAGCACTTCGCTAGCTACCTCCCGAATGCAACTGGCCGTCCTGTCCCACATACCAGTCGCATCCCCACTACTCCCCTAAGCCCCCTTGGCTATCAACCTCTCCCCCATCTCCTTTGCACTAGTCATGGTCAAACTTCCCCATTGGATTCTTAACTTGTCATCCACAACCCTCCTCTTCTTTTCCATCTTGATCTCCGAATCCATCACCAAAAGCTTATGTCGGGTTGTAAGGTACTCATTTGGAATAACTTTGCAGTATTTACAAAGATCGTTGTCAATCTTTCTAAGGAGAAAAAAGTCTATATGAGTCTTAGCCACCGAACTACGGAAAGTCACCAAGTGCTCCTCCTTCAGGAACCTCGAATTAGCTATCACCATCCTAGAAGCTCTAGCGAACTCCAAGAGTGAGACGCCTCCCCTGTTCCTGCCCCCGAGGCCAAAGCCTCCATGCACGTCGTCATAACCCCTGGAAGTGACCCGATATGTCCATTGAAATCCCCTCCTACAAATAGCTTCTCAGTGGGTGGTATACCCCACCACTTCGTCCAAATCCTCCCAAAAGCGCCGAGAACTGTAGTGCGAAAGGTGCTAGCTAAGAAGTAGACCCCTCATGCCACTCGGTCCTCGATGGTCAGCCTCTTCTCTTCCTCGTCCAGGCCTGTTCGCGGCGCGTAAGCACTAATTATATTCATAGTGAACCCTCCAACTACTAACTTAATCGTTATCATCCTACCATTGACCCTCTACCACCTGATCCCTTAGCTCGCTGTCTACCAAAATGCCTACCCCATTCCTATACTTCGACCTACCCGAGAACCATAACCTATACCCGTCTACCTCCTTAGCCTTAGGTCCTACCCATCTGGTCTCCTGGACACATGCTATATTAATCTTCCTCTTCTTAAGAATTTTAACTAGTTCTATAGACTTCCCTGTTAAAGTCCCAATGTTCCAAGACCCTATTCTCAGCCTAGCATCTCCCTTACCCCACTATCACTCGCCCCCGTTCCCACCGAGAACATGACCCTAGTATACCATCAGTCATCAAAGCCACTAAAGCAAATATAAATAATAAACTACTCAAACGTTTACCCTAAAATAGGAAAGGATCAAAGTGCAAGCACAAGTTAACCAAGAATCTAGAGGCAAGTAAAACCAGTACGTCAAGAATGTTATAACTAAAGACAAGAAGCGGCAAAAATTTAACAAGGTTAAGGACAGAGAATTGATACGGGCAACCGGAGGTACAAACTCCAGTTGAATCGAACCTGATTGCCGGTGAAAATCACTGTTCACCGTCACTGTTTAGGCACTTTTCACTGTCGTTTCTGTCACTGTTCACCGCAACTGTTTCGACACTGTTCACGCACTTCGCAATCACTGTTTCGGCTCTGTTCACGCGCCGTTTGCCGGAAGTTTTCACCCGTAAATCGAGCACCTGCGTAGACAAGAAAAGGAACAAAAGAACAAAACAAATGAAATTTTGTAAAAAAAGTAAATAAATTTCCGTCGCCGCCGGTGGATGGTCGGAGCGACACTGTTGGTAGGGCCTTACCGTTAGGAATTGGGGGGGGGGGTGGCACCAAAAGGAAATAAGAGGGTCTATTTCTCAAAATTTTGCAAAGTTCATCTCAGCGTCTTCAAAAGCTCTCCTGTTTCTCTGGTTTGTCTTATTTTTCGTTATCAAAAAACTGTCTTAGGTTTTTGGCCTTTCATGAACCAAAGGCAGGACAATTGTCGCTTAATCTTCTATCTTGAAACATAAAGTAAGCGAACCAGTTGCTCTTGTCATAAAAGTCTGCATTGATATGCATATTTGTATCAACTTTTTGGTGGCTCTCTGTAACATATTGTACTACTAAGCTAGAGAACTAGATGTATTATTGAATTGTGCCTATATTTAATTAAGCTGTAATACAAATCTTTTGTTGGGTTTAATGATATTAGTGCTGAGTAGGGCTTCCACTGTCATTCTTTCTAGTTGTCCCCTTAAAAATTATTCTCATGTTGACTAAACTTCGTTACTTCTTGAACCTTGATATTCTGATTTCCACTTGACTAATGCCATGTTTCATGAGACTATAATCTGGATCTATCACTGATAAGATACTAGCTAGTGCCAGGACAACTCTTTTCTCGTGTAATGGTATTACTAAAGCTTCTTATGTCTGTGATGCTTGTCACTTATTATATAGATTTGTTCAAAACGGTGTCGGTCTAAAGAATGTAATATTTAAATTTCAAGTGATCAGATTTTGAATTTCAGCCTCTTGAGATATTAAAACATTGTTAGATCAGATTAGAATTCATGTTCCTGTTCTCCAATCAGTCTGGATCAAGTCTAACATTAGAAGACGAAAGAAATACTCGGAGCATGTATTATTTTCTTCCATTCTGCTTACACCATTTATTTGTGAATGCTCCGTTTTGCTCTTTGTTGCTCTACTTCCGCTAGCAACCAGCTTTGGGTTCTCCTTTAAGGCACCGTGTTGAGTAGGGATCTGAATAAAAACTCTATTTTGGGGCTCAATGTTCTGGACTCTACTCCTCTCCCCGGGCTCACTCCGCTCTATGCCCAAAGCTTCAACTCAATTACTTGGACATAGGGATTTGACCTACCAACTGCAGGCTCGGGTGTGAGAACGGTATCCATTGCCTGCTTCCCCTCCCAATAATGTGTGTTTATCAACCACCCGCTTACTACAAGAATACAAGAATGTAGCATGATGAGAATCAAAACAGTCATGTGAATCTTTCATTTCGGGTTGTAGTTTATTGAATGAATGTGCCAGTTTGGTACCACCATTTTGGGATTGAGAGAGAATTGGCTGTTGTTGATACATATACAGACATGCATAAAATACATACAGTATCTGTGATGCACGCATGCACACGCTAACAGTGTGTGTGTATGCATACATGTATACTTGAGTGTGTGCGTGTACACACAATGAGTAACATTGTAACCTGAATGGTTTGAAGGCCTTTTTCCCCGTCTCAGTGGCAAAATGAGAATCTTTTGTCGAAGGCTTTAGCTTTATAGCTTGCAGCTCTAGGTAATGGACTTCCGTTAAAAAAGAATGTTAGTCATTATTTTGTATTTGCAGGCACACAGTTCAGTCAGCAGTCTTATAAAGTAAGTGAGTCATTCCCGTTCAAGTGGATAAGCAAGAAGTGGAAAGAAGGGTTCCATGTAACCTCCATGGCAACTGCTGGAAGTAGGTGGGCGGTTGTTATGTCTCGCAATTCAGGTGTCAGTAACCAGGTTGTTCCTCTTTCTCTGTCTGCATGTTTGTGATCATCTCTACTAAGCCCACTTCATCTTATTTTCATTAGTATCTTTATTGTAACAATAGAAGCCTAAGCTTGAGAGAGGAGACTATCCATATCTTAATCTTTTTTCTTTTTCGTTTTCCGACAGTTATTGAAAGATTGTTGAATTATAAGAGATCTATTACGGGATTTTGCTAGAGAGAACAATTAATGTCAGGAAACTTATATTTGGTACAAGGAAATAAAGGTGTAATTGTATTTACTCAATGGTTGAGCGAAAGCACAAATGTGATGCGGCCTACGGGGCTTTAAGCATAAATCGAGACGTGAAGCGTTTCTTCGAAGTGAAGTGCCTAATTTATCCATATACGAAAGTTTCCAAACATATTAGCACTTATAACATCAAGCTGGAACTACAATTACTATTGTTTGATAAAATGAA
Organism: Anisodus tanguticus; assembly: GCA_034509755.1. Classification (NCBI taxonomy): domain Eukaryota; kingdom Viridiplantae; phylum Streptophyta; class Magnoliopsida; order Solanales; family Solanaceae; genus Anisodus; species Anisodus tanguticus. The sequence goes on along the minus strand of CM067552.1, from coordinate 49,254,237 downwards.
TAAATATTACTAGCTTTGATATCCATTATATAGTATAGGCAATATGTAGCAACTCAAATTAAGCATCATTAGATGTAATTTTATCAGAAGGCCAGAGAAAGATAACTATAATGGCAAAATTGATAATCAATTTTCAATTAATAAACCATAAGAAAAAATTAGTACCTTTTTTTTAAATAACTGGTAACTTAAGAAAAAATTAGTACCTTTCAACATTTAATTTCATAATAATCGCTATAGTAACTCTACTCTTTGAGTTGAGGAGAGAAACAAAAGAGAAGTCTATCAGAAGTAGCAGAATTACTTCCAACTTGTATGTATCCTTCTAAACAAAACTTACCTCCGTGTTATTTTGCTCTTTTTAGTAGGTGCATGACTTTTTGTCCCTCCCGTTTTTTATCAAAAGCGCATGTGCCTCGATGATGTTACTTCTAACTTTGTATCATCTACTCCACCCCAGTATGCCCCTTCCCTCCCTTTTGTTTTATCATACTCTAGTAGTTTATGATAAAGTTGCTTTCTTTCCTTTTTCCGGATAGGTAGTGGAACTTGATTTTCTTTATCCAAGTGAAGGCATTCATAAACGATGGGACAAAGGTTATCGTATTACAGCAACAGCTGCTACGTTAGATCAAACTGCTGTTATCCTGAGTGTGCCTCGACGAAAGCCTGGCGATGAGACTCAGGAAACATTGAGAACATCTCAGTTTCCAAGCACACATGTTAAGGTAATATATGTAGCATTCTGTCGTGGATTGTGTTATCATCTGATTTAGCTGAGTATGTCTGGAAGAGCTTGGGTACATACAGACCGAATTTGATATCTTCAAAAAGCTAACTTTTTCATGGTTGGATTATGAATAATATTACAGTCTCCATGTAGGTAGTTTAAAAGTTATTGCATGTGACCAATGTAAAAAAAGTTGGTTATTAGATGAGAATGAGTAATTCGCTTTTTGATGCACTTTTTTTTTCTTTTGTGCAGGAAAAGTGGGCAAAAAATCTTTATCTTTCCTGTCTCTGCTATGGACGAACTGTATCTTGAGAAGATGCAAAATCTGACGATGAGATGTTTTTCCTTCACCCCCTTTTAATTGTTCTCTCCTCTTTTTTTTTTTTCTCCTTTTCTCTTTGTCAATTGTAAAAAAAGTGGGTAGGTTAAATGATTCAATTGTTATGCATAGCAAATTTTATTTGTGGTGGCATTTGCTTCTTTTATCTTGTTTGAATAGCAGTAGCCTATTGGTGAACTTTCTATATGTTGTATGTATATACAATTAACTGCACACAATTCCAAATTTGTGATTCCTTTATATACATTCTGTTCAATGCAATTCATTTCATTCCAATGTGTAAATCCAAAAATGGGCTTAATTTTTCTCCATTGTTAGAAAAATTAAGGAGCTTTCTATTCCAAAATTTGTTTCTGATTACACAATGTAAATTGGAGTCGAGAATGGCATTACACAAATTACACCAAGGAGAAATGAGATCTGATATAGTGATTTTATTTTCATGACCCCTGACAGTTCTTGATGCCACAATTCCATAGAGGGAATTATCCTGAATAGATAAAAGCTGTAACAGCTAGAAAGGATGTTTAAGATCTTCAATGTTCCACTATGTTGTATAATTTGAGGGTAGGAAAAATGTTTGAGAAAAAAGGGCAGCTGATGCACGAAGCATCACGTGTTCACGCAGTGTCTGGAAAAGGGCTGCACCCTAATGGGGTGTAATGTAGGCAGCCTACCTTGATGCGAGCATTGCTAATTAATGTCACGGCTCGAACCTGTGACCTATAGATCACACAAAGGCTACTTTATCGTTGCTCGAAAGCTCCTCTTCTAGGAGAAATGTTCGAGACAATACACTAATTTATTATGCAAATCCCTCGAGTGACCAAGAGTATTTGTAGAGGTTAAGTGGAGCAGTTGAGCTCCCAATCAAAGCAATTCAAGCAATACTATTCTTTACATTCAAATTTCTCTTGCATGATGAAAACACACTTTAAGGTTCACTGTTGGGAATCCTGCTGGGGACAGAGTGCTCTGGTTTGTGTTCACATTCAAAATCAATATGAACGAATGCACGTTCGACTTCAGGGAGTTTCTCGAGCTTTATTTGTAGACCCTCTCCAATGATATGTGCTTCTTTCAATGGCAAATCTTCCGGGAGTTCAATATCAACCTACGTTGGAAGAAAGGAGGCCACATTTCACAATCAGTCGAGTTCTGGACATAGTTCAAACCAAATATGTTGGGAAAATGCTCTCATGTTACCGTAGACTGACCTCAACAAAGTACAACACACCAAAGGTGTATGCTCGAACTGTATCAACACGCTTCACTTGATGATGTCTCATAACAAGATATGTTAACTTCTGCAGAACTTTAGGAGGGGCTGACTGTCCCACTAGTGACACTGCATCAAGAACCTCATTCAGGTTTTATTTGATGTATTGCTATAAGACGACACCAAGAAAACATCGGAGTTTTGCACCCAAAAGTGCGGCCTAGTGGTCAATGAAGTGGAAGGTTAATCATGAGGTCTTCCAGGTTCAAATCCTATTAGAGCAACAAAATAGGTGATTTCTTTCCATCTGCCTAAGCTTGGGACACAGTTACTCGGTACCTATCCTGGAGGGAGATAGCGTGGAACAGTCGAGGTGCATGTATCGGAGTTTTCTTCAGTATACAACAATAGACAGCATATATTGTGCTTCAAGCTGAGATTTCTAAACAAGCATAATTCTTGCAGGCATCTTAAAGGGATATTTTCTTTTACAAGGTTTAAATTCTAGCCTGAAGTACCAGTTCTGTGTTTGTTTGACCTTGCCGTTAACTTCCATGAACTATTGAAGAACTTTAAATTTGACACAAACATGTAAGTGTATACCTGCATTCTCTATCACAGTGGCTGACCAATTTGTGATTGTATAAATAGCCAGGATAAGTGCACCAAGAGGATCAATCCACCAGTAGAACTTATCACCAAGCACAGCAGCTATCAACCCGACTACATTAGTAACCACATCGAAATAGTGATCCTGACAAATACATCAAAAAATTAGGAAAATCGATCATTAGGAGAAGACGTGAAAGCCAGAGGGTAAAGTATACTACACACACCTTTGCATACGCACGAACAATGTCGTTTCCCGAGCTTCTGCAGTAAAGCCACAGGGCAAGTTTTACCACTGTTGCAGTTAACATGATTGAATATAACCATCCAAGCTGATCCAAGGTCATCTTTTCAGGAGGTTTATTTTCAACTAGTTGTTCCACAGCCTGGATCAATACCTGAAAGCCTAGAAAGGAATGCACACGATTATGCAAATCGAGGAGTTCCATTTACAGTCAGACCTCTCTATAACAACCATCCTCTATAACAACATTTCACTATAACAACCAAGTCTTTTCCGAAACTGATTTTCATGTCATGTTATATTATATGTTTTGTATAACAACATTTCACTAAAATAGCCAAAACTTATCGAAACAAACGACACTGTTATAGAGAGGTTTGACTGTAGAAAGAGGTTAGTACTCATATGAATGGTGCTAATTCCCCTGTTCTTTCTAGTCTCGTTTGGTATAGAGAGCAACTGTCTTCCTGTCCCTTATACACGTCTTTTATAAACTGTCATCCTGGTTTTTATTTCCGTATGCTGGGCAAAGTACCTTATTCACTACCCTGATAATGGAATTTCAAACACATAGGATCAAGAGGTTAGCGAGTTATAGCAGATAACATACCAAGTGTAGCCATAATAGCAGCAAACACGATGATTCCAACCGGCTGCACTCTCAATTTTCCTATAGGATATTTGTAGACATTAATATTTTTCATTGCTAAATGAGTGAACCATAGTATGCCACCAGCCATGAGGTCAAGCAATGAATCCAATGTAGATGCAGCGATAGCTAAAGAACCACTCTTCACTGTGGCATAGATCTGCAAGGCAGAAATGCACACACATTATCGCGACTAATAGAGGGTTTCTCATGTTCGTGGTAATCAAGAGTTCGATAAAAGTAATTTCTGGTCACCTTAAGAGCCAGAAGTATAACATTTGCATAATTGGAGATTGTCATTGCTCTCTCATGTTGAGCTTGTTCTTCAAGATCCTCTTCATCGATGCCATCAGACGCGACTGCAATATCAACTTCCTCAAATGACTTCAACGTCTCAAACTGTCTTTCATAGTATTCCTTTTCTCCTATAATCATAAAAAACTTAGTCAAAAGAGGAATGAGGGTTTTAATATCCTTTTCAGACAGCTTCTGTTTTTTTTTTTTGGGTCTAACAGACAGACAGTTTCTGTTGAGTCCTAATTTAAGATCAAATAGAACTTAGCCTATACACCAAATTTAGCATAGAAAAGGAAAATGTTTTCTCTTTCTCTTGCCCAGAACATGTTTTATGGAATGTTACTCTTCATATCCCAACAGATAACTTACTATTTCTAACACTTCACAATATAAAATAGCAGCTAAAGCAGGAAATTTTAAAACAAACAACCAACAAGAAACAGGATTTTGACCCCAAAAATGGCAACCTAAAACCAAAAAGTTAACAAGTTAACACATTCAGTTCTGCTGGTTTATAATTTAGGCTCTTTGGTTGCCGTAATCTTGACTTAGAAATACACAATGCTAACACAGCTCTATATTATTAATACAATGTTTGATTTCTCATTAAAACTTCACATAACTAATATCTGCATAACTTAAACGAGAGTCTATCACTTATTTTCTGCAGAGTATAACATGGATTACGAACATGCATACTAACAATAGCAAGAACAAAACTAATACTTGACTTTACAATCCCCACTAACAATCCTTATAGTGTTACACACCATACGCTAATCACCGCGTAACAATCTCTCTATTATAATAATCCTATAAAGTTACCTTTGGTTAAGTCAGAGGATTTGGAGATATTATTAATAATGGATGAAGCTTCAGCATCAATAGCACAAGACTTGATCACCTTATCTGGAAGCCTTAACAAAAAATCATGCTGGAGCGACGTAAAAGAGTTGCGACGACTGAAACGCCGACTGCTCTGCCGTCCACTTCTGCTAAGCTTCCACCCCTCCAACAACGGCGTTTTAGTTCCATTAATGTTAGCCTCTAATTCTCCTTCCATTGTCACAACTTCTATATATTTTCACTGCAAACTCAAATTCATGTTAATTAAGCTTGCCTACAATTGACACTGAACATATATAACAACTACAGAGATGATCAAACTTTTTATTTTAATTAGAAATAGACAAAGTCAGATGTTATACTGAAAATATAAAGAAGATCAAAAAGTAGTACGTACTATATTATAAATTTTTTATACATGATTGCTACCTTTTTCTTTTTTAAACGTCTTTTTCTAGCTAATGGATAAATTCTTTCTGAGATTCCAAAATTATTCTTTTTTCTAAAGTCAGTATAAGATTTTAAGTTAGTAAGAACGGAATAAAAAGGGCAGCCCAATGTACTAAGCTCTCGCTATGCACAGGGTCCGGGGAAGAACAAAACCACAAGGGTTTATTATATGTAACTTTACCATGCATTTCTGCAATTAATAAGAATGGAATATTGTTGCAAATGACTAAATATATGTAAGAAAAAAAATTCATTTATAAAAAATGAGGCATGGAATAAGCCAACAATGTACTCATTAAGATATTTTCTCGGAGGTAGACTTCTGCATATCATAAAAAAGTTAAATTTGGTGATTAGCAAGTTGACTTGGACATACTTGTTCCTTTGCAAATTGTTCAGATTTGAATTATCTATTAAAGCCAAGTTAATTTCTGTTTAAGAGTGATTGGTTTAACCAGCCAGTATCATGCCTTAAAGACAAGAACAATTGTTGATTAAGAAATAAAATATTATGTATAGATAAACAATGTTCTAAATTCATTTTTCGGAAATGGTCCATGTCCTATCCTCCGTGCCTCTTTCACACTGCTGTGAGATTTTTTTTTTCTTTTCTAAAATTCTCCAATTTGGACAGCTGGAAAACAATTGTAAACACTATTACATCACTGTTGAAATCATTTTCAATATCATTATAAGTGATTCAAATCCAAAAGAAATGTATTGAATCGATTCTTTTAATAATAGATCCCATCGCTACTTCTAATATACAATTCAAAGGAATCAAATAGGAAAGGCTACTCAGAATCCTAGAACGAGCTAATGATCATCACCTTATTATGTTGTTGCCTCACGAACTAGCTAAATCAAATACGAACCCTTCCTCGGGGGCGGATACCCCCTTTTGCTAATTCTTTTTATGGAGTTGCCACTGTCCATTAAAAAAGACAGAATTCTCATGATGTAACTTCAATTTATCACTTCTTTGCAAGTCACATGATTCTACATAGATTGTCAAAAAGCCTAAATACCTCACAATATTAGATATACAACCAGCATTAACAGAATGCATGGCCAACACTTGAGCTGACTACATTCAACATAAAATTGATTGATCCAAAAACCTTAACCTATATAGAACCATCTAATGCCTTTATATTTTTATAAGAAACAAAAAATAAGCCACCAGCCAATCAGAAATAACTAACAAGACTCGTGGCCCTCTGGGTCGAACTCTACTGCATTATTTAATGACAAGGAGTGAGATTGCTGCTAACTCAGAGGAAGAAAACCGTAAAACCGTATTTCTATTTTACAATGGTTCTCTCCAAATGCGCCCGGCCACCTTCAGCTTTAGCTCCTTCCGGTCACCACCAGAGAAAAAGAGCGCCATGCTCCTTTGAATGAGCAGCCCGTCCAAACTATCTCGGACAGTTTTATGACTATCTCGGATGCTCCTAGGAACTCCTTGCCATATTAACTTTCTGCCAAATCCACCTACTTCAAGACTATAACTAAATTTCTTTGCATCATCATCATCACCCATAAAACGAAGGAATGCCATGTATACTGGTGCCACTCCGACGTTGAAGGCCTCAAAGTGCAAGCAGAATTGGTGACCGAAACAGTTGAAAACCTATTCCATATAATAGCAAAAGAAATATTAGTTAAGCGATCCATGTTATCAGACAGTGGTTTTCTCCCTAGTAAAGAACAAGTTAAAGAATTTCCTACCTTAGAGCAAACAGCTAAGCGCCAATTCAGAATATTAAGGAGTATTGAAAGAACAGACTTCATACGATGAGATCAAATTCTACATGAGAAACATAATGCAACATTGATAATAACTTACCATTCCATCAAATTACCTGTGAACTTCTTATGGAAAAATACTAAGCTTTACCATGCTAAGCAAGCAAAATGCAAATCTGTGACAATATTCTTGACTTTCTAGTTTTTTAGATTCCAGTCCAGTCAGTCTATATCAAGTTATATTAGGACTTCCTTTGTTTTTGTTTTCTTCATAAATGCAATATAACATCACATTTATTTTGGTGTTTCGGGGGCATGAAACCTGAATTCATGAATTTGATTGTTTTTCGTGTGTATTAGCACATGGATTTTCCTCAATTTGGTTGACGAACTCTGATTGGCCTGAAATTTGGTGGATCTATTAGAAACAGCATGGTGAGCAATACTCACCGCTTTGCCACGACAAAGGTTGTTTATTTAGGCGTTTCGAGGTCATGAAACCTGAATTCATGAATTTGGCTGAGGATTCGGATTGGCCTGAAATTTGGTGGGTCCATCGGAAATGGCCTGGTGAGCAATACTCACCATGTTTGCCAAGACAAATTTTGTTTATTTTGGTATTTCGTGGTCATGAAACTTGAATTCATGAATTTGGTTGTTTTTCGCGAGTATTAGTACATGGATTTTCCTAAATTTGGTTGGCAGACTCCGATCGGCCTGAAATTTAGTGGGTCCATCGGAAACGGCATGGTGAGCAATACTCATCATGTTCGCCACAATAAACATTGTTTATTTTGGCGTTTCAAGGTCAGGAAACCCGAATTCATGAATTTGGTTGTTTTTCGTGAGTAATAAGTAACAACCACAACATACCCAGTGAAATCCCACAACGTGGAGTCGTGAGTAATAAATAGTACATGTATTTTTCTTAATTTGGTTGACGGACTCCGATCGGCCTGAAATTTGGTGCACCCACCGGAAACGGTATGGTGAGGATACTCACTACACCACCACAACAAACGTTGTTTATTTTGACGTTTCAAGGTCATGAAACCGAATTCATGAATTTAGATGTTTTTCGTGTGTGAACTCCGATTGGTCTAAAATTTGGTGTGTCCATCGGAAACGACTTTGTGAGCAATACTCATCATGATTGACACGACAAATGTCGTTTATTTTGGCATTTCGGGGGTCATAAAACCTGAATTCACGAATTTGGTTATATTAGTACATGGATTTCCTCAATTTGGTTGATAGATTCTGATTTGCCTGAAATTTGGTTGCTCCATCGGGAACGGCCTGGTGAGCAATACTCGCCCCTTTGCAACGACAAAGGTTGTTTATTTTGGCGTTTCAGGGTGAGGAAACCCGAATTCATGAATTTTGTTGTTTTTCGTGTGTTAGTACATGGGTTTTCCTGAATTTGGTTGACCGACTCAAATTGGCTTGAAATTTGGTGTCCATCAGAAACGTCTTGTTGAGCACTACTCACCATGTTCGCCATGAGAAACGTAATTTATTTTGGCGTTTCGGGGTCATGAAACCCAAATTTATGAAGTTGATTGTGTTATCGCGTGTATTAGTACATGGCTGAATTTGGTTGACGAAGTTCGATTGACATGAAATTTGGTGGGTCCATCGAAAATGGCCTGGTGAGCAGTACTCACCATTTTGCCACGACAAATGTAATTTATTTTGGTGTTTCGGGGTCATGAAACCCGAATTCATGAATTTGATTGTTTTTGGGAGTATTAGTACATGGATTGTCCTGAATTTGATTGACGAATTCCGATCGACCCGAAATTTGGTGGGTCCATAAGAAGCGGTTGGGTGAGTAATACTCACCGCTCCGCCATGACAAACACCGTTTATTTTGGCATTTCAGGGTCATGAAACTTGAATTCATGAATTTAGATGTTTTTCGTGTGTATTAGAGTACATGGATTTTCCTGAATTTAATTGACAGACTCCGATTGGCCTGAAATTTGCTGGGTCCATCGAAAATGGCCTAGTTAGCAATACTCACCATGTTCGCCACGACAAACGTTTATTTTGGCGTTTGAGAGATGAAACCCGAATTCATGAATTTGATTGTTTTTCGTGTGTATTAGTACATGGATTTTCCTGAATTTGGTTGAAGAACTCCTATTGGCCTGAAATTTCGTGGGGAAACAATCTGGTGAGCAATACTCACCGCTACACCACGACAAACGTAATTTATCTTGGCGTTTAAGGGTCATGAAACCCGAATTCATGAATTTATATATTTTTCGTGTAATCCAAATGTACATGGATTTTACTGAATTTGGTTGACGTACTCCAATTGGCCTGAAATTTGGTGTCCATCAGAAATGTCACGGTGAGCATTCGCCAAGAGAAACGTCATTTATTTTGGAGTTTCGAGGTTATGAAACCCGAATTCATTAATTTGATTATTTTTCGTGTATTAGTATTATGGATTTTCCTTAATTTGGTTGACGGGCTCTGATTGACCTAAAATTTGGTAGGTCCATCAGACATGGCATGGTAAGCAATGCTCACCATGTTCGCCACTACATACGTTGTTTATTTTGGTGTTTCGGGGCCATGAAACCCGAATTCATGAATTTGGTTGTTTTTCGCGGCTACATGTATTTTCCTAAATTTGGTTGACGGACTCAGATCGGCCTGAAATTTGGTGAGTACATTGGAAACGGTCTGGTGAGTACGTCGTTAATTTTGGCGTTTCAGGGTCATGAACCTGAATTCATGAATTTAGATGTTTTCACGTGTAATGTACATGGATTTTCCTAAATTTGGTTGACGAACTTCGATTGGCCTGAAATTTGGTGTGTCATCGAAAACGGCTTGGTGAGAAATACTCACCATGTTCTCCACGACAAATGTCATTTATTTTGGCGTTTCGGGTTCATGAAACCTAAATTCATTATTTTGGTTATTTTTCGTGTATTAGTACATGAATATTCCTAGATTTGGTTGACGGACCCTAATTGACCTGAAATTTGGTTGGTCCATCGGAAATGGCATGGCGAGCAATACTCACCGCTTCACCACGACAAATATTTTTTGGCATTTTCTGGGTAAGCAAACTCGAATTCATGAATTTTGTTGTTTTTCGCGTGTATTAGTAGGTGGATTTTCCTGAATTTGGTAGAGTCCAATTGGCCTGAAATTTGGTATGTTCGTCAACTACATCATGGTGAGCAATACTCAGTATGTTCGCCACGAGAAACGTCATTTATTTTGGCATTTTGGGGTCACAAAACTCGAATTTATGAATTTGGTTGTTTTTCATATGTATTAGTACACATGTATTTTCCTGAATTTGTTTGAAAGACTCCGATTGGCCTGAAATTTGGTGTGTCCATCCGAAACGACTTGGTGAGCAATACTCACCTTGTTCGCCATGACAAATGTCGTTTATTTTGGTGTTTCGAGGTCATGAAACCCAAATTCATATTAGTACATGGATTTTCCTCCATTTGGTGGACGAACTCCGATTGGTCTAAAATTGGTTGGTCCATCGGAATTGGCCTGGTGAGCAATACTCACCGCTTCGCCATGATAAAACTTGTTTATTTTGGCATTTCAGGATCAGGAAACCCAAATTCATGAATTTTGATGTTTTTCGTGTGTATTATTAGTACATGGATTTTCCTGAAATTTGGTGTCCACCAGAAACGTCCTGGTGAGCAATACTCACCATGTTCGTCACGAGAAACATCGTTTATATTGACGTGTCGGGGTCATGAAGCCCAAATTCATGAAATGGTTGTTTTTCGTGTGTATTAGTACATGGATTTTACTGAATTTGGTTGACGGTCTCCTATTGGCCTGAAATTTGATGGGTCGACTGGAAATGGCTTGGTGAGCAATACTCACCATGTTTGCCATGAAAAATGTTTATTTTGGTGTTTCGAGGTCATGAAACCCGAATTCATGAATTTAGTTGTTTTTTGTGAGTATTAGTACATGAATTTTTCTAAATTTGGTTGACGGACTCCGATCGGTCTGAAATTTGGTGGGTCTATCAGAAAAGGTATGGTGAGTAATACTCACTGCTCCGTCATGACAAACGTCATTTATTTTGGCGTTCCAGAGTCGTGAAACCCGAATTCATGAATTTAGATGTTTTTCGGGTGTATTAGTACACATGGATTTTTCCGAATCTGGTTGACGAACTCTGATTGGCCTGAAGTTTGGTGTGTCCATTGGAAACGGCTTGGTGAGCAATACTCACCATGTTCGCCACGACAAATGTCATTTATTTTGGCATTTCGAGGTCATGAAATCCGAATTCATGACTTTAGTTATTTTTTGTGTGTATTAGTACATGAATTTTCTTGAATTTGGTTGACGGACTCCGATTGGCCTGAAATTTGGTGGGTCCATCGGAAACGGCCTGGTGAGCAAGACTCACCATGTTCGCCATTACATACGTCGTTTACTTTGAGTGAAAGTTCATGCTTAACACGTTCCGATGAATACACTCCATAGACATTGTCATCAGACTGCTAAGATCCACCAACTATGGTTCTTATCGTCTACTTGATAGGAAAAAAGCCTAACAACTAATTCTTTCAACACTCATATAACACATTTTATCTATTACTTTTCGTTTCCAGAAGTTATAAAAAATATCCTTATTATTCAGTTTGATGTCTGCTTTGAGCCTTGAATTGGTAGTATGGTATGTGATTGATTTAGTTCTGGAATTTATATCATGAAGAAGGCTTGAAAAAACTACCAGACAATTAGTATAGAGTACCATCAAGTTGTGCAATGATTAATTTTTTTGATACCGCGGTGTCTGAGCCAACTTGCTCGCACCTCTACTAATTTCACGAGATACCCGTCACCTCCCACCAACAACAGGTACCAAATAACTCTGTCCAACAAGGTTAGGACAGATGAGAAGAAATCACCTAGTGGTTTTTGTCTCTGCTGAGATTTCAACATGAGAACTCATGGTTTGTAACCCACTTCATTGACCATTAGACCATACCTTTGGGTGCTCAAGTTGTGCAATGAATTATGAGTAAACTTACCATCCTCGGGCCTCTTTAAACTAACGAAAAAAGTAATGGAAGAGAGAGAGAACTCACAGTCAACATCCATGTAGCGTTCTCAATGTCTTGAGGATTAGATTTGACATATCGATGGTTGAAGGTACAGCCGTCGTGCATGTCAACCTTGTGATCATCTTTAAGGTGTGCAACAAGGGACTGAATATCACCAGTAACAGTGCATTCAGATCCTGCATAAGGGCAGTTGTATGGACGAAATCTGCAGTTCTGCTCATGTCGAAGCCTACTATGATAAGTGAAAATATCTTGACACCCAAAAAATTGGTATCGACATGGCAATTCCAGTGACTCTGCAATTTTCTCCAATGCTAGACATCTTATGTTTCCAAGCTCATGGCGGCAAATTGGGCATACATGGACTTTTGACTTGCACTTCAGGCATAAAGTATGACCATTTGGACACTTCACACATGGAAGATGAAACAAAATTTGAGCTGAGAGTGAAATTAATAAAAGCAACAACATACCCAGTGAAATCCCACAAAGTAGGGTCTGGGGAGGGTAGAGTGTATGCAGACCTTACCCATGCCTTGGGAGGTAGAAAGGGTGTTTCCGGTAGACCCTTGGCAAGTGAAATTAATAAAAGGCCAAAAAGAAAATGACTACTTAACTAAAGTGAATGAAATATAAGATTACTGGATAGAGCTCTATTTATTTTTAATAATAAATGCTTTGTATCTCCAAAACGTTGGCGTCAAACATTCCAGTTTTAGTTATCTGAAAATATTACCCAATTTTCTAAAAGTGATGGTTTTTGTTTTTCCTTTTTTTGATGGGGTAAATGAAGGGGAACCTCGGAGCAGCGGTAAAGTTGTTTCCATGTGAACTATAGGTAATGGGTTCGAGCAATCTACTACGAAATATAACTTTCTACGAATGACATCGATCTTCTATACGAACTGGAATCTCATGGGTGCACCAAAAATAAACTTGGAATGAAAGGTTATTTCTCAAATATATGTAGTCATTTAAATAAAAGTAATGGGAAAACTAAATTAGCTCACACTTTTGTATTTCTCAAGGACAACTTTCCAACTATATTAGCTCCCGTATACACTTTTTTTTTCCTAATAAATGTAAAGTAAAAACTATATTAACTCACACTTCTACATTTCTCAAGGCCAACTTTTCTATCCCGAATAAACGAAAAGATTATTGCTTTTGGCATCTTTTATACAATATAAGATGAAGCACAATATCAGCTCTCATCACATAATTACTTTTGAGACAAACAGAATATGTTTAAAGTGTGCATTGGTTATGTAAAGTTTATAGTTTATAACTTAATATGTTTATGCTGATGCAAACTAGGATCCCTCTTGCCTTTTACTGTTAGAAAATGGATCAAGCATCGACAAAGCAGAAAACTTTCACCTATCTCTCATAAATCCTATTCGAAGAAAAGCTCAAACTCCAAGGAAGAGCATTTCTGAACTTAAATTTTATGCCCCAATGACTTGAAAGCTATTCAAAAACAGCCAATTCTTATTAAGGAGGAAATATAGCACGTCACTTGTTCAGTTTTTCCAACTCTAGGAGGTAGAGATATTTCTGGAAAAATTGCATTAGCACCTAAATGGCACACCAACATTATTATACGTACTTTGGACATAAATGAGAGAAAATGATTGTTACTCTACTCTACATTAAGGCTTAATCTATGTTAGGGTCATCGCCATCATTGTATTCAGGCTTACTAATTTCTATTTGGTTAAGAGTTTCTAAAATTCATCACATTTGAATCTTGATTTTTGTCCAATTTCAACCTCAACTTTATTAATCAATGCTCCTCACTTTGAATATTTTGGGACTAAAATAAATTTCAAGAAATCTTGAATAACTTTTATTGCAAATGTGTCATTTACAATATAAGCTACATACCTGATGAATTGGAGGGTACATTAGATTCATACAAACAGGACATTCGAGTAACTCATGAACAGCTGTATTAGATCTTGTTCCATGATTTACACCAATAATATTAACAGCTGTGGATTTTCTAAAAGGGGAGCTTTTTGGTTCAGCATTTTTGGGTGCAATGCCATAATCAGCATATGCATTACCGGAATCACCAATATCCTGGTAACTGCTGCCTCCGGGAGCCATGTTTTAAAGCCGACAATGTGTATAAAGCCGCGAACAAATGTATATTCCCCTTCAAATTTTGACCGATTTCCTTGATTGTCCTAGTCCTGCCAGAACAAGTGGAAAACATAACATGATAAGTATATAAAGATTACAGATAGGGAATCTTTTTCCTTTTCAACATCACACTGAAACAAGGTGGTAAAAGAATCTTTTCGAAAAAATCTCCTACACAAGAAACAAATGATCTTGGGCAACACAACAACACCAACAACATACCCAGTGTAATACCACAAGTGGGGTCTGGGGAGGGTAGGATGTACACAGACCTTACCTCTACCTATACGAGGGATAGAGAGGTTGTTTCCGATACTCTTGGGCAACACATTGTTCACAATTTTTTTATGGGACGGAAAAGAAAAAACATAGAATTTAAACTAAATCTAGAAATGCATGCTCAGTAAGCTTATAACAATATCCACAAACATGAAAAACACGAAAAAAAGAATCAACTTTTTTCTTTTATGAAATCAACCTTTGTAAACAAGCAAAACATTCCAAGATCCAAACTTTAATAGTTCTCTAAATGAAAAAAGATCCAACCTTGGCCCAAGAGTTGATCTTTTCTTCACCTTTTTGCCGAAATTATCACATATTCAAACAATTCCATGACAACAAAAACTTCCCACAAAAGAAAAATGAAATTGAAAATTCTTCAAAAAAGATCAACAACAACAACATACCAAGTGAAATACCACAACGTGGGTCTGGGAGGGTAGAATGTACACAGACCTTACCTCCACCTTGGTAGGTAGAGCGGCTATTTCCGGAAGACGCTCGGCTCAAGACAAAGCATAATCAGGCAAAGCAAGCAAAGCAAAACAAAGTATGAGAGACGGTCAGACTCAGACGAGAAATTAAAATATTGTGAACATGCAGATAGTAAAATCAAATACGCAATGGTAGAGCATTCTAACAACAGGAAGCAGTAGCTAACACAACTAAATAAGATAAATAAATTACACTAAAGAACACATCGCAGCATGAATCAAACTACAGGGTACTATAGAGCAATAATGCGCCTATAAGTGTGATAGGCTAATCGAGCCTACAATAATAACACTACACTATCATTTTGTAAGCGTAAGTAGGACTACGCTCGACTACCTACTACCCTTCTACCCTAATCCGTGTCCTCCACAACCCCCTATCTAAGGTCATGTCCTCAGTAAGTTGCACCCGAGCCATATCCTGTCTAATCACCTCCCCCAAATACTTCTTTGGCCTACCTCTAACCCTCATGAACTCATCCATAGCCAACCTCTCATACCTCCACACTGGGGCATCCGTGTCTCTCCTTTGCACATGCCCGAACCATCTCAACCTCACTTCCCGCATTTTATCCTCCACCGAGGCCACTCCCACTTTATCCCGGATATCATCATTACTAATCCTATCTCTCCTTGTATGCCCACACATCCATCTCAACATCTCATCTCCGCAACTCTCATCTTTTGTATGTGCGAAGTCTCGACTGACCAACACTCTGCCCCATACAACATAGTCGGTCTAACCACCGCCCTATAGAACTTGCATTTTTATATATATATATATATATATATATATATATTTAAAATAAAATCTGAAGACCCTCCAAAAACTACCAAAATTAACACCATTAACAACCTCAAAATTACCGCACCAAAGGATGTTGCAGTGGATAACGCTGATCGTCCCTTAACGTCTTTGGTTCGAGACCTGGGTATGGAAAAATCCTACCAAGGAAGTGCTTCCCCAGAAATGGACTCTACGCGAATTCAGATGTAGTCGGAGGACTCCAATACTGGTAACGAACACCGGGTTAGGAAAAAAAAAACAACCCCAAAATTTGATCTTTATGCAAAAATGTTTAAAAAAATAAAAAGAAAAGGAAAAGAGAGCAAAACTAACCAGAAAAAACAAGACCCAGATGAAATTTTGCATAAAAAGCTTAATTAATCAACCCTTTGATCTTTTAATGAGGGGAAAAAACAAATGCAAAAAGGTGAAGAGGCAATATAAGAGGGAGCAAAGAAAAGGAAGAGCCACAAGACCCAGATGTGATTTCGTAGCAAAAAAAAGGTTTGATTAATCAATCCATTTCAAAGTTGACAATAATTGGGTAGTTATTGGATTGGATTCATCAACAATCAAGACAAAGCACATGAAAATAAAATTAGGATAGAGAGAAAAAAAATCACACCTTTACATCAAAAACTAATTAATATTTAATATTTTTTTATAATGTAATAAATGCTCATTTTGTTAATTCTATTCAATAATTAATAATTTTGAAAAGTTATAACCCTTGCGGAATACATCTTTGCGGTCCGTTCTCTTTCGGACTCCACACGAAAGCTTAATACATGGTGTTGCGTCTTTTTTTTTTTTTAATCCTTACCGTAGTATGAAATAATATTTAAATAGATTCATTAATATATCAATTACTACTATATTTTAATTTTTGATAATGTAACTAACATCCATTTTTCTTTATTATGAATCCTTGCTTATTAGAGTTTTTTTTCTTTCTAATATTTATTTTAAAAAAGATTTTATATATATATATATATATTATGTATTTATTGATTTAATATAAATAGAAATGTATAAAAAAATCGATCAAAGAAATGTTTTACTAGCCGTCTCCTTGATTTACGTGTTAGATGCTTCTAAGCAGGCCATAACAGTAACCAAGACTTGTAATATTATTATATTATTATCCAGATCTATCTAATGAAACAAGAGTCAAAAATGTGGGATGGGGTCATAATCAATCATATCCACAGTGGATTCATAAATAATTGATATAATTACTTTAGCTATTTGGTTTGTTTCAAATAGGGGTGGCCAACGGGCCGGGCCGGGATGAGTCGGGGCGGATTTGGCGGGATCGGGGTCGGGGCGGGACGGGGGAGGGGTGGGATCGGGTCGGGCGGGACATGCTGGATTTGCCGAAGTCCCATCCCGGTTCCGATCCCGTCGGAAAAGGGGCGGGGCGGGGCGAGATTTTTTCCCCACTTAATTTAAAAAATAACATATATATAAACAACTCAATAATTGAACAAGATAGTATAATAAAAACATCACAAGACTGTTTTTGTGCCTCTTATATTATTTAATAGACATATAATTTTTTTGTAATACAAATACAATTGTCAAAATTGCAACTTTGTGGTGTTGTTCAAAAGTTGCAAATGACATAGTAAAATTGCATTTAAAAAAATTACATTTTGAAAAAAACCTATTCTAGTTTCTTGATAATTTCCTGTGGTTCTTCGGTTGGAATTAGTATTTGTTGGTCAAATTGCTCCACGTCGCTTCCACCACTTTCGGATAAGATGTCGTTGTAGTTTTCGTCTTCTTTTTCGTTGATCTCCGGTTGACCGCACCTTCTCCGCTCCACTCGTATCCAATCTCTGAATAATACTGCAATCTCCAAGCTGTCTCCGGCTAATGAGTGTTTGTGCTCTCCTATTTGATATCTGCCTGCAGAAAACACACTTTCAGACGCTGTTGATGACGCTTGAATGTTCAAAACATCTCGGGCCATCATTGAAAGTATCGGAAAGGTCTTTTCATTGCCCCTCCAGTATTTCAGCAAGTCTTCACGTCCTTCTTCATTGAGAACTGCTTGGTACAATAGAGAACCCTGCAAAATAAAAATATCAAACTCGCTAATTTGGTTAGTAGTGTTACCACCGCACATTCTATTTCTGATGCTTTCAATACTAGCCGTAGAAACAACATGTCTTTTGTGAGGTTGTGTTGAAGAAGAAGATGGTATAGAAGCCGGTAGGTTGCTAGCACTTTCTTGTTGGTAAAACCTATATACTTTTATGCATTCGTCTTCTACGCTAGACAACACTTCTTCTTTAGTTTGTTCAATAGGTGGTGAGTGATTTGGATTTTTGAGACTTGGAGGTAGTAGTAAAATAAACGTACAATAACAATTTAATGAAGGAACGAATGTACCAAACGTCGACGTAACGTCGACGTGTAATCAAGAGGTTGAAAATTAAAACTTTGCTCGATGGAAGATCCTCAAGTTAGTTGCCAACTTCACTCCCAAATGAATAAATAAAATTCAATATTTAATAGACAATGTAGACTTGTAGATAGATAAACTGAGAGATTAGAGAGATTGTAGGAATATTTGTGAGAGATGAAGAGAAAATGAAGTATTTATAGTTGAAAAATTGGATTAAAGTGTAAATATAATAACTTATGGGTTAAAAATAAATATTAAGGGGGTAGGGGGCGAGGCCAAAAATGGTCGTTGCACCAAAATGTAAAATGGCCGTTGGTGCAACGGTTATTTGTGCAAAGGGGGGCTTTCGGGCGGGACCGGATCTAGACCGGGTCGGGCCTGGCGGGACTGGGGTGGGACGAGACCATGTCCCGTCCCAGTTTGAGTCCCGATACCATAATTTTTTTTTAAATGTCGGGGTCGTGGCGGTGTCGGAGAGGGACCGGCCCGATCCGGCCCACTGACCCGCCTTACTTTCAAATGTATATCAGGTGGTGTACATGTGTGTGTGCCAGAAAGAAACTTTTAGGTAGCCTAGTATGACCCCACTGTCCACTAAAGCTTGTAATAGAGTGTTAAGTATTCATTTATTCTTAATCAGAAATTGTATTTAAATCTTAATAATGAAATTATTTTGAAAAAAAATATTTTATTTCAACATTGAATATGTTATTGTTATTATTGTTATAGTGCTTTAATCTGAAGTTCTCAACACAAATTTAAATTAGTCAGGCTCAAAGTTGATACCGTACACCAATTAAAAAACAAAAAAAAAAGAGAAGAAAAGCACGAGTTTATGTTCAATGAAGTAGGTAAATTTTTTGAAAATCAAGATTTACTTAATATTTATCTTATTTTGATGTAAAAAGTTACTTAATATCTATATTAATAACAGATAATAAGTACTCAATGAAATATTTAAGATGCGCACCACCTGTAATGGTTAAAATTTAAAAACAGAAAGAACTAAGAAGAAAAGAAACAAGCTTTTATAGTATGAGTTAGGTGGGATTGGTATAGCATGCCAGTATTTTTCTTTTCTTTTTTAATTGGGAAAATGTGATATTTCCAACACGCAACGGAATTCAAAATTCAATGTTTGAGGCTCTCATTTATGATTTTTTTTCTACAGTTGGTTTTGTTCATTATTGAAGTATCGGTCAGTTTGTAAGCAAAGCATCTAGATGGAATTTGAAATCATTATGCTATTCCAGGTAGATAGTACTCCCTCTGTCCAAAAAAATTTAACTACTTTCCTTATTAGTTTGTTACAAAAAGATTAACTTCTTTCTATATTTAAAAATAATTTAACTTTATGAGATCATTTATAATTACACAAATATCTAAGATTTATTTTGAATCACACATTTCAAAAATCTTCTATTTCTTAAACTTTGTGCTAAGTCTTACTATGGTTGTGTAATTATCTTTTACAACAACAACAACATATCCAGTGTAATCCCACCAGTGGGGTCTGGAGAGGGTAAGATGTACGCAGACCTTACCTCTAACTTTGTAGGATAGAGAGACTGTTTTCGATAGACTATCGGCTTAAGAGGAACGTAGTCAAAGCATGAAAAATAAGATACCAAAAAATTAAGAGACAAAATAAATGGCGCAACATGATAACAACCACATAAAGATAATGATCTACACGATACAAAATTAGTACAACTAAGAAAAGGAGACGAGGAGATGGGAAGGCTAGCCCCCCTCTCGCAGACACAACGCGACAAACTCAAATACCAACTAACCTTCTATCCTAATCCTCAACATCCATGTCTTCCTATCTAAGGTAATGTTCTTAGTCAGCTGAAGCTGAGTCATATTATGTCTAATCACCTCCCCCAAACTCTTTTTCGGCCTACCTCTACCTCTCCTACCTCCTAACTGGCGCATCCTCACGCCTCCTCTTCACAGGCCTGAACCATCTCAGTCTCGCTTCCCTCATCTTGTCTTCCACGGAGGTCACTCAGACCTTGTCCCGTATATCTTCATTCCTAATCATATCTCTTCTAGTATGACCACACATCCATCTCAACATCCGCATCTCCGCTACCTTCATCTTCTGAACGTGAACACTCTTGACTGGCTAGCACTCTGCCCTATACAACAATGTTGGTCTAACCACCACTCTGTAGAACTTACCTTTCAGCCTAGGTGCCACCTTCTTATCACAAAGCACCCCAAATGCGATCCTCCATTTCATCCACTCTGCTCCAATACAGTGAGCGACATCATTACCAATCTCTCTATTTTCTTGGATAATAGACCCAAGATGTGTAATTATCTTTTACACGGCCTAATAATGTAAAATTCTTTTATGCGCCGGTGTATAAAAGTTAAAACTCAAAACAACAATACATGCTTGGAGGTCCTTGATCCCACTTACCAAACCATATTCATGATGCATCACTAGCAACTCTAGCTTGCAAGTACTTAAATGATAGAATTTTCAAGCCAATTACAAAACCTTTTAAGATTGACAAAGAAACACGATTAGGGAGACAACATAAAGAATTGTTTATGATACAAAAGGTCAATTATAGGTGCATTTGCTATGCTACATTGTAAAGAATGTTTCCTATCTTAGCGTTTTAACGCATACATTGGAAAAAATTCATCAGAAATTGCAGTTTTATGAAAAAAAATTGTAAAATGGAACTTATACATTTGGTACAACATAGCCATTTGGATCTGGACATAATGACATATCCTCTATTCTTAGAGGTTGAATCTTGTGTATCTCCTATCCTGACTGCTAATACCTGCACAACAATAGTTAAGCTTGTAACCCCGTAAAGCTCCCTTTGGGATAATAATTTAAGGAAATACATAATCTGGCAAAGAAACAAAGGTTATCCCAATTGAACGGAGTTTAATACTTCCGTAGACAAATTATATTCTTTGCAGTTATCAACTCCTCGTTAGGCTTCAATCTATCAATTTAGTTTCTCACTGATAGTTGCTGCGACACTCAGCACAATCGGTTAAGAGCTCAGTGGTGACACTTGAAGGTTCTAGCAAGAAACATGAAATGCAGTCGGTTAATGAAGGATACAACAACAACATACCCAGTGAAGTCCCACAACGTGGGGTCTGGGGAGGGTAGAGTGTACGCAGACTTTAACTCTACCTTGGTAAGTAGAGAGGTTGTTTCCAAAGTCGGTTAATGAAGGATATAATTGGCAATCCTGTCTCTGGAGTGTCACTTGCTGGGATAGTTAATTTAGTGAATCAAGTACCAAGGAGATATAAAGTAACAGTTCACATCCCGGCCCCACCCTTTTCTCTTCTGGTCCTTTTCAAGGAAGAGGTTGGGAAGCCAGGTGACTACTTTAGAACTCAACTTTATATGATTAGTTATTCTTTAAATAGAGAAGAACCATAGTAAAATCAAACGTTGTCTTCCAGCTTCAAGTGTATTCCGTAAATGCTTCACGGCCGACTCTGGGTGACTTAATTACTATAAGTTCTTTTACTAACATCACATGAACACCTTTCTTAATGTGGATCACTTAAATATAACAAAATATTTTTTTGGGGAATATCCACTGCACTGATTAAACAGGAAATGAAGCAGAACTTGAAACAAAGAGTTCGAGACATAATAATAACAAAATTTGGCTTACCTGACTACACAAGAAAGTTACAGAACTCCCAATCTTCTTTTGACAGGTCAAGGTACTCAACACAGCCATCTTCATACATGATCTGTTAGGGGATGGGGAGGATAAAAAAAATCTTCAGCCAAATCTAACCAAATCCATTACACAACAAAATATTTCACAGCTCCCTTACCAAATGTTTTTTGGTGATGGCATCAAACTGTTTTACAATTCCAAAGGACCTGAGACACATATTGTCAATAGGAGTCCTTAGCAATGGGATCTGGAAGAAGTAAAACTAGAACAAGCAAAAGAAAGAAAACCAAAGAATAATGGACAACTGAAGAAAGAGTTCCCGTGAGAATGTTCCTAGAATCCTAGCTATTAGCTCAGTTCAACTGACCAAACTGATAAGGGGATTAACATAAAGAAAAGTTTAACTAGAGATCTGATTAAATATTCTAGGAAACTAAGCTCTCTTTTTTTCATAACCGAGAAGTCCCCAAAGGCCAGTGGACCACGGCTTGAAACTTGGTGGATAATGGGTCCGTCCCTCTACCCTTCTCCATGTAAATACCAGGCTTTTGGATAAATCTAACATACCCAGTGAAATCCCACGTGGGATTTGAAGAGGGTAGAGTGTACGCAGACCTTACCTCAAGACAAAGGACAAGCACAAGAAAAGCAAGAGAAACGGTAAGACACGGATAAAGAAATTTAAATAAAAAATTTAAAGCGGTATGAAAATGCTGGTATCAAAAGCGAATAAGTCATGATAGCGCATTCTGAAAAAAGAAGCAGTAACTAACGCAGGTAAATAAGATAAACAAAGTACACTAGAGAAGACACAACAGCAGAAATCAAACGACAGGGGACTATAAAATAATACTGCGCCTACTAGTACGATAGGCTAAACAGGCCTATAGTAATAATACTACAACTACTAGTTTGTAAGCGTAAGTAGGACTACGCTGGACTACCTACTACCCTAATACGTGTCCTCCATAACTCTCTATCTAAGGTCATGTCCTCAGTAAGTTACACATGCGTCATCTCCCGTCTAATCACCTATCCCCAATACTTCTTCGGCCTACCTCTACCCCTTCCGAACCCGTCCATAGTCAACCTCTCATACCTCCGCACTAGGGCATTTGTGTCTCTCCTCTGCACGTGCCTGAACCATCTCAACATCGCTTCCCGCATCTTATCCTCCATCGAGGCCACTCCCACTCTGTCCCGGATATCATCATTTCTCATTCTATCCCTCTTTGTATGCCCACACATCCATCTCAGCATCCTCATCTTCGCAACTTTCATATTTTTTTTGGGTTTGCGAAGTCTCGACCGGCCAACACTCCGCCCCATACAACATAATCGGTCTAACCACCACCCTATAGAACTTGCCTTTAAGTTTTGGTGGCACATTTTTATCGCACAAGACTCCAGATGCGAGCCTCCATTTCATCCACCCTGCCCCAATACGATGTGTGAATTCGTCATCAATATCTCCATTTCCTTGGATAATAGACCCGAGGTACTTGAAGCTTTCTTTCTTTGGAATGACCTGAGTACCAAGCCTCACCTCCACGGCTGTCTCAAGGACGCTCCCATAACTGAACTTGTAAGTATTTTGTCTTGGTCCTACTCAACCTGAACCCTTTAGACTCCAGAGTCTGTCTCAAAACCTCCAGCTTGACGTTCACTCAGTTGCGAGTCTCCAAACCTCTAACTTGAATACCATGTTAAAAAAAAGGAAATCTGCGCCTAACTCAACTTCAAAAGTGAACTCAAGAAGTGAGAATTGTCCAAAATAAGAAGACAACAACCCACTCCCGTAATCAATGTGGATCACTCTAACCCCCCCCCCCCCCCCCCCCTACTCTGGTATAAATTGAAATTGTTACAACTCCACAATAAAACAAATTTTGCGGGAGTAATCACATACCTTGTGTCAAGAGAGCGGATTATTCTTATAACTTGACCAATGCAATTACGAGGTCGCCTTATTTTTATGTCAGAATCATAACCTGAACATCCTAAATAGGGAGGATCCAAGTTAAATAGAAGATAAACTAAAGTCACCAATGCAGTCAGTAAGTTGCAAACCACAGAGTAGCCTACCTATTGTTGGAACTCCAGTTTGATAAACCTGGTGAAAAGAATAAATAATGTTATCATGTCCATTATTGTAAAAGAAAAATGTTCAAAATTCAAGCACATAGGCAACGGGAAAAAAACCAACATGTTTCTTATTACATGGATTTAAAGGATTTATTACTTTCATTTAAAATTTCCTATTAAGGGAACATAACATATGCAACTCGTTTGATCCTTATGACATACTGCAAATAATGGCAACAAAGCGGAGAGACAAATACAAAGGTAAGAAATAATTAGTTATAACATTTTCCTCAACTAAGTTCTCGTTTCTTTTTATTAATTTCAGATATGAGATGACTAGTTGACTAAGAGTTAAGGACTAAAGTTGCCAAAATCATATCCTGACTGGTGAAGCTATAGATCGTGGTTCCCCCAGAATCCAGGTCTGGCAAGGATACCGGCCTCTGCCAAACAAAATGAGACCCTGCAGATCATCCAACTCAGAACACACTTTATGTACCATCTGGCAGTCCTTGCCCTTCTAACACAGCTCTAATTCCACCCCCCCCCCCCCCCCCAACAGGCACACACATTTAACTATAAGTACTTTTGACATTTCAATGTCAGAATAAATCTTGTCATATGCATGGGAAGATTGATCTACATAGTTCATTATCAGGCATCAGAATAGGGTTCTTCCGCGGGACTGTCCAACTAGCCAGAAAGATAGAAGGGCACTGCTCTTTTTTAGATTGTAATTTAGGAAAACTTCTCCTCTACCTTCAATCAAAACAAAGGAACTAAAGAAAGGTAAATGGATATATAAAAATACAAAAGCCATCTCTGCTATCAATTGAATCACAGGAAACCAGCAAAGATAAGTTATCATACATGAAATGTGCATAGTCAAGAAATTTCCAGGCCAATTATTATTATTATTAATTATTATTTTGATTTGTAAAAAGTTCCAAGCCAAATTACTGAAACTCATCGAGAACAACACAAATATTTCCATATCTCTTAAGTTATAGATACTGTAAGAGATACATACATGATGCGTAGATAGAAGTGCTTTCAATTTGGGAGAGGTGGCAGCCACCTGACACGCCACTAGCTTTAACGCAGCATCTGAAGCAGGGAGTTTTGGCTTGTTAGGTTTAACGCCCAGCTTTCTCCTACATCTTGGAGCACCACAGTGGCAATCTTGATCTGCACCAAATTGAACAAACCTGCTATACTTGTTAGACTCAAATAGGCAATGTAGATTCGGAGAAGGTTTTATTTTCTAGGTTTTAAACTCTCAGAAGAATAACACACTGCAGACCTTACAGGTGGAAGAAAAATAAGTAAAATTAAAGTGCAGCCTCATACTGGTAATCGTAGGTCAGATGCTCGCCCCTTTTAATGTCTCGTGCCGCAAATATGCCAATTCTTGTTTCACCATCAATCGTCCTAAAAGTACCGGCCATGGAAATGAAATGTAATATAGAGTTGAATCTTAGGAATGGGTGTTGAGAATACACTAGTATGATTAATTATTAAGCTATTTCTATACCATTTCTGCATCTCAGTATTTGGACAACAACTATGATTAATGTATCTGGATTTGTTGCCCTTGTAAGTGGCATCAATCACCATATCCCGATTGATTTCACACAAGTAAAAGTTTGTTTCCCCACTGTGCTTCATTTTCCAAAGCCTCTCTTCACATGTTTTGTCATCAATAACTGCAGTAGAAACCATATTTCCTTGCTAAATGAAGTTCAGAATGCACAAAACATAAATTATTCCTCGAAATATAAGCAAAAAGTGAAGAACTTCACCTTCTCCAACATACTCTATAACAAAGTCTCCTCGCTTGATATCTTCATCTGCCACAATCCCAGAGCCACATTTCTCAGTCTGCATGTTACGTGTCAACAAACTTGACCAACCGTTTATATAATGACCAAATATTTGAGGAAGAAATGATTGTTGTGCGGTTTTCAAAAGAATGCAAAGCAAAAAAAAGTGAAAATGTAACCTCTTGTAATTTCTTTCAAGATACATGAAACAAAAAATGACACAATAAACAGATGCAATAGTCACTCCCCTCTGGATGTCCTTTTTGTTTTTAATCTAATAACTCTAAGATTGCTCAACAGAAATTCTCTAGAAATCATCACACGTCAGGTTCACCTATGCAGGGTTTGACATTGATTTATTCACTCCTGATCAGGGTCCAAGTTCAGGAGACCAACTTGTAATGGTATTCACTGTTTTGGTCAGAAAGTCGTAGGATGATTGTCAGGATCTTAATGACAGGAACGCTGTAACTCTTGGCAACTAATTTTAGGTAGCATTTCTCTGGTAATAAAATTGGCAGTGAACAAACTTAAGCAGAAGTAAAAACAAAATGAAGGAATAAGAGAATTGCAACCGCCACGTGGATAATTCAGCAACCCATAAAGAAATAAACCACAAGCAAGAACATTGGTGAAACTTCTATTCATTCTACCTTTTTTTGATGAAGTAATTGATTCATTGATGGCATCCAGTAGATGCAGAAAATGAAGAGTACAAAGTGCTAGAACATTGGTGAAACATCTATTCAATACTAGCCAGAAAACATGATGAAAATTGAAACGGGGAGCTCAAGAGCTTCTTACTTGGTGAAACAACTAACAAGAAAGGAATAAAAAGAGACTATGCAGCAGGGCTCACCTGGATAAAAATTTATACAAGTCCATAATATTTTTGTTAAAGTTACACGTTAAAGTTAATTGCATTTTTGGTCTTTTTGTCTTTGGAGGGTTCGTTCAATCCCAATCAAAACAAGTGGTTTTGCCCACATTCAAAAAGTTCCAAATGTGTGCTAAATAAGGACCTCCTCCTAATGGTGTTGTTTCAGGGAAGAAAAATAAGAAGCATGTGGTCGACTCATAAGCATTTTTATTGTACTTCATCTACTTCATTCATATGGTTTATGCATTTCTTGTCCTAAGTTTTCATGTTTTGTTCATAATGTTCTAAACTTTCTGAATACATGTGAAATTGATAATCTTATTCAAAACTTAAAACTAGAATCATACATTAAATTATGCGTGATAATATACTTCTTATAGTAATCAATCAAGCATGCCTCAATCCCAAATTAGTCGGGACATGCTATATGAATCTTCTTTATTCATTCTGCTCAATTTAGGTCAATTTCATGTTAATACTAAATAATTTAAACACATTATTCTTCGGTAATATATCAAACAATTTTGATATTAAACAAACTGTACATATACTGATACCAGTCATTTAGATGTTAAAAGATACATCATTGTCAAAAAAGATACATCATTGTCAAAAAAGATGTTGAAAGAAATATATCGTAAGACTCTCCTCCCAAAGTTATAACCGTTTTACCTTATTCCATTCTAATTTTTCCAGCGAAATTAGAAATTTCCTAGCCAGTGTCAAATTGTCAAATATATATTGAGTTTAACACACTACAATCAACAAATAACCCCAATCAGCCAAGTATCATATGCGGCAGTAACAATCACATAACACAATGATTGAAAGGAGAAATACAAGAAAGTGAAAAGTCTATGTCAAAACCACAGCTCAAGGTCAACAATCAACTTTCTAGTCCAAGTATGTACTCTTGAAAAGGGCAAAATATCAAAGGTTATTTTTCTTTGGAGAAGGAAAAATATCAAAGGTTCTACAGAAAGTTTTTCAGTCTCAGTTGTCTAAAGCTGATATATGATTTCCAAAGAAGTTAAAGACAATTTTTTATAAGGTAAGTAAATTTTATTGAAGCAAGTACCAAGGAGGTACTGCAAAATAGAACAATACAGAATTACAAGAGTCTCCACAACGCTTCACAAACTGTCATCTCAATGAGAAGAAGTTAAAAACAATTAAGCAGTTAAAACTTAAAATGCGTCCATTAAGTGATTATCTGAAGCTGCTCAAAGTTCTTTAGTGTCTACCTTCACTAATTTCATCTTCTTCACAGGACGTTGATGGAATGGCTTATTCAGACAAGAACTCCCACATTTACAACCCGAGGAGCAGCTAGACATCAGCAGGCTGTAAAATTAAAGAAAAGTCTGAAAACCAATTACACACTTCTCTAAAGCTATTTCAAATGTCCCAAATAAAATGCTGAAATAAAATCTTTAAGCCACTCATCCTTCCAATTAATGAAATACATATCAGCCATCTAAGAACAACTGCTAAAGAGATATAGAACCATAATTATTAACCAAGAAAATCAATAATACCATAAGAATCTATACGTAAGAAAATGAATGCCTAGACTAGTCACATGAGCTTTCTAAATAACCTAACCCGGGATTGGAGATGCAGCCCAGTGGTTGCAACACTTTGGTGCATGGTTCCAATCCCATCAAAAGTCCTTCCCTTTTCCACCTTTTACTTCGCCACTATTTAATGGTCCAATTCCCTTCCAAAAAAAAATAAGAAGAAATAAAACCTAAACCTTTTTCTGTTGCCTCCTTTAAGTCTGCTTCTAGAAATTACACCACAGAAATCACGGACAAATAGAAGACTCCACAAGAATATAAGCAGAAAATGTGTCTAGTTTGCCAAAAATGCTAAGAGCCTAAAATATGCAATATACAATATACAATATATTCACACACATAGATTTAAATGAAAAAAGGAATGCAGGTAAAAGCAGGAAGCTGTCAGCTAAAGAACCATTGAGAACTCCAGTTAATGCATTTATGAACCAAGTCATAGAGACGATATTTCCAGAAATATATGTAACACTTTTCCAATTTCCTGACTGCCAACGGAACTTAATCTGAATCATCCTCACCCACAGAGACAGTCTTTGCCACACACAGTAGAGGTTTCTGGTGTTGAGCTGCAGGAACAAAATATACCATCATCTTCCAGACGTCGCTTTACCTTCTTAGTGAGGTATATATCTTCAAGTAGTTAATACCAACAGAAGGATAAAGGGAGGAGGATACAAAGCAAGATCGCAAAGATAAAAGACTATGCAGGTCAAATAGAAAACCTAAATGAAAAAACAAATGAGATAAAGCACAAAGATCTTATCCAAGATATGCAGAAGCGAACAGTGTACACTTAGGAAGTAAACTATCACAAAATGAAACAGCATCTAATAGATACGTGAGGAATATCTCAGGTAACAAATATTAAGACCAAGGATACTGCGCTTTATAAAGGTATAGGGCATTGATTGCCATTTATTTAACCAATCTGGAAGTTCAAAGTCAACAGGATCACCAATCTCCCTTATTAGTTTGCTGAATACATGTCCAATCCCACCATGAATAGCAGTCTGGCCAGAACAAGGGGAAAAATTGGCATATTAACAAGATAGTATATTTTTGCATTCAAAAGTAATCTCTTCCCAATCAATTGATTGAGATGATTGGAATCAGCAATGGCATTCACAATTTTTTATGTGTAAGTATAAGAAGGTCAAGAACTAAATCATTGAGAACCCTTTTCTAAAAGATAGCCCAACCCACAAAAAAAGAGGAACATGCATCTAACTACAACAAGTGAATCTTTCTAGCTGCAATATATTATTAAAAGAATTACAAATATAATGATCAAATAAAAACTAATATAAAACTTTAACCCCAAAAATGTTCCAACAAACACTGTCAGCCTTACGGGCAAAATATATTTCACTATCAGCATAAAGACATGAGTGAAGGCACATGCCACAAACAAATGGAAAAAAATTACCCTATGTTTTTGCCTCCGCTGGGATTTGAACCCGAGACCTCGTGGTTCTCCTACCACTTCATTGACCACTAGGTCATACCCTTGGGTGCATCTCAGGCCAATATTATATGCAAGGAGCTTGCACTAAATAAATAGGACAAAAGAGATAGAACATTACAGGAATGGAAGTGTGTAGTGGATGGATTGAAGTCAAGGAAAACATATCCACTATGTTTGCCTAGATTAGCTAGTGATGCAAATAACATAGAAGTGTATATGTCTCAATTCCCTCACATTTAAATTGAACAGAATTAAAATTATCAAACTCTCTTCTTCCTATTTTGCAAGCATGAAATAAGGAATGTGGAGACTAAAGTAAATGCCTAAATCAGACAACCAGCTGGCAGAATAAAAAAAAAGTAGTTCTAAAAGCTACTGAATCACTAACTCACACATAATTCAAATAATTTGAAAAAGCTTCAGACTTCTTGACTTGGAGTAAAACCAGAAGGGAGATATATTGCACTGGAACCACTAATTAGCTTCCGAAGAAAGTTCTGTTTCCTCGATTATCTCTAGGATAGATGCTTCTGTAAGTTTACTTGCCCCTATTCACTCCTTGGCCTTTTCTCATCCTTATCGTAGGGGACTAGAGCGAGCTGGCTAAGCTAATGGTCGCAGGTTCAAGTCCTGCTATACCCAAACCTACCTTACACTCTACTATGAATAAGGATGCATAGTAGCCTTCAAAGATGCAGCCTTCAACAACCGGATGTCCAATTCTATTATTCAGGTGGACATAATTCCAATTGGAACCCGCAAACACCACCCACTTCTAAACCAAAAAAAAAGGTAGAAAAGCCACCTCATTCCCACTGCGGTAATGAAGAAAACAATGCGTCCAAAATAAAATATTCCCACTGTTATCCTAGATAGGAACTGAACTCAGACTTGAATTCAAGCCACTTGGCTAGTCTTTTGGCTATATTGGAGTTGCTAAAGCAGCTGTCAATTTACTATTGATTTCACAGGATATCAAATTGTCCCGACTTTACCAAATGTGTCCCACCAACCCTTCTCCTTTCGAGGTCTGGATATTTCACTTCATTGATAAAAAGAAAGGCCAAGAGAGCAGAAATGGTTGAGATTCAAATTTCTAGAACTAAAAATGTTACTTGTATAGCACACAATATAATAACTTTTTATAAGTCTATAGCACAAAGTATAATATCTCACATTATAATATCTTTGTACATATTAAATTGATATAGCAACATGTGGAAAAAAGAGTATGAACTGGAAGAAATTAGTATCTGAACCTTCATAGCAGGCATCACTTCAATTGTTGACTGGATTGACTATAACCTAATAATGGTAAAACAATGAATCAACTTATATGCAGAGAAGCTGATATAGAAAGTTGAAAATTGCAGATTAAGATTTATCAAATACCACACCATATATTAGGGAATGCAGTACTTGCTTTACACCACAAACCTGATTGTTCTGTTAGAGTGGTTCAAAATTTTTTACTAAATTTTTTATCGAGATTATCTTTTATTCCTTGAAATATGATTCTTCAGATTATGTAGCTAAAAAATGAAAATTTGGACGACCATCAAGTGTAAGGCTATAAACTTTTCGATCGTAGTCTATATAGCTTTGAACTTTAACAAGCAACACGTAGCAGCTCAGCTACCATATAGGGATGGCAATTGGGCGGGGCGGGTGCGGGTACCCCCTCCCCCGCACCCGTACCCGTACCCGCCAGAAAATTTTATACCTGTCACCTACCCGCCACTCGTGGCGGGTACATTTTCAACATCCATACCCGCCTAGGCGGGTATATTCCTAAATCCACACCCGCTCCACCACCCAAGTGGATATCCTCAAAATTCATTATTATTGGGCTTATGAGCTGCTAAAATTATGTGTGCCAAATTATTTGGGCTTTAGATAAATATAAAGTTGTACAAATAAAATTATAGTTGGCGGGTATAAGGCGGGCGGGTGGATTTGGGGCGGGCGGTTGAATGCGGAGCGGGGCAGGCGGATATGAGGCGGATATAACTGCAAATCCACCACCTACCCATACACGCCTACTACCCACAAAAGTTATACCCATACCCGCCCCAACTGGGGAGGGTGCGGTGTGGAATCTGCAAAATTGTACCCACCTGCCATCCCTACTACCATATATAACAAAAGCACAAATATCATGTGAAGAACACTATTTTGTAATGGATGCAACAGGAGAAAGTTCAGAATTTTTGACTATTAAAAGTATTCATGAAAATAAAATGCATAAATTAAGGACTTTCAGCAATCTTATTTATGCCATTGCTGGGCCAATGAAGTGTCTGATAATGCTACCACAAAATTCCCACTTCCTTTCACATCCTACTTTCATTTAATGGATAATCTTAAGAACAAGTTTAGAATATCAACCATTCAGTTTTCTGTACCACACGTTATCCACCACTTCATCTGCATTCATAATATTTCTTGAGTGTACCTGAAAAGCAGATCTGAGCTAATGACCATTTAGCCTATTATTGCTCGTCCCAGTTAAATGTCAACCTTGACCTAGGCAGCATCAAGAAAACAGGAACAAGTCACTTTTCAAGTTACAGAAAGTAACATTGCTTGCAAGAAAGGAAAAATAAGAGAATTACCAAATGGAAAATAAACAACAAAACATGGCCAAAATACAGGAGAATAGGCAAGGAAGGAATCAAATATTAGAGTTCAGACAGAGAATCACACCACAATTTCAAGGTCGACATGAACTGAAAGCTAAGCTAATAAATTAGTGTATAAAACCCATTTTGAAGAATTGTGACTTTAAGAGGACTTGGGAATTGGAAACATATTAGGAACTTATAGAGTATGTTCTTAGAGCACATTTACATCAAAGTAGGTAATGGTAGAAAAACTTTATTTTTAAAAGGAAGATGGTTAGGAGTAGGACATACACCCCCCCCCCCCCCCCCCTCAAAGATCAGTTCCCCACCATTTTCAGCATAGTAAATAATCACAATGCCGTAGTAGAAGCTTACTGGTCTAGTCAAGTATGGAATTTTTCCCTTAGAAGAAGGTGCAATGATTGGGGAAGAAGGTGAAGTAATTGGGAAATGAAAGAAATGAGCATCTGTGTACATAGCAGATACTCCCTCCGTCACAATTTATGTGGAAGTGTTTGACTGGGCACGGAGTTTAAGAAATAAAGGAAGACTTTTGAAACTTGGGGTCTAAAAGAAGCTATAGATATTTGTGTGGCAATAAATCTCTCATTAAGGGTAAAATGGGTATTCTAAAGTTAAATTACTAAATATAGAAATGTGTCATTCTTTTTGGGACTGACTGAAAAGGAAAGAGTGTCACATAAATTGGGACGGAGGGAGTAGCTACTAAGGTCAACAATTAATACCAGATAGGACAGTATGGAAGGAACTTAAGAGATGCCTTTTCTCAGTGAATTCCGAGTATAAAGTTTTGTCCCAAGATAGACCATAAGCATGGCCATGGAAATTATATGAACAAACTGAGCACCTTAAAAAGTACGGGTGTTTTTCATGGCTAGTGGCGGCAGATGCTTGCTTGACCCAACACAATCTATAAAGAAGAGGTATAACTATTGCAACAGATGATTAATGCGAAGAAGATAATAAGTACGTGAAACACTTATTCATCCACTGCTAAACCACAACCAGATCCTCCGGTACATGTTTTTTTAATTCACTTAAACTTAAATGTTGAAAGCCAGAATCTCCCAAAGTTGAAACCTAAATAAACCGAACTAAAACGAAGATTTTGAAATCTAAACATCTACTCAACTATAGCTAAAAGAAAATTCAGAATTCTCAGTCTCAAATGCACTTAGAAAATTGAATGAAGAACCTAAAATTTAATCCAAATATGAACAACAAAGTAAGACAAAACAATCAAAACCCAGAAAATGAAAAATCGGATTTCTTGTCCCAAAAAAAAAAAGTGTACTCAAAACAACAACCAGAACTCATTTGAACAATATGCAATCGAAACACATTTTCAATACTAAATAATTAAAAAAACAGCATAAAAGATCAGCCAACATAAAATATTACGCCACATAGCCATATTTTCTGTTTATACAATATTACACAACATTATACCTGGGGAAAGCATTATACATAATGTTTCAACCTTGTATAAAAGGTGTTTATACAAAAATATGGGCTAAACCGGGTAACAAACCCAAAATATAGGCTATGTCGCGTAAATATATTCTCCTAGTAGACATAGAGCGTAATTTTCCCTAAATCTCGTAATCTAAAATCTAATTAAATAATTCAACCGTAATTAACAGCATAATTCACCGTTTGAAGAATATGCAACCGAAACACAATTTCAATACTAAATAATAAAAAAAACAGCATAAATGATCAGCCAACATAAAATATTATGCCACACAGACATGTTTTCAGTTTATACAATATTACTACACAACATTACACCCGGGGAAAGCATTATACATAGTGTATCAACCTTGTATAGAAGTGTATTATAATGTATAAAAGGTGTAAATAGTTTCATACACAAAAATGGGCTAAACCAGGTAACAAACTCAAAATATGCGCTATGTAGCGTAAATATATTCTCCCACTAGACATAGAGCGTAATTTTCCCTAAATCTCGTAATCTAAAATATTATGCCACATATCCATAATTTCAGTTTATACAATATTACACAACATTATACCTAGGAAAGTATTATACATAATGTATCAACCTTGTATAAATGTGAGGTAAAGTTGCTGCCATGTGACCAGGAGGTCATGGGTTCAAGCAGTGGAAACAGCCTCTTACAGAAATGTGAGGTAAGACTGCGTACAATAGACCCTTGTGGTCCGGCCCTTCCCCAGACCCTGCGCATAACGGGAGCTTAGTGCACCAGGCTGCCCTTTTTTTATCAACCTTGTATAAAAGTGTATTATAGTGTATAAAAGGTGTTTATACACAAATATGGGCTAAACAGGGTAACAAAATATGGGCTATGAAGCGTAGATATATTCTCCTAGTAGACATAAAGCGTAATTTTCCCTAAATCATCTCGTAACCTAAACAAACAATTCAAGCATAATTAACAGCATAAATCACCATTTCCTTTTTTTTTTTTAAATAAAATTTCCAAAACTGAAAACAGTTTTCATTCCAAACCCTAGTAAAATCGCCCACTTGGCAACGCGATCAGAGT
Organism: Anisodus tanguticus; assembly: GCA_034509755.1. NCBI lineage: Eukaryota > Viridiplantae > Streptophyta > Magnoliopsida > Solanales > Solanaceae > Anisodus > Anisodus tanguticus. The sequence goes on along the minus strand of CM067552.1, from coordinate 49,219,207 downwards.
AACCTAAACAAACAATTCAACCATAATTCCATCATTTCATTCTTTTTAGTCAGAAAAAGAATGAAAGAAACTAAGTAAATGCTAAATAAAGTTACCAAAACTAATTAACAATTTTCGTTCCTAACCCTAGTAAAACTGCTCCTTCGGGGAAGCAATAAGAGTAACTTAAACAAACAATTCAACCATAATTAACAGCATAATTTCATCATCTCATTCTTTTTAGTCAGAAAAAGAATGAAAGAAACAAAGTAAATGCCAAATAAAGTAACCAAAACTGAAAGCAATTTTCATTCCAAAACCCTAGTAAAACCGGCCACTTGGCAAAGCAATTAGAGAAACCTAAACAAACAATTCAACCATAATTAACAGCATAATACACCATTTCATTTTTTTTTCGCAAACAGATCAGAAACTAAGTGAATTTCGAATAAAGTTACCAAAAATGAAAACATTTTTGGTCCAAGCCCTAGTAAAACCGCACATTTCGTTGATTCACGAGGGTAAAAAGGGAAATAAAAGTAAATTAGAAGACTAAAGAAGAAGAAAACCAGTGGCCGGCGGGAAGTCGACGGCGGCGAGAAGTCAAGTGTTGGTCGGAGCAAAGTTGAATAGCAACGCGGGAGAGGTTACATTAGATCGTTGGATATGTAATTTATCCGAGCAAAATGACAAAAATATCCCTTATATTTGGGGTATATTTAGGGTATATTTGGGGTATAAAATTAGAGCGAACTCACATCTAGAGGTACAATTTTTATAGTTTATGATATTTTTTGTGATGTAATTTCTTCTTTTTTTGATATATATTTATATGTCTAGTGTAGTTAAGCAATGTAACATCCCGTAATTTTGGACGATGGTTTGAGAACCTAAACATAAGCAAGTAAACTCGCGCCTCGGAGAATTTATGTTATATTTACGTATACTAATGAAGAGATTAGTATATAAAATGATAAAACCCCAAAATAATTTTGGACGTAACAAGTGTGACGATGGAGATTAATAATAATAGTTGTATATCCCAAGGAGGTTATGGTTATGAACTAGTGTCATATCACAAAATTATGACATTGAGTATATGATTGTCTTATAAGTTATTAAGATTAATGAATTGAGATCAAGAAATTAATTGTGTATGTAATTGATTAATTATGAAATTGATTAATAATCTTAAATGGGGGACAAGAATGAGGTGGGATATTACGTGTGGTCTCTAAATGGATCACCTAAATGACTAAGCCTGTTTAGGTGTCATAAGTAATGATAATGCATGAAAGGGGAGACCAAGAAAGGCCACGGGTAAAGGAGGGAGTGTGAGTACATGTGTCCTAATAATTACTTAAAGAATGGTTGAGATATAGATAGAGGTAGCAAGAAATCCTTTATATTTCAAAGACATACCCCTATCCATTTTGTTCCGGTAGAAGAAATCCTTTATATATTCAAAGACATACCAATATCCAATTTTCGTTCTAGTGCAAGGAAAAGAAAAGTTGCTCCTTTGTAATTGGTTGTGATTAGCAATTGTACCCCAACATGAATCTAATTCTTCTAGTCGCAACGTGATTACTTTTTAAGTGGAATCGAGGTATGTTAAGATAAATTATTTCATTCTTTTGGCATGTTTCATGTAACGAAATATAACCGTGCTATTATTCCATAAATTATTCTACTCTTAGTAGTTAAGAATATTTATGTTATTGATTCCTGTGTTAAACACATGTCTAAATATATTCATAAATCCTTATTGAGGTATATGAAAAGATGTTAATATTCCCAATGTTAGCCTAAGGTACAAGGATATTATGTCATCCGATAAATTCAGAATGTTTTATCATCACTCATGCATTTTCATTTGCATTATATTCATATATTACATTGGACCCACATGTGTTATATACACTACTATATGGTATGAATTATATATATGTAGGGGATGAGAAAAAGGGAAATGCGTTATATACGCGTCACCACCTGTAGCTGGTATAAATATCACAAAAAAGAAAGATGCCCATGTGAGGCCAATATTGATGCCCTTGTGTGGCCAATATGATGTGATGCCCTTGTGTGGCCGATATAACATGATGTCCACATAGGCGGTTATGGGAAGGAAGATGCTCTTGTGTGGCCAATATTTATATGTATACCGCATTTGCATAACATTTAGGCATATGTATTAGGGCCCTCAGAGGCATTTACTGCTGGTTAGCCGTTTCTGTCGGCTGTTGGTGTTGTCGGTTGTTTCTATCAGCTATCCTTGTCGAATGTTTCTGTTTCAGATTATTATGTATCTCTGTGATGATATTTCTTATACTTGACATACTTAGTACATAAGTCGTACTGACGTCCCTTTTGTCGGGGGACGCTGCGTTTCATGCCCGCAGGTTCGCGTAGACAGAGCAACGATCCCCGTTAGTAGGTTGCTGACTCAGTGAATTTTGGAGCACTCCCCTTGTTTCGGAGTGTCGGTCTAATTTTGGTACGGTATATATTTTGCATGTACATATGGGTATGGCGGGGTCCTATCCCGACCTTTTGATATCACATACTCTTTAGATATATATATATAAGTTGGATTTCTCGTTTACTGTTTCGATGGTTATATATGTCGGCAGAGTACTGAGTGACGACCCTTGTGGCCGCGGATAATTACGGGTAAAGGTTAAATGTATGGCTAGTAGTACCCGGCGGATAGGGTTCGGGTGCCCGTCGCAACCCTCCGATTTGGAATGTGACAAGCAACTAGGCCAACTTTTTGATTTTTTTTCTAATCTCCTCAAGTAAGCAATTCTTTCATCATCAAGAATCAATAGGTGTTCATTTGGTTGTTTTACAATAAAAAATAATCCCAACATAAAATTTTAGATAACTATAACCCTATAATATTTGGCAGGCCACCTAGAACCTATATTTTATACTTGTATAAAGGGTGAAACTATTCCAAACTCCATTCTTTTTTTTTTTTTTTTTTTTTTTTTTTTTTTTTTTTTTGATAATCCAGGTCTCGGGGTGGCCTTAGTACCCCCATATCGCTAGTACCTGCACAAGTACTGGTACTAGGCTCCTGGAGGTGATGGGACCGGTCCTTCAAAGACACCCACCACCAGGTAAATCGCGGGATATGCACACATGGTCGTTGTCCGCTTGCGTCCAACGGATCAATGCTACAAGGTTGACCCCCCCACAAGCCCCATCCCTAAAGCTTGGCGAGACCGAACCCACACGCAACATGCCCGCGCGGCTTTTAGCGCCCGAGTGCTTTACCACATGTATGTGCCCCGGAGGACGATATCCTTAGGGGGGAATCGAACTTGCGACCCTAAGGCCGCAAACTTGACTCCCTGCCAGCAAGCTGACCCCTTTGGATTATTCCAAACTCCATTCTTAATTAGTGCAAAGTAGGACTTATCGATGTTAATTCGAATGGCGGATGAGTGTTGCTCTTGTAATTTAACTAGCTAGAAGAAATTAAGATAAATATTAAATGCAAAAGAGTTACTCCTAATATTATTTAGAAAAAAGGTAGGATCGGTTTACTAAGCAGAAAACAATCAAATATGAAAAGATGATCATCAAAATACTAGGCATAAAATGAAATAAGCACAAATAGGTATATTTGGTGCCGTGAAATCCACCAAATGAACGATCATCTCCTACATGAAAGTTGATGATCCATAGGTACCCTTGTTGGTGCCAAAGCCAAATGTTATTAATCTCAAATAAACCTTCAAATGGACGATTGATGGAAGTTTATTAATATTAATCAAGAACAAGTAATGTTCCTAAAAATATATAAAAGGAAGTAGTGAGCGCAAATGTAGTGAAGTTTTCTTTGTGTTAGACAAAATAAAATGACCATTCTCAACGAACACGAATTGCGAATTCATTGTGAGAAACAAAAATTCATTTCCTGTAAAACTCAACTTTTATATTATATGAGATGTATTATATGAGTCCTTTCAATTTCTGTAAAACTCAATCTTAACAATGGGAGAAATTAATTAAGTCTCGACCACTGAACTTTTGTAATCAATTCGTTCAACTTACACAGTGTAATTACAAGGTTATTTTATGAATTTCTTCTTTTTTTTTAAAAAAATTACTTTTTATTTCTATTCTTTTCTTTTAAATTTATTTTTTATTTTAACTTTTAAATTCTTTTTTACCCAAATATTATTCTTTTTATATTATTATCTTTTATTTCTTTATTTCTCATTTCTCAACCTTTACTTCACGTTAATTTCTCATATTGTGCTTCTTTATTATTTAATTTTCTTTATTTTTTTATTTAACTTGGGAATGTTAACTTTCTTATTTTTTTTTAAAAAAAAGTTACACCTTCTAATCTTAGAAAGGATATGTCATCCACAAACTTGAGTTATAACGAGCTAGTGATGTCATTAAAGTTGAATTTCGTTGTTGAATTAGGTTATATGCAAACTTAGCCTATTGAGTGATGTTAGCATTGATATATTACTTTTTAACATTTAAATAATATTATGAAATTATGATTGTAAATATTATTTTTTTTGTCAAACATGTTGTCCGTGATGTTATTGCAAAATGTATGCTTCGTAAGAAGTTCTTATTAATTGATTTAATTAATGTATTTTTTTTTATATATATATCTTTTTTTACAATACTAGTTACAAATTTATAATTATTTAGTTCTATATATTCGAAATAATATGTATCTTGAATACACAACGATAGCTAAAATTAAGTAATATTTCTTATATGAACATATATTTGTCAAACATTAACGTTTAGTTTTTGATAATTAACTTTTATCTTTATAATTTAAAATATTTAACTGTGTAATTACACTTGTGCAATCAAACAATACACTTATAATTACAGTGTAATTACCTTATGACAAATAAATAAGTCATCGTAATTACTATACTGTGTAATTACTACCCTAATAATTAAAACAATTCCAATTAACAGGTGACTTTCCAAACAGACGAGTGTGATTTGGAAAAAAACAAAATTATGTGTACCTTAAGAATCAAAAGGATGCTACTATATCAAGCTCGACCTCATGTATTTGACTGTTAGTTACGCTATTGAATCAACTAGACAAGTTCAATGGTTGATTTTATAAATACAGTACTCCCCCTGTTTACTTTTATACGCATAATAAATTTGATGGACAAGAGATTTAAGAAGTTAAATGGTGAATGAAGATATTAAAGTTGGCTATCAAAAACTCTAATCAGCTCAACATTCTGAGACTCATGTTTGTTTCGAGCTGCAGTCTCAGCCGACGCTTACAAACTAGAAATGCATATATGTACATATATTCTTTAAAATGCATATAACTAATGTTTGGGATTCACTAGGTATTTTGTTGTATATAACCAGGGTCGTTCATATACTTTTAAGGGCCCGGTGCGAGAAACAAAAAGAGACTCTTTTTTATTCACATGAAAAATTAAAATTAACTAATTAATCAATATTAAAAAAAATTATTGATCAAAACATCAAATAAATGTGTAGTAAACACTATATTCGATTCAATGTTTTCAATTTCAGTACAACAATGCTACGAAATAGATACCTTAATGTCATTACATGAAAGATTTATAAGAAAAACTATCAGTACATTAGGCATAAAAAATTGATCTCCTTGCATTTTTATCTACAAAGTCATCAAGCAATCTTTCATAATCAAGAATGTCTAGAAATTCACTCTCAATTGAAATCAAAGATAATGCATTCATTCTTGTATGCGTCATGGTTGATAAAAAACAAGATTTCAACAACTTCAATCAAGAAAAAAACTTCTCTCTGCAGATGCAGGTCACCGGAATAGTCAACAATATCTTATATGCAATGAATGAATTGAGAAAACAATTCATTCTTTTCAAAAAGTTCATTATTGCACTAGTTGTTTTTGTTTCCTGTGGTAGAATATGTTGCATGATCTTCAATTCTTGATATAAATCATCCCCATCCAAATCTGAAATATTTGGTCTTGTGCCCTCTTTCATTTGTAGTTTTCTTTCAAGATTCTTGCAACGAGTCTTCAAGTCCTCGTCATTCAATGAGCTCAACTTATCAGTTGTGAAAAGAAATCCAAAAAGATCTTCATATTCCTCATATTGCTCAAACCTTTTCTTCAATGACCCAATTGTTTGATCAACTATGTATAAAAAGTAATGAACTCTAAAAGCTTCCTCCGGAGATTCTTGTTGCATTTGGGAAGACTCACAAGAGAGCTCATCAAAATATTTCTTTCTATATATTTGTCTCTTTTTAGGAAAAATAAGATCAATCTCCATTGATGAAGCAAGTTCTTTTGCGGTATTGATTGCTTATTTGAACCCAATTTCTCTATACTCTTCAAAAGAAGCAATTAACCCCTTAACCTTGGCCATAGCAACATCAATAAGCATATCCTCAAATTGTAAGTCTTTGCTAACAATATTAGCTTTAGACAATATGTCATACCAAATAACTATGCCTACTAAGAACTCAAAGTTTTTTAGTTCAAATGTTGCCAAAGACTTAGCTTCACTTCTTATTTTGGAGTCGGTATCTCGTTCTTCGGCAAGTTGAAGTAAATCTTCTCTAACTTGTTGAGGTTGAAGAACTATTGCTTTCACACTTTCATTCACATGTTCATCCACATCATTTTCAAATGTCAAGTCTTCATTTAATTCACCACCATCATTTTGTTCTTTATTAGCTAAATTTTCAAGTGATGGATTTGCCGGCTTCACAACAAATCTATCTAATGCCCCTCTTTGAGACTTGATGAACTCTTCTTCGTGTCTTCTTTTTTACGTTTTTCATGTCCAGACGAATATTTTCGGATAGGAGGCATTTGTAATTCTCCTATTGAAACAAAAAAACAAACCAAATTTAATGTAATCATGTAAAATACAAGTCATCCATTACCTACATTACCAATAAAAGTAATGTAAAATCTAAAGCTAAACACAATTAATTTAATGTAATATTGAGAACCCTAAATTAAATATATTATTGAGATTTGAGAAATTTGATTGTATTTGTGGTGTTTTTAATAATTAATGGGGGAACTTTTTTTTGGATTGTATTTGTGGTGTTTGCTTGGGACTTGAAACTTGGGCCCAAATTTGTTTTTTGTATTTTTTAAAAAAAGTCTTTCGCTGTTCATTGGATTCGAACACGCGACCTCTCATAAGGAAATGAATGATGAAGGGAGCCCTCAACCGTTAGGCTACAACTCTCACTTATAAGATTGGAGACATGTTTAATACATATCTTAATATTTGAAACCAATAAACGAAAAATGAAAATTCTGGGGCTGAGGCCCCGCCGGACGGGGAGCCCTGTGTGGCGGCGCCGCCTCGACCGCCCAGGGCCGGCTTTGTCAGGGCCGTTTCTATACTTTTAAGGGCCCGGTGCGAAAAACAAAAATATACCATTTTTTATTCACATGAAAAATTAAAATTAACTAATTAACCAATATTAAAAAAAACCTTTTGCTACTCATTGGATTCGAACACATAACCTCTCACTAGGGAAAACCTTTTTAAAGGAAACCCTCAACCGCTAAGCTACAACCCTCATTGATAAGATTTGAATAATTGTTAATACATATCTTAATATTTGAAACCAATAAAAAAATGAAAATTCTTGGGCGGAGGCCCTGCCGGCCGGGTCCCTATGCGGCGCCGCCGCCTTGACCGCCCCAGGAATAGCTCCGATCACGATTGCAGGCCTTCGGAGCTGGTGATCTGTTCGGCCAAAGATCCTCTCTCTTACTTGACGAAGCGTGCAAGCAATTTATCTTTTCTATTATTAGTCTAATCAGAAGTAAGAGGCTTCTCATACTTTAGGCAAATTCCCAACATGCTTCCCCTTCTAATATAGTAGGATTAGCAACAATTGGCATTGGCATGAGCAACGATTTGAGCTCAAGTTTTGCGACATTCATATTGCCACCAAACAAAACTTTTTATGAGAGAGAAAAAAGTTCCCTTCTCTTCAGCTTATCAAACATACTCAAGGGACACGTAGCACCAAACTGAAAAAAACACATATTTGTCTAAAATAGTACTGCATTCTATACAAATGCTAGTATTGTTTTCTTAGTTTTCCCCCCAAATCTTTTAAATGATTTCCACTTCACCTACTACTATAAAATTTTAAGGGAAAACTTGAAAAAGTAAAAATGGCCTGTAACCTGAGAATGAAAGAGACATAGAAGCCGAGGCCTAAAGCATCAAGAAAGAAAATGAAGAATGAGAAGAGCAACATACGTGCAGCTTCTAGCACCTGACTTTGATGTTGATCAGTAAAATAAAGTACAGTCCGGTGTACTAAGCTCCCGTTATGCGCGGGGTCCGAAGAAGGGACGAACCACAAGGGTTTATTGTACGCATCCTTACTCTGCATTTCTGCATAATATCTTCTTTGTTTTTAAAATCCAATTGGAGAGATGCTTCCCACTTCCAAAACATGAAATTAAGGATAAAAGTACATAAGAATACAAGAACTCCCAAATATTTTCAAGCCCAACCGTGACTATCTTCTTTGAGTGACCATTTTTGCTCGCAAAGAGGTTCCTCGTGATCCAATCAAAATCATGCTAGTCGGCACAATGAGAGCATCTAGTTTCACTTGTCCCTGTTGTTTCTCCTTTCTCTTTCTTGAAGCATCAACCATTTTCCTAGATGGGCTCTCACAAATTCTAATCAACTCAGCATTCCGAGATTCATGTTCGTTTTGAACTGCCGTTGTTTCTTGATTCAGCTCTTGAGGTTTATTTTTAAACCCAAAATGAAGTCCCCTTTCTGTTGCGTAGTTATGCTCAATAGATGCTTGCAAGTGACTAGAAGTTGTCGATGGCTCTAGTTGTTCAAATACCGCAGAGCAGCCAATTTCAGTCATTCCATTATCTTTTTGCGGAACTTCAAAGAGCTTGGAACTTTGCATTGCTCGATGCTTCCTTCTCCATCTCCTAACATTATTCTCATACTCCAGGCGAATTCCCCAATATGCTTTCCTCCTTGACAATGTACATACCTCAAATAGGCAATAATCACGTGGGCTCTTCCCTTCTTACTGTCAGAAGCAAGCCACCATGTTTTAAATGGTATGTAGAAAAAGATGACAGAAGGAGCAAGACTATTGAGTCGATGGCGGTCGATGTCACACTTCAAGGAATGTTTTCTTTCAGGGTCAAATCTGCAGATCAAGGTAGCTTCTACACCAGCTTTCCATCCATTAGAATAGCAACATATCGAAAAACCCATGAATTTATCAGTATACCAGGATGGGTTCAGGTTAATTGAGATTCTACTTTGATTTATAAATTGATAACCAAATGACTCCGGAATTCTGCCTTCAGGAAAAGAGATGCAAAATATATCCTTCGGTTGAAGTCACACTGCAACAGAAATCATTGTTAATATAAATCAATTGACAAGGATGAAGGATCAACATTCATATACGTGAGGGTGAGGTAAAAACCTGGATACATGTCCTGAGAAAATGCTGTAGGAACTTCAACACATTAACTTGGTTTGTTGAGATAGTTCCGCATTGTGATGTTTCATGACCACACCATGATGTCGAGATCAGATCTAACTTAAAACACTTAATTAGTAGGTCTCTTATGCTCTTCAAGGCTAAATGATAATCTGCATATAGCAACTCTAAATTAGGGGTTAGCTCTCTTGGCAGTTCATTAAGACTCTTACATAATTGCACGTTCAGGTATTTGAGGCATAAGAGATTGTTGATTCCTTTAGGTAAACAAGAAACATTGTTTCCCCTAACAATCAAGTATTCCAATGAGTGCAAAGATCCAAGATCCTCGGGAAGTCCGCCCAATATGTTGCAACTACTAAGATGAAGCCGTGTCAAGGAGGATAAACCTGACACTTGATGCAAGACTAAACTTGAGGAATGTTTATGTGACAATTTTAACGTGTTCAGTTTACCAAGCTTCGTGGTGGAGAGCGGCAGTTGGGAGATTGCAGTTTATCTTGCATCAAGTTCCTCTAACTCTTGCAGATCACCAATGTTTTCTGGAAGCTTCTCTAATTTGTTGCAGCCGCGGAGACAAAGCCATCAAAGATTCTTCAAATTACAGAGGCTTTTTGGTAGACTTGCAAGATGTTCACAACCTACTAGAGAGAGCAATTCGAGGGTTCTAAGATTCCGATTAATGAAGGCAGTTCTATAATCTCTGTAGATTGTAGGGCCAGTTCTGATAAGCTATACACAATATACACACAATATACATGTGTGTATATTGTGTATATTAAATCTCGGATTTGGTCCCAATAATAGCTCTCGGTTTTGGTTGTTTATGTAAAGTAATTTATGGTAAATATTTAGTATCCTAGTTTAGGTAATATTGTAATATAATTAGTAGTGTATTACCATAATTAGTGTATTACCATAAATGTATAGAATAAGGTTTTTAGAATAGAATAGGAATAGAATTTTCCTATTTTGTAACTTGTATATATAACCTTTCAAGTAATGAAAATAATAAAGGAGATTATTTCTTTCATGGTATCAACAGACTAGGTCTAAACAAAAGTTTTCTCTCCCAACTTTTGTACCCTCTCGGGGCCGAGACCCCCCCCCCCCCCGAGTTTCTCTCCCAAATTTCGTCTTCCGCTCTCAAAAATCTCTCTTAAATTTCCCCTCCTTCTTTGTTCTTTCAATATATCTAAGAACAATTATCATCCCGACCTCATGGTTTCTAACGTCAAGAACAGTATCCCTATTGTGCTTGAAATGAAAAACGTCCAATATGCGACGTGGGCAGAATTGTTTAAAATTCACGCTATCTCCCGTCAAGTTATCCATCACATAATTCCTCCCGCTACACCTCTTCCCGCGGAGGATCCTCAGTTATGGATTACGCTTGATGCTACCGTTCTCCAGTGGATCTATTCCACTATTTCAGTTGACCTTTTACAGACGATTATTGAGCCGGATACCACGGCAATGGCTACCTGGAATAGATTGCGTGACATATTCCAAGATAACCAACATTCACGTGCCGTCATACTCGAACAGGAATTCTCTCTAGTTCGTATGGAAGACTTTCCAAACGTATCGGCATATTGCAAGAAACTCAAGGAGTTGGCGGATCAACTCCGTAATGTTGGCGCACCTGTAACAAATAATCGTCTGGTTCTACAATTGGTTGCCGACCTTTCGGAGGCCTATAATGGCGTTGGAACTCTCATTCGTCAAAGCAACCCTCTTCCCGCCTTCTATCAAGCCCGCTCCATGCTTACTTTGGAATAAGCCGATTTGGCTAAAAAGGCAGCTACCGGAGCAAGCCCTGTCGTCATGATGGCGTCCTCCTCAAGTTCTTCAGGTTTTGTTGATAATTCGAGCCAAAACCGTACTCATGGTGGCGGAAAAAATAATCGTAAGAATAATAACAAAAACCGCGGGGGCAAACGCGGCAGTTCCGGTGGTCAGCAAGCAGGCAGTGGGCCCCGTCCAGTGAACAGTGGCCCACCACCTTACGGGTCCCGGCGGTGGGGCCCATGGCAGCGGGGGGCAAGGCGGTGGGCGATGGGCCGCGGCCCTACGTTCCAGCCAGTTCCCAACGGTCGGTGGGGCCGCCACCTTTTCGTGCCCAATAATCAGCAGTGGCGGCCCACTGGCCACTGGCTCAGTAACGCAACAACAACAAGCTACGGTACGGTGCAAAGGCCCGGTCCCGGGAATACTTGGGCCCCGACCTCCGCAAGCTCACCACGCAGCAGGCCCCACTCAGACAGATATCGAGGTCGCGATACACACATTGGGTTTGACTCAACTGGACCCAAATTGGTATATGGACACCGGTGCCACTACTCACATGACTTCCGATTCAGGTACTCTCTCATCTTATTCCAATTTGAGCAACCCTCCGGGTATAATTATTGGTAATGGCAACTCTATTCCAATTCAGGGTTATGGTCAGAAAACGTTGTCTCCCCCCAATCCACCCCTTATCTTGAAAAATACTTTACATGTACCCAAATTGATTTAAAACTTAGTGTATGTCCGAAAGTTCACCACTGACAATTCTGTTTCTGTTGAATTTGATCCTTTTGGTTTCTCTGTGAAGGATTTCAAAACGGGGAGTCATCTCATGAGGTGTGATAGTAGGGGGGATCTTTATCCTATCATGCCCGGTTTCAGTCCATCGAGTCAAGCCTTGCCGTCAAGCTTTTGCAGCCATTTCTCCTTCCTTGTGGCATGCTCGCCTTGGTCATCCGGGATCTTCTATTTTATCAGTTTTAGATAAAAATAACTTTATTTCTTGTAAGGGTACGAGTTGTACTCAAATTTGTCAATCTTGTTCATTAGAAAAAAATATTAAGTTGTCATTTGTGGACTCAAATTCTCATACTTCAAAGCCATTTGATATTATTCATAGCGACCTATGGACGTCTCCTGTTCTAAGTTCGTTAGGTCATCGATATCATGTTCTTTTTTTGGATGATTATTCTAAATTTTTGTGGACGTTTCCAATTGCCAATAAATCTCAAGTGTTTTCTGTCTTCATAAAATTTAGAGCATTCATTAGAACACAATTCGAAAGAGAAATAAAAAATATTCAGTGTGATAATGGGAAAGAGTATGACAATAGGGTGTTTCGGGAGTTCTGTGATAATAATGGGATCAATTTTCATTTTTCGTGCCCTCATACATCTTCTCAAAATGGGAAAGCCGAACGCAAAATTCGTTCCATAAATAACATTGTTCGCACTCTCTTACTTCATGCTTCCGCACCCCTATATTTTGGCATCATGCTCTGCAAATGGCAACATATCTCCTTAACATAATTCCGTCCAAAGGTCTGACATATTCTCCCCCCTCCAAATCCTATATAATAAGAACCCTTCTTATTCTCATCTTCAAATTTTTGGGTGCTTGTGTTATCCGTTATTCCCATCCACCACAATTAACAAACTTCAGGCTCGGTCTACTCCGTGTGTGTTTTTGGGTTATACGTCTAATCATCGTGGTTATAAATACTTTGATTTATCCTCCAAGAAAATCATAATTAATCACCATGTCATTTTTGATGAAACCCAATTTCCTTTTACGAAAGTTCATACTACCGAGCCTAGGTCGTATAATTTTTTGGATGACCAAATATCCCCGTATATTATTCGGCATTTTTCGGACATCTCCCTCACCCAAAACTCTCCAGCGGGCCCACTGCCCGCTGGCCCCACTGTACCGTCTCACGTTCCGATTCTTCGGATCGATCCCAAGCAATTGGGCTGGTCCCACCCAATTCTCGGAACCGGTCCAAATGGGTCGCTCCAGATTACCGATTTGGGCCAAGCGGCCCACCGCCCGCCGCCGGTCCGTCCCGAGCCCAAAGAAATTCCCAAAATTCACTCAATTCTTCCTCGAGTCATAAACCGGTCACTCGTAGTCAGCGGGGTATTTTTACATCTAAAAGACATTTTAATTTACATTCTGATGTCTCTAAATCCCCCTTGCCCCGTAATCCTGTGTCAGCCTTAAATGACCCTAATTGGAAAATTGCTATGACTGATGAATATAATGCTCTTATTGATAATAAGACGTGGGAGTTGGTGCCCCGTCCATATGGTATTAATGTTATCAGGTCTATGTGGATTTTTGCTCATAAGGAGAATTCAGATGGGTCATTTGCTCGACATAAGGCGCGGCTGGTGGGTGATGGTAAGACTCAGCAGATTGGGAGAGATTGTGGGGAGACGTTTAGCCCGGTGGTCAAGCCGGCTACTATTCACACTGTGATTAGCTTGGCTCTTTAAAAAACATGGCCTATTCATCAGTTGGATGTCAAGAATGTTTTTCTACATGTTGATCTCAAGGAAACAGTATATATGCATCAGCCGTTGGGGTTCAGAGATCCTAATCGTCCTCATCATGTCTGTTTGTTGAAGAAGTCCTTATATGGGCTTAAGCAGTCTCCACGGGCCTGGTATACAAGGTTTGCTGACTATGTTTCGACTATTGGGTTCACTCACAGTAGGTTAGATAATTCCTTGTTCATCTACCGTCATGGTTTATCCCTGGTCTACATTCTGTTATATGTAGATGATATCATTTTGACTGCCTCTTCCGATGCATTACGCCAGTCTATCATGGCCATGCTCAGCTCTGAGTTTGCTATGAAGGACTTAGGGCTCTTGAGTTACTTTTTGGGGATTGCCGTCTAGCGTCGTTCAGATGGTTTGTTTTTGTCTCAAAGAAAGTATGCGACTGATATCATCGAGAGGGCTGGGATGTCATCCTGTAAGTCCACTTCCACTCCAATTGATACTAAGCCCAAACTTGGTGCCACGACCGACATCCCTTACGAGGACCCGACCCGCTATCGCAGTCTTGCAGGGGCTCTTCGGTATCTTACCTTTACCAGACCAGATATTACGTATGCTGTTCAGCAGGTGTGTTTATTCATGCATGCTCCCAGAGTTGAGCACATGAATGCAATCAAACGCATCATCCAGTATATTCAGGGTACACTGGACTATGGTTTGCATTTGTATCATTCATCTCCAAATCCATCACCAAAAGCTTATGTTGGGTAGTAAGATCCTCCTTCGGAATAACCTTGCAGTCTTTACAAAGACCTTTGTCAACCTTCCTAAGGAGAAAAAAGACTATCTGAGTCTTAGCTAACGAACTACGGAAAGTCACCAAGTGTTCCTTCTTCTTCAGGAACCTCGAATTGGCTATTACCATCCCACTAGCTCTAGCAAACTCCAAAAGGGAGACGCCTCCCCCGTTCCTGTCCCCGATTCCAAAGCATCCATGCACGTCGTTATAACCCCCCGGAAGTGACCCGATATGACCATTAAAATCCCCTCATACAAATAACTTTTCCGTGGGTGGTATGCCTCCCACCACTTCGTCCAAATCCTCCAAAAAATGTCTCTTCTCCTCTTCGTCCAAACCCGCCTGCGGCACATAAGCACTAATAATGTTCATAGTGCACCCTTCAACTAACAACTTAATCATCATCATCCGGTCATTGACCCTCATCACCTCTACCACCTGTTCCCTTAACTCGTTGTCTACCAAAATGCCTACCCCATTCCTATACTGCGACCTACCCGAGAACCATAACTTATACCCGTCTACATCCTTAGCCTTAGGTCCTACCCACTTGGTCTCTTGGACACAAGCTATATTAATCCTTCTCTTCTTAAGAATCTTAACTAGCTCTATGGATTTCCCCGTTAAAGTCCCAATATTCCAAGACCCTATTCTAAGTCTAGCCTATCTCTTACCCCACTTACCCCCCTAACCCTCGCCCATGTCCCCGACTGAGAACATGACTCTAGTCTACCATCAGTTACCAAAGCCACTAAAGCAAATATAAAATAATAAACTACTCAAACGTTTACCCTAAAACAAGAAGGGATCAAAGTGCAAGTTCAAGTTAACAAGAATCTAAAGGCAAGTAACGCCACTACGCCAAGAATGCTATAACTAAAGACAAGAGATGGCAAAATTTAATAGGAATGTTAAAGACAAAGAATGAATACGGGCAACTGGAGGTACCAACTCCAGTTGAGTCGACCCTGTTGTCAGCGAAAAATATTATTCACCGACATTGTTCACGAACACGGTTTATTGATAATGTTCACGAACACTGTTCACCGACACTGTTCATGAACACTGTTCACGCCAGTCACGTCACTGTTTCCGGTACTATTCGCTCGCCGGAGTACTGTTCGTCGGAAGTTTTCACCAAAAATAAAATAAAAAATAAAAATCGAGCACCGTCGCCACTGCCGGTGAGTAGTCGGTGCGGCACTTACTGTCAGAAATGGGGGATATATGGGGAGGGGGAAGGGGGATGATGCCTGTTGGGGTAGGTTAGAGAGAGAGGGGGGAGAGAGAGCCGTTAGAGAGAGGAGAGAGGATGATTGGAAATGCTCTAATTGTTCAAGAACACTTCCTTTAGTTTCAACAAAATAAAACTCTCTTTCTTTTAAGGAACACACTCACTTCTTGCCCTGCATACATTATACGGAGGAGCTGGAATCATTCTGGGCATATTTTTCTTTATATGCTGCCAAAACAAAAGATAAGCTAGTGAACAATCCTCCTAATTAACACTCTTAATTACTTGAACTGCATCGTGGGAGACTAAGGGCGTGTTCGGTAGGGAGGAAATCATTTTTCGGAATTTGTTTTTAATTTTCTCATGTTCGTTTGGTCAAAAATTTTTAAAAATATTTTTTTTAAGGAAACAAGTTTTTCAAAAATAAGGAAAATGACTTTGCTAATAAAAAAATAAGTAAGAAATTCACTTATTTTTCATTAACCAAACGAATATGAGAAAATAAGTAGACATTCACCTATTTTCCCAAAAATATTTTTTTACTAACCAATCGAATATAAAAAAATAAGTAATAAATTGACTTATTTTTCACTAACCAAATGAACATGACAAAATAAGTAGACATTCATCTATTTTCCAAGAACTCATTTTCCAGGAAAACATTTTCCTCCATACCGAACACACCCTAAGATTTAAAAAATTTCAGATGAGAAAAAGGTTCCCTCCAGGTCTAAAAGGGCTTTCAATTTTAGGACATCTTCATTTGTTAGGGAAATATCCACACCAATATTTACAGAATTTAACCAAGAAACATGGTCCGACTATGTATGTCCGACTGGGACTGGTACCTGCAATCGTTACCTCGTCTGCAGATGCAGCCGAGAAATTCGTCAAGACGTATGATCATATCTTTGCTAGTTTGCCTCATAACGAGACAGCTCGGTACTTGGCTTATGGCCAGAAGAATTTGGTATTTGCAAATTATGGACCATATTTGTGCAACATGCGCAAATTGTGCTTTGTGTACCTTTTGACTAACCAAAAGATCAATTCATTTCAATCCATGTGAAGGAAACAAGTTGAGCTTATTAATAAGGGCGGCTCAACGAAAATGGTGGCCTCAAGCCAAAACTTTATAAGATGCCTTAAATTTATCTAATAAAATTTTATATTTTTTTATTCTAATTCTTTATTCTTCTTTTTTCTAACGATGGTAGAGGACCGTGTTGTACGTACCTTGATTATTCACTCAGTTACATGTTAACTCAATTCACTAGAGTTTAAATAAATTTTGTATTAGGAACATATAATGATGATCAAGATAATACTTTTATATTTCATAATCTATCAATCTCAATTTTGTACCACTAAGTAAATGTCATTTCATATATTTATAATAATTCAAGTCAATTTAATCTATTATTTATAAGAAATAACCAACTCTACAAGAGAGTTCATTATCAAAGTTATCATCAATTTATTCATTTTAATTAGTATATCGCATAATATATGTTTACTACTCTCTAATTGATGTGAAACTGTTTGACTGAGCACGAGTCTAAAAGAAAAAGAAAAACTTTTGAAACTTGTGGTCACAAGCCATAGTTTTTTTTTTACTACAAATCATCTCATTAAAGATAAAATGAAAAGTTTAAAATTATTTTTTATTAAATATATAAAGATGTCATTCTTTTTAGAATTGAATGAAAAGAAAGAATACCACATAAATTAAGTAAAAAGGGTATATATTGTGAATTGTTTATCTCAACAACCTCTATCACATTTCAAAAGAAGAAATAAAAAATCTAGTCTATTTTATTCATAAGTTTACTGTTAAATATACACAATATATGTGGTATATGTGTGTATATTGTGTATATTGTGTATATTTGGTCTCGAATTTGCTCCTATTAGGACTCTCAGAATTGGTTGTTTAGTCAATGTAATTTATGATCAGATCACCTTGTCGTTGATCTTAGTGCAAAGATTGGGTCCTTGAGTGCCAAATACAATGGATCTTTAATGTGGGGACTAAAATAGCAACCAAACACTATTTTATTACTGTATAATTTAATGTCAATAGTACTACTAGTTCCTTTGTCTCAAATTATTAGTAGTTTTCTTAGTTTACACGCTTATTAAGAAATATGAATTATGAGGGATATTTGATATACTTAACTTTTATTTATGTTTAAGTTATAATCTATTTCTGCTAAATGTTTATTTTATTTATGTGTCATCTTCATTAATGACACAGGATAAAATGAAGAAAAAATAATTAATTATGCCTTAAGTTTCTAAAACGATAAATAATTTAAGATAATTATTTTAAATAAATATGACAAATAATGTGAGAGTGATGGAGTATTATTTAAGAATACATTGAACCAAAAGACTCTAGTGTATATCCAATAGTAGCAAGTGGGAATATCAACATCTATCCAATATTCTCTGGCTCTCCCCATATATATCTCTCTCTATCAATACAACATACTGAATATACATCAAAATGGAGCCATGGTTGGACATTAACGGAAAAGTAGTGATGGTGACAGGTGCGTCCTCGGGAATTGGGCTAGAGTTGAGTCTCCACTTGGCGAAAGCAGGTTGCAGGGTTATCGCTGCCGCCCGTCGTGTCGACAGGCTGAAATCTCTCTGTGACCAAATCAATTCAGATGGCTCCCGGCGCGCAATCGCTGTCGAGCTTGACGTCACGGCCAATGGTGATACCATTGAGGCCGTTGTACAAATAGCTTGGGACGCATTCGGATGTATCGATACCTTGGTTAACAATGCTGGTGTTAGAGGTTTGAGTATTGTAAAACTCTAAGTTGCTACTCTCTCCGTTTTAATTTATCTGACACTATTCTCTACTAAGCTTGTTTCAAAATACTGATACATTTTTATACTTGGAAACAGTTTAATTTGACTTCTAATTTACTCTTAGCTTAAAAAAATCTTACTTCACGTCAAACTTTGTCAATTGTAACTAAATTTATAGCAAAACTTAATTTAGAAGTTTGTCGGTTGTTTATATATAGGTAGTGTGAGCTCTTCACTGGAATTGTCAGAGGAGGAGTGGAACCATACCTTTAACACAAATCTAAGAGGTGCATGGTTGGTGTCTAAATATGTTTGTAAACGTATGCGCGATGCTAAACAGGGCGGAGGATCTGTTATAAATATCTCTTCAATGGCTGGTCTGAATCGTGTAGTAGTACCAAGGGCTCTTGCTTACGCTTCTTCAAAGATGGCTCTTGACATGGTCTCTAAGGTAAGTGCATACAGTGATGGAGTGAAAATATATAGAGAAGTAAAAACATTAAAAGTATTAGCGAATATTCACATATATTTTGTAATTATGATAGATGTGTACAGAGGTTGATTCCTAATACAGTAAGAATCCTAACTTACCTTAAATAGTTGATTCCTAATACAATAATAATCCTAAGTTACCTTAAATATACATCTATCACAATTACAAAATATACTGTGAATATTTGGAATATTCACTAATAAAAAGGATTCTCATATAGTATCAGTGGCGGCTCAATAAAAATAGTGGTCTGGAACCAAAGATATTGCTCGATATCTACTAGTTGCATTAATTAATTATCATTCAAATGAATGGCAGGTGATGGCCCTTGAATTGGGAGTACACAATATCAGAGTGAACTCAATAGCCGCAGGAGTTTTCAAATCTGAGATAACAGAGAGTCTTATTAAACAGGAATGGTTCCATAATGTTATTTCCAAAACCGTTCCTCTGGGATTTATTGGACAGACAGATCCCGCTTTAACGTCAATCATCCGCTACTTAATCCATGATTCCTCCGAATATGTTACGGGCAATATTTTCATCGTCGACGCCGGGTCTACCTTAGTAGGTGTCCCCATTTTTTCGTCGCTACTGTAAAACTAAGATGAAGAGATAAAAGTTGAATCTGATCTATTTGTTGAGAAATATACAATTGTGTGCACAAGAAATGGACATGTTGGAAAAAATATATTAATAATTTGGTTTTGTCTCATTGTATTAATAATATTGTTCAATTTCTCAAAGCTAGCTAAATTCAACGGAGAATTTAGTATTTTCTTCGGCTACAGTGATCTAGTGTTGAAGTGTGTGACCATCTCATCTAAAAACTTAAGATTTTAATATTTGATTATATTCTCAACACGCCCTCTCACATGCCGACCTGATTTTTTTCATGGTCCAGTGCAAATTCTTTTTTCATAATGCGTGGTGGCGAGATTCGATCTTAAGACCTTTTGACCTGCTCTGATATCATATTGAAGTGTGTGATCACCTCATCTAAAAGCTTAAGCTGTTGGAGAGAACACACTTTTAATATTTGATTATATTCTCAACATCTAGTGCAACCGCAATATATATCTTAAACCTGAAACACGAGAAAGAGAAAACTATATTGGTGGAACCACCAATAAACTATATCTCTCGTAAAACTGAAGCAGACAAGAAGATAAAAGCTTTGAATAGACTGTAGTTGTGAATATTTAACGGCTTAACTTAATGGGTTATGTAATGAAAAGAAAATAGTTCATTAATTGACTATATATCTCAAATACTCCACAACAATATGCTTCAAGAAATGGCTAGGTAAATGATTGCACAAGCCAACCTCCTAGTTAATTATTGTGGTGATGCTTTGCTTAATGCCCACGCCTACAAAATAAGTAGTCACCATACCATATGAGTTATGGAATGGAACACAACCCGACCTTAGTGTATTAAGACTCTTGGGTTGCACTGCCTATACATATGATTCCTCTAAAAAAGAAACATGACAAATTGGGTCCGGTAGAATGAAAGTATCTTTATAAGATACCTAGAAATTAACCTCATGGAACCTCCTTCATCATCAGATTTGAATGAGAATAATCATTCTACATGCATTTTGTGGAAGGGATAAAAAAATGGATCGAATCTTATTTCAAGTGGGAGCAACACTGATCCAAATGAGAACAACCATAAATCACAAATAAAACGTGATTTTCATAAAAAAAGACTCTTGCTAATGACGATTTGAGATTAAAGGCGATGAACTATTCATGATGCTCCGACAAGATAAATACAAGCCCAAGAATGTAAAGGATGCTCTCTCATGTCCTTGTAAGGACAAATGTACAAAAACAATGAAAGATAAATTGTAGTCAAAAGTTGGGGACTAATTGACCTTCCAAACTCCATAGAAGCCAAAAGAGAAAAAAAAAAGTGTAAATCAATAACGGTTAAAGTGAACTTAATCTTTGTATCACGTAAGTACTTAGGGTCTATTTAATGATCAAGGCATTTCCGGCCAACAAGTTTAGGCATAGCCTAGACTTTATTGATATGTGCAGTTTTCAGTAGAGCTCTTGTAAGGGCTGAGAGATGTTATTGATTCCTATTGATGAAGAAAATCCAGGCTAAGGGGACGATTTGTTGTTTTTCAATTCTGTCAATTCAGATTTTGTCAGATTCTTATAGATTTGGGAACCCATTGTTGTGAACCAAGCTGAATCTTATGGGCTAGAAGAGGTACACAAGACTGATCTAGTTAAGATAGTTGGGTCGAGTAAAATATTGGAGAGTTTTATTTGTGATCCAGGTCCAATTAGAATTTGTTAAAAAGCGGTTGAGAGTTGGAAGGAACGGTTTATGCATATTGTTGAGAAAACTGTCTAGTCCTCTCATCCCTTTCTTAAAGTTTAACTTCTCATCCTCATTCTTATCTCTATCCTTAGTTACTTGATTTCAGTACTTTCCGTTGTAATTAGGTAGTTTGAGTGTTATAGTTGTAATTTGACTATCAGTGATTATATATATTTGTGTTGAGAATTTGGGTTTGTTTCACCAGTTGTCCAAATAGATTTCAGAAATACTCGGGGATCTATATATAGGGGTTGTAATTGGAGATCTTTGTACTATTCTTCTCATTTATAATGTAATCTCTCTTTGTTTCTGCTACGAGGACATAAGCGTAGGCCGAAACTCGTTAAATCTGTGTTGTTTCTTCTTTTCAGTTTGCTTTATGTGTGATTGTGTACTGCTAGTTAATCCATAATATTCAGAAACGTATACACACTTGCAATAGTTAAGAAAACAAAATTGAATGTTTAAAATGATCTACATAAAGGTTTTTTATTAGGAAAACGATATATAACGCTTGAGAACAAACTAGTAAAACATATAATACATTTTACAAACTTATTAAGTCATCATTCATCCAAGATATGATCTTGATGAAAGATCTATATTTCTAGGTCTTGGATTCAATACAAGAAGACATGGTTAATGGGGGAAAAACCATGATCAAGACTAGCTTTCCATACTTTGTCAATATCAAACATCATGTTACCACACTCATGCTCGTTCCAACCTTCAAAACCGTGCAAAATTCCAGCTAGTCTCCATGCACTCATCACTCTTCTTGGCAGCCAATTCTTGAATTATTTACAAAATCAATCATGAATAAGCAACCAAAAAATTATACATAAAAAATTAAGGATATTTAAAAAATTCCAACCTCACAAGAGTCTAGATTTTGAAGATGTTTTGGACTAATCATGGCTGGTGTGTTGAAGTAGAAGCAATCCTTACGAGCTTTCCTTGGTGGGAATGGTGAATAAGGGATAAATAATGTTCCTTTATGTGCTTTCAATTGTTCATCTTCACTTAATCCATCCTCTACTAGCCATGTCTGCAATATTATAATGCTTCGATCAATAACCTCTTTTTGGTTGTTGGTGGAAGGGACTTGTTTTGAATTATCTTTAAGATTAAAATGTTTTGGTTTTTATATACTCTCTTTGTTTAAATTTATATTACCTCAGTCAGAGTTCAAACTAATTAACTTTCGGTCTGAATTTGAATAAAAAATCTTTAAAAGAAATTAAAATAAATTTTACATATTCATAAACTATATAAAAAGTATTATAAGTCATAATAATTAAATATAAAATGACAGTCCGGTGCATTAAGCTCTCGCTGTGGACTAGTCCGAGGAAGGGCACAATAATTATCAATTCAAAATATTTGAAAAGTCTTGGTCAAAGAAAGTATTCTTTTAACTCTCCAAATACTAACCAGGACACATAAAGTAAAACAAGGGGAGTACCTTTGAAACACAAGTACTTTTCCACAAGACCATATTAGTTGCAGCCGTGGGGGTAACCATTGCTTTAAGTCGCTTGTACTCTTCTTCGTCTAACGTGACAACCTATATATGTATAAGAAATTTGCGATGAATAGGAGAAATTAAAAAGGAAAATTGAATCGAATGGGAAGATTAATAGTAAGAATTAAGAGTTTAAATTTTACGTACTAATAGTGTAAAAAAAATTATTACCTGAGTTCCTCGTTGGCACAAGGTAAGGGCAATGGAGCAAGCAACTTTGGACAACGGGCGCCCTTGAAGAACCACTTGGGAAGTTCCTTTAGGAATGGAGTTAAGAACAACAGCAACAACTAGGCTACTTCCATCTACCACTTTCACTTTCAGCTGAGGATGATTCCTTATGTAGATTTCACCATTACTATTCATCTTCTCTTCCTACGAGGTTACATTTGTATAGAAGCATTAAGTAACAACTTAGACCGATCGACCAACAAGAGGTATGATGGGATGGATGAAATCCCTCCACCTTAACCTGAGGTCGAGTTCGAACTCGAGGAACTGAAAGTTCCCTTCTAGGAAGTATTGAAGTGTGATTGAAGAGACACCATACTTTTATTTATTTAATTATATATCCAACACGCCTCTTTCCGTGCGAGCCTGATTTTTTTTCATGGGCCAAAGTATGTAAAAATTTATTTTTGATAATGGGTGAGTGAAATTTGAACCGAAGACATCTACATGCTCTGGTATCATTTGAAATGTGTGAGCATCTCATATAAAAGTTTAAACCTTTAAAATGAGCACACATTTATTTACTTAATTATTCTTCAACATGGAGCTAACACTTGGCTCTTTAACGTGTCTTGTGCGGCCGAATACGAATCAGTCGGGCCAATGAGTAGTGATCTTCCGGATGGTTAAACCAAAAGAATATTACGTGGACCCTATGTGGTTCAGCTAACAAACGTTAATTGGATATAGGATGAGAGTAAAATTAATTACTCCGTACGTTTTTTTCTCCAACCAATTAATTGGATAGCTAACATATGCTTTGCAAGAAATCAATTAATCACTTTGACTTGCCTGATTTAAGAGTCCAAGGCTCAAAACCTTTACGCCTTTCTGATCTGCTTCCATGATGGCTGCCTCGATCAAATTATTAATAGTCCCTCGTTGCCATTGGCTAAAATACTGTAATAAAAAATCAAGAATAATTAGAAAAAGGCAGCTCAGTGTACCCAATATCCCGTGTAATCAAGAATCAAGACAAAATAATCATTTTGATAAACAACGGATCCAAAATGTACAAAACAATCTTGAATAATACCCCATAACTTACTTGTCTGTGAAACTTTGGAATAGTCCAAGTTTGTAATTTGAGATTCTTGAACAAATTCCTCTCGATAATAATTTTTTGATCATAAACCATAGTAATTATTATTGACCATAGCGTAACGGGCCACATTAACCACAAATACCACTTAGAGATTGTGTGAGGCTTCGAGGCCAAGGATCCAAACCCTAGTCGGAGATGATAGATGGATTCCAGGGTTGTTAAATGTGTAAGGTGCACTACATCAGGCACTTCAGCTTTTCTCTCAACTGAGTGCTCATATAATTTGTCTGATGACTTGTCCATTGTACCAAAAATATAGTCATATATCGGCATGAAAAGAGAATAATTTGTTCTGAATTGAGTGTGATGTAGTGAGTGGTACCTGTCTCATCAACATGTTTATATTAGCGGTAAGTCAAATTTGGAACTTCCTACTCGCTGAACTCTATGGCGTAGCCACATATAGTGAAAGATAGTTCAAATAAACACTCTTCGTTGATAATTTATACCGTGCATACAAAACAATTACTAAGTAATACTCCTATATTAGTTAATAATTACTTTATATACAAATATATTAAATGTTCAACGTGCATTACCAGTGTAACTTAACCTGTAATAGCAAGTCAGTTACCATCTTTATTATCATAATATGAATTAATGTTTATCATAAAATTGTACTTGTAATTACTTTATAACTTATCTGATTGTACCAATATTTTTTAAAAATCATCCGAGCATTAAATTTAAACTTATTTTGAAGTATAGGGCCAAGAAGACTTACGAGGGCGTATACATCAAGTACTTGAGAGGGGGAAACATAGAGAAAATCCACTTAGGAATGAGCTCAAAGTTGCAATGGCCCATACTGTTCATGAGATCAATAAAGGTGATGTAAACAACAAATGAAGCTATAGAAGTAGTCCCAGTGAATTCTGTTGCCAATGCTGTTATGTTAAAGAGGGCGTAATATGCTAGGACCTCAATAAATGGATGAATAGAAGCTGCCAAATACAAAAAATTAGTTTGTAAGTCCTTGTGATCCTTGCTGATCACGTCGTCAATTTTAAGTCCCAATAAAAAAGGAAGGTTGCAGTAGGCTGACAGCCAGCGTAAAAATAGCCAATTCATGATGAATCCTCATATGAATAAGTATAAATTCACATAGCCGACCTTAACTTACTTATGATTGAATAGCTCTTGAGAACTCAATCAAATCAATCAAAACAGATGATACAAAACATATTTTAAAGAATGAAGACGAACTTACCACTAATAGGCTCAGTAACAATGGACAAGTGATGATGAGAATGATAACGAGAATAGAGAAAATGGTGGTGCAATGCTCTGTGAAACCAATAATAGATAAATTCCACAGGACCAATATGCATTAATGCAGTTACAATTATCCCATCAGTCCTCCATAGAGGCAAGTGATGAACCTGCTCGAATTTCAGGTATCCAATATAGTATAATAGCCCATTAAGTATGATTTGATCATCCCTACATAGCAGTTCAACCTAATTAAATCAATTACAAATAACAAAAATGGGTAATTACAAATACTAAAAAAAATAAGAAAATCATTTATTTTTCAGAAAAATATTTTTCGTGGAAAATATTTTCCTTGGTACTGTTAGACAATATAATATATCCTAGGACTCCTAAACTTTATGTCCTATTCTATGTCTAAGAGTGTAGCAATTAGAATTGTATGTGTAGTATAGGAATATATGTAAATATGGACACAACTGGAGGTATAGAAAACAAGGAAAACAGAGCAAGTTCTCTTGGTTTTAACTGATCTGTTTACACTGCATAAGGCCTAGTAAAAAAAAAAGCGATTCCTACAAGGATTTTTTCCATATACAGAGTCCGAACCTGAGACCTTTAGACTATAGTTGTCATGTGATTCAGTAATGTATAAATTATATTTTCCGTAGCAAAAAATTAAGAAGGGGGGGGGGGGGGCTGGCGAGGGTATACTATACCGTCAAAACTTTCTATAACGGCGGTGTTTTTGGGATTTGTTTTTTGTTATAAAGAAATGTTATTGTACAAAACATAATATATTACACAACATGAAAAATCAACTCCGAAGAAAACTTGACCGTTATAGTAAAAAAATATTTTCTCTGTTTCAATTTATATGACAATTTTTCTTTTTAGTTTATCCCAAAAAGAATATCACATTTCCTTATTTGATAACTATTTAATGGCATCATCCCCTTTTTATCCGTGTTGGGTCGCACTTAACTCTTTATTGTAAAGAAAAGTCAACTAACATTATGCAAGCACTTCTCTTTCTTCTGTTATGATTTAGCTTTTGCTTTTTCAAATTTATTGTATTGTAATAAAGTCAATTTAGTAAACATAATAAAGTTTTTTTTATTTCTTAAATTTAGTGTCTGATCAAAATGTGCCACGTAAATTGGGATGGAGGGAATAGTTGTTACTGTAAAAATAAGTACAAAAAATATACATAAAAGAAAGTAAAGGTAAGAAGTATATTTACCAGTTACTTTCTCTGTCAACTTGATCAAATTCAATGCTCCTATCAACAATCCGATTATTACCCTTAGCAGTTCTGTAACGTGATATGGATATCCATATTTGGCTGTGGATAATTCTTGAGACTAAAAGTGGAAATATGATTATGTATCCAATATCCCTCTGGCTTTCATCTTTGCTCATGAAGAATGAGTATATGCTGTGACCAACAAATGGTGCCAAAAGCAAGTACTTCATCCATACAAAATATTTTATAACAAGTTAGCAGAATTCTAGCTGTAATAACTTCATTATTGAAAAAGAAACAAAAAAGAAGAGAAGCAAGTTGTTTAATTAAGAGATAATAGCCAAAATCACACCTGAATTATCACATTTTTGCAAGTTTCACACTGTAACTATTAGTTGTTCCTTTTTCCTACCGAACTATCACTATCTATGTGTTAAAATATACCTAGTTGAGTAGAAATGGTGATAGTTCAGGTAGAAAAAGGGAACAACTGATAGTTGACCTAGTCAGCTTCAAAATGTGTTTTAATACATAAACGGTGATTCTTCAAGTAGGAAAAGGAACAACTCATAATTGGCGTGTGAAACTCGCGAAGAAAAACAAAATGTAGATGTGTTTTTTATCATTAACTCTTTAATTAAGCTACTTTTACAAAAAAAAATAACACACGTATTGCTCTCAAATTTACTTCAAACATATGATGTTTTGATCACTCCAAAATAAAAGTAGTTGGGAATTCAAGAAATTAAACAGTTTGTATACCTTAAAGCTGCCAAGGCGTGTCCATGGCCATTCTGTGAGAATTCCAGGTTTAGATGCCATGTTTTCGTGGCTATCTTTGGCCAACTTTCTTTCAGTGTTCACTTAATTGAAAGGCTCTGCTTCCGCTGCCTTTTAATAAAGCCATAATACATAAATATGCCTTCTAACCTGACATTTTGGGTGTGCACAAGTAGACACTTCAACTTGTATAAAGTTAAATACGTAAACACAAATACTGACGTGTCATTGACATGACACATAAATTTGGAGGTATCTAGACGATCATTTTGTAAATTGGAGTGTTCAACAGACAAAGTAGAGACAAGTTGAGGTGCCTACTTGTGCACACCCATATATGAAGGACATACTTGTAAGTTGAGGCCAAATTTGAGGGCTTGTTTATGTATTATACCTTTAATAAATCAAACAACTCTATTAAACAGGCATAGTATATACTTCCTTCGTCTAAAAAAGATTGTCATAGTTACTTTTTGGACAGTTAAACAATATTTTATTTTACCATAATACTTTCTAAACAATTTTTAATAATTAACTATTGTGACTTATAGTACTGCTCTCTCTGTTCCAATTTATGTGATGCACTTTCCTTTTTAGTCTGTCTAAAAAAGAATGATACATTTCTATATTTAAAAATAATTTAACTTTAAACTTCTCTTTTTACCCTTAATGAAATAATTTATAACTACACAAATATATGTGACTTGTTTAGACCACAAGTTTCAAAAGTCTTCATTTCTTTTTTAAATTTCGTGCCTAGTCAAACTATATCACAGAAATTGGTACGGAGGGAATACTTTTTATGTAATTTTTAAATATGTAAATTTTATTTTTTAAAAATTAAAAATTCTATATCCGAAGTCACATTTAACATTAGTTAGGTTGACCCTCGTAATCCTAACCAAGACAATCTTTTTGGAACGAAAGGAGTAATAGAGTTTAAGTACTAATATATATAGTCAATGTTTACAATTTTAATATTATTGATCAAGTCATTGATAGAAAATATATTAATATTCTTTATATATTCTGTAATTATTATTCTAGTGTAATTATGTAAAGTAGAGATCCTTCTCCAATTATGTTTATAAATTGTAAACACCTATAAATATTGCATTAATGAGACGTTTATAAATGTAAACACAATATTCTACATGGTATCAAGAGCCAAAACTAACACCCTAATTTTTTTTCCGACTACCACCCCCTTCTCTCTTTCCAGCTGCAACCCCCTCCCCCCGAAACCCTAAAGAATTTTCGCCGCCCCTCCCTTCTCTTCTCAAACTTCCGGCGGCTACATGAATTCTCATGATTCCTCCTTCTCCACACAAGACGTCACACATCTTTCTCTTTATAGGAGTCTAGCTGGTGCACTTCAGTGTCTTACCTTCACTAGGCCCGATATTGCCTATGCCGTTCAGCATGTGTACTTTTTCATGCATGCTCCTAGGGAGCCTCACTTTACCGCTCTTAAACGTATCATTCGGTACGTCAAGGGTACTCTTAACTACATATTACATCTTTATCCATTTGCACAGACCAGGATGATATCTTATACGGATGTCGATTGGGGCGGCTGTCCAGACACACGTCGATCTACTTCCGGCTATTGTGTATTTTTGGGTGATAACCTCATCTCATGTTCTGCAAAATGGTAAGCCACGCTTTCCGTTCGAGTGCAGAAGCAAAATATAGAGGCGTTGTGAATGTTGTTGCCAAAATTTGTTGGCTCAGAAACCTACTTCTAGAGCTTCATTGTCCCTTACGTAAGGCATCTCTTGTCTACTGTGATAACATATCTGCTGTTTACTTGTCTCATAACATGGTTCAACATCAGCGAACCAAACATATTGAGATCGATATTCATTTTGTTCATGAGAAGGTTGCCATGAGTCATGTTGGGGTGTTACATGTTCCTTCTTCCTATCAGTACGCAAATATATTTACTAAGGGACTTCCTCGGCAGATGTTCCGTGACTTCAGATCCAGTCTCAGCGTCCATCCTCCTCTAGCTCCGACTGAAGGGGTATGATAGACAATAGATTAATATTCTCCATATATTCTGTAATTATGTAATATTCTCCAATTAGGTTTGTAAATTGTAAACACCTATAAATATTGCATTAATGAGAAGCCTCCAAGGAAGGAGAATTACACTATTCTACAGTCATATTTTTTAGATGATGTACTTGAGTTAAGGGTCTATCGAAAAAAATCTCTCTATTTTTACGAGATAGAGGTAAGATCTGCGTATACTATACTCTCCTCAGATTCCACTTATAAAATTATACTGAATATGTTGTTATTGTTATCATTTTTACCTATTATAGCAAGTTACATATCTCTATCACGATTTCAAACCACATTTTTAACGAAGCTTACTTATAATTTGATATTTAGATAATTTGATAATTTAAATAAAAGAATTATTTATACTAAAAATATACTTATAAAACTTAAACTCATACAATATCCTGGCAATAAAAACGGACTCTCCACATGCAGCCATCATCCGATACCACTTGGCTGAAACGAATTATTAGTGTACGTACTGGGTTTATGTAAGTGTACAGTGTATACATTATTATATTAGAAATGGATTGATAAATATTTTCTTCTTTGGAATAAGGTCACGCATAAATCTTTTTCATCGACTCCACTGCGGTTAGTCTCATTCTCATTCATAAACTAGAAAATTTAAAATTACATTATTACTACTCCATTAAATATAAAAATAAGTTATTATTTATTAAATTAACTAAAAAGAAAATAATGTCATATAAATTAAAATATAAAGAGTAAACAACATTACTGCATAGGGTTATTAACAAGCAAAGAAAGACATTAAATTGAAATATGTGTCATAAAAATTTTATAATTATAAATTGATCATTATATTATTTATTAAATTGACTGAAAAAAAATATCACTTAAATTGAGATAGAGAAAATAAACCAACATTACTCCATAGGGTTATAACAATCAAACAAGTGAACAAAGTTATAATGAAAAAAATGGAATCTAAAGCTGATAGACATCCAATACAATTATGCATGAAGCCGCCAAGCATATGACCTCTTTTGTTTACTATCAAGATATTCATTTGTTTTTGTCCGATATAAATCTGCTAATTCTGAACGAACTAGAAGGTTGAACCAACCACCATGGGATACAATATGATGGATGGATTTATTCATCGCTAATCGGAGGTCTCGAGTTCGAGTCAAGAAAATAAAAAAAATTCTAATTGGAGGTGCTTTCCCGTAAGCAGTACGGGAAGTAAATAAATGTTATAAGTGTTCGAAAGGATAAACAAACAAGTCAATATTCAGAACTGCCGGAAAGCTTGTTGAGTCTTGAATCTTGATAATCTGAAATCAAGAAACACTAAATATGGATTGTTACAACTGTGGCTGAGTCGATAGATGACTCTAGTTGGAGGTGCTTTCCAGTTAAATGGCTTGTAGGGAGAGTTTCTCCTTAAAAATTCTTTACACATAGCGAATTTGAACTAGTCAGACCAACTAGTTTCAAATATCAGGCTGGTCCAAGAGTTATAATCTACAGGTTCAATTTTTATGGACTTAGCGTTAATGAACCTATTGTATTTAATTTTAAAACTACGGATTCATATATACTATTTGTTAGTTACACATAAATTTATATTTTACCTCGAAAATAGTGGGTTCAAATGAACCGGGTGTGGCAAATGCTACATCTGCTTCTTATACAAGATGATGATAAAAATTTAAGAAAGAAAAAAGAGTTGGCATGACCGGCCTCTCGATCTCTATTTCTATAAAAAGGAGAGGAAATGAGAGAGTGAAATACCCAACTTTCAGGTAATTAAGGCTAAAAGAAGTTCTCTTTTGAACTTTGAGGTATTTCCTTTTCTTTTCCTGAACCAAAAATCTATCTCTTTTTATTAACAAGCATTATTTGGAAACAATTTGAAATGGGGTCTGCTCCAAAAGCTAAAACTGAACAAAAGAAAAGAGTACCAATTTCCAAGCCCCCTTTTACAATTGGTGATATAAAAAAGGCCATCCCTCCTCACTGCTTTCACCGATCTCTCATTTGTTCGTTTTCCTATCTTGTTCATGATCTCATATTTGTCTCCATATTTTACTACATTGTCACCACTTACTTCCACGTCCTTCCATCATCGTACCATTACATAACATGGCCTATTTACTGGGTCTTTCAAGGTTGTGTTTGCACTGGAATATGGGTTATTGCCCATGAATGTGGCCACCACGCCTTTAGTGATTACCAGTGGATAAATGACACTGTAGGTTTTATTCTTCACTCTGCACTTTTAACACCATACTTCTCATGGAAATATAGTCATCGTCGTCACCATTCCAACACTAATTCCCTTGAGCATGACGAAAACCATGTGCCCAAACTTAAAGCCACACTAAGATGGTACACCAAATTATATGTGAATAATCCACTAGGACGGTTACTCATACTTGTCTTTACCCTCACTGCTGGCTTGCCTTTGTACTATGCCATCAATATAGCCGGTAGACCTTATGATCGCTTTGCAAGTCACTATAATCCATATAGTCCGATTTATAACAACCGTGAGAGGCTACAAATCTACATCTCAGATGCAGGTGTGGTTGCAACTATTTATGTATTGTATCGCGTTGCTCTAGCACAAGGGCTAACTTGGATTGTATGCATCTATGGGGTACCCCTACTAATTGTGAACAGCTTCATAGTGTTAATCACTTTATTACACCATACTCACCCTTCGTTGCCACATTATGATACATCCGAGTGGGATTGGCTAAAAGGAGCTCTAGCTACGGTAGATAGAGACTACGGCGTGCTAACTAAGGTCTTCCACAATATTACAGATACGCATGTTGTGCATCATCTATTCTCAACCATTCCACATTACCATGCAATGGAGGCAACCAAAGCTGTCAAGCCATTACTAGGAGAATACTACCAATTCGATGGAACCTCATTTTACAAAGCAATATGGAGGGATTTTAAGGAGTGTATTTATGTGGATAAAGATGAAGGATCACAAAACCTGGGTATTTTCTGGTATAAAAGTAACTTCTAAACATGGAATACTAATAATAACTACTTACCTAGAAAGAATTGGCTAAATGTTCAGCCTGAGTCGTGGTAAGTATTTTTGGATTGTGTGTTTTCGTAATACTGTATTTGTATTTTTACTTTAAATTATTGTAAATACATTGTTGAGTAACTATATGTGAAAATGTCGTTTTTTGTGTATATTGTAAGTACGTTGTTGAGAATCCCAACCACGTGGTACAAAATCTGCACAAAATATAAATATAAAAGGAAAACAGAAATGAGTACTTTCGTACTGATATATGTCATTAGGGGTGTTTACCGGTAGGAAAGGATAGATTTTCCGTTGAAATTAAAATCAAATCAAATCAAATCAATTTAATCGGTGTTAAATTATTAAAATCAAATCAAATCAAATATAATTCATATCCATTGGTTTGATCGTTATCGGTTTGGTTCTGCTTGATTCGGTTTTTCAGTTTTTAAGAAATAATAGTATTTCTCTCTTTCATTTTCTTCATACAATTAGGAAATTATATTTTTTCATCATTTTCTAACTTATAATCCGTTATTACCCTTTGGATTATGGAGAAAATGTCTTAAAATTTATAAGCTTTAATCAAGTGAATAAGGTTTATAAAAAATATTTTTTTAGGTAAATCTCATAGTTGTTTCTTTGAATAAATGAGTTTGGATTCATGAATTTCTTTTAAGAAATGAGATCAAGGTGTAAAGTTCATTAGCCTATTAGAGATAAAAAGTATTGTGATGAAAAAGTAAGCAAATTATTTAAAAATATTTATAAAATTATATTTTGTATATATATAATTATAAAAATTGTGTATATAATTTGTTGATTTGGATTAATTTTTAACCAAACCGTGAACCCCTAGTAATGTCACGCATATATACATATGCACAAATAATCGCAGTGAAACTAACGTGTTATATTACATGTATTACAAACACGGAGAAGTGAAGCCATGTATACGCTCACGCTCATCCCTACCTACCGGTAAGTCCAAAAATTTGATAACCTTTTCAATCGAAGTCCTAAAAGTCCATGAAAACTTTAATTTTTCAATTTAGGGGATTTAAGGATCGAGTATAGGTTTCCTTTCCAAATTCCATGTTTTAAAAGGTTAAAACTTGTGCTGTATAATCTTGTATTTAACCATAAATGACATTAAAATTGTTACCTCAAGGTTAGTACTTGATTTCTAGTTGAAACCCCTTCAAATCGTAGATCAAAGTCTAAATAATTGGTCAAAAGTTGTGCTAAATAGTAATACTGTTCATTTTATGCTCGGGTTTTTTGACAATCTCATTAGTTCGCGATCACGATCCTTTTTTTCGTGAATGCGCATGTTTACCCTGCCAACCTCTGTAATCACAACCCTAACTTTGTGATAACCGGCTCCCTCCTGACAAAGGCAGAACTTAGATTTCTAGAACATGGGTTACGTGAGAATTAATCCCTAGTCTTCTAAGAAAATAACTCAACCTTCAATCAAGTGCACCATTTAATTTTCTTGTAGCATGAGTGTCAACATATAATATTATATTAATTTTTAAAAATATATACATAAAATACCTAATTTTATGAAGAAATTATGAGTTCACGTGCCCTAAATTTATCATAAAAATTCGCCACTGCCTCCTGATCAGCACATATCGCGATCATAGCTTAACCTTCACGATCACGTGACTCCTCTAATCAACTTTTCTCACGATCTAGGTACACCATCTAGGGATCGCGGAAGTGCACCACAAAATCATAAACCGTTCCTTCACTAGCTAGAGTTTCTAAGTTTCAACTTGTCCCACTTTTTGAATAATTCAGCAACACATGCAATATTTACTTGTGTGGCAAAAATTATGGTCAATTAAACATGTTCACTGTATCATATTTATTTAAATGTCCAAAATTCTTGTCTCGTGAGCAAAACTAATTTATGAGCCATAAACTACGTTTAATGAGCAATAAAAAATTTCCCTGCATTTTCTCTTAAGCCAATATTATTTTCCAGAAAAAATAAGCGAAGCTAAAAATTTAAGACCACACCTTAATTATAGAAGACATCGCTCTAAATCACCCTAAACAAACTCTACCTAAACTGAATGGACCCAAGGCTCTACATCATTTTCTAAGAATAAATTATGATTTTTTTTACCGAAGTAAGTCATTATTTAAATCAATTCATCAAAATAATATGTTTTGTTTTTGAAAATTTACAGAACTATAGAATAAACGTATTTCACAGTAACGAATTAGGTATTATTTTATTCAAAAATTCCAATGGGCAAAAAAAATAATGGTTAACGACGTTAAACACATGTTATGATTAATACGTAACTGATAATAACGACTCTAAAAAAAAGTATTGCTTAGCCTTAAAAAAGTACTTACTGATTAGCCTTTTAAAAAAGTACCGATTAGCCTTAAAAGAAGTACTAATTAGCCTTGAAAAAGTATTGATTAGCCTTACAAAAAAAACTATTGATTAGCTAAATAAGTACTCCATAGCATTTTTTTTCATTTTCAAAACAATACCAGCGGGATTATGTATCTTCAACTTACTTACAAGTCAAACTATCAATGATCCATTCAAAAAACAAAACTAATTTACTATAACTACACTTCTCCTAGATGTCGTGATGCTCATTTCTTTTTGCTTCTATCAATACTTTTTTTTAAGGCTAACCAATACTTTTTTAGAGCCGATACGGTTATGTATTAACCATAAAATGTTACTCACTCTTTAACACATTTAACTATTAACTTTTTTGTCCGTTGATTTTTTTAATAAAAGAATACCTAATTCATTACTACAACATACGTTTATTCTAATTCAGTAAATTTTTTTAAAATGTTTATTTTGGTGAATTGACGGAAATAATAACTTATTTCCCTCAAAAGTTCATTCCCATGCATGTTATCCATTATTTCTTCCCCCACCACTAAATTATTATACTACATGAAAAGTTAAAAAATGGCACTTGCAACCTAAAATTAAATATATAACTTAGTTGTCGAAATCTTATGCAACAGTATCCCCAAATTTTATGATTGGGACAACTACTTCATTATTCAATCTTCGTTGACTACTCTAACATGTATTTTATGGTACTAAATCGTACTAGTATATATCTACATATAATAATTAAATATATACTCTCTCCGTTTCAATTTATTTAGATTACTTTTCTTTTTAATTCATTTTAAAAAAAAATATCTCTATCCATTTTTGGCAATTTTTTAATTTCAACATTCCATACATGACATATTTAATGGTTAACGATGTTAAAGATTAATTCATTACTGTAAGTAACATTTTATAATTAATACGTAACTGATAGTAACGACAATAAAAGTATTGCTTAACCTTACAAAAGTAGGACTATTGATAAGACTTTTAAAAAAGTACTGATTAGCCTTAAAAAAGTACTAATTAGCCTTAAACAAAGTATTGATTAGCCTTACAAAAAAGTACCCATTAGCTAAATAAGTACTCCAAGTAACGACTTATCCTTTAATACTGTTAATTATTAACTTTTTTGTTCGTTGATTTTTTTAAATAAAATAATGTTTAATAAGTTTCTGCAGAATATATTTATTCTGTAAAAAAAAATTAAAATGTATTATTTTAGTCAAATGACTGAAATAATCTTACTTCGGTGGAAAATTCATTCCCATGCATGTTATTATCCATTAATTCTGCCCCACCACTAAATTATTACTCCCTCCATCTTAAAAAGTTTATCTTACTTTTTTTAGTCCGCTTAACAAATATGACTCTTTCTTTTTTGGTAAGTCTTTCATTCAAACTTTTCATATGACATGTTTAAGACTATAAGATTAAAAGTCATTTTTGTATATTCAATACATTTTTAATTTAAAATCACAAGATTCAACAGTTTTCTCTACTTTTTTAAACTTGGTACCAACTCAAAACCAGATAATCTTTTTAAAACGGAGAGAGTATACTACATGAAAATTTAAAAAATGGCACTTGCAACCTAAATTAAAATATAATTTAGTTGTCAGAATCTTACGCAACATTATTTTATGATTGAGACAACTACTTCATTATTCAATCTTCGTTGACTACTCGAAAATGTATTTTTATGATATGTAGGCACCAGGAACATCACATGATAATTTTTTACCAATTACCAAATCGTACTATTATATATCTACTTATGATAATCAAATATATACTCTCTTCGTTTCAATTTATTTATCTTACTTTCCTCTTTAATCCACTTAAAAAAGAACGTCTTTTTTCCTTTTTAGCAACCCTTTAACAATAACTTTTCACATGACATGTTTAAGATCATAAGATTGAAAAATGTTATGATGCATTCTACATATTTTTAATTTAAAACGACAAGATTCAAAAGTCTACTTTCTTAAATTTCGAGTCAAATTAAAACTTGATAAATAAATTAAAATGGAAGGGTTATTTCAATTTTAACTTATGTTCAACCAGTCTACACATGAATCCAGACTAAAAATGGGATATCGATCGAGTTGTAAGATACAAGAATTCTATCTGTTGAATAGTGTAAATCTCCTTGACTGGAGTCCTTTCATTAATACAAAGGTGTACAATTGTAATTCTAATGGAATAAGGATCTCTACTTTACATAATTAACTCAAATATTAATTACAGAATATTGCAGAATATATGGAAATATATTCATTATCACACCCCGTTAGTCGGAGCGGAAGGAGGCCGGACGATGAGACTGAATCTGAAGTCAAGGAACAATTGTCGAGGAAGCCCCTTAGTGAAGATATCTGCATACTGATACGAAGAAGGAACATGTAGCACCCTAACGTGACCAATTGCAAACTTCTCGCGAACAAAGTGAATATCCATCTCAATATGCTTGATTCGTTGATGCTGAACCGGGTTATGAGATAAGTAGACTGCAGATATGTTGTCACAGTAAACCAAAGATGCTTTACGTAAGGGACAATGAAGCTCAGGGATGAATTCAAGTTCTAATTAATGGAGTTCTATATTTAATATGTTAATTATTTATTAAATTTCGTAACACAAAAAATGTAAAAATTACTGGGTTATGATGAACCCGTATCCGGACTTCCACCGGACCCCTATTATATATATATATATAGTTATCTGTAATACAGATAACGAATAAAGTTTGTGGTATGATGTATTAAGAAAAGTACTACTAATTATAATCATGGTACAAAAATTTGTATCATTTTGTTCCGTGTTCTGTTACTATTTTAAGTTCCAGCATAGTTACTTACGTGCAAGACTTATACGTCAATCACTTTATTATTATTATTAATATTATTATTATTATTCAATGTGGTATAACAATTTCAATATTAGCTAGACATGGATAAAGACATTCAGTGGCATACCCAAGGGTTGCTGAGAAAAATCCCGTGACTGAAGCTCTTTGTGGCGATGGCAAACAATCGCCACAAAAGATCTCTTTTGGTGGCAACTTGGGCGAAGAAATAATCAAGTTGCCACAAAAACTCACCGTGGCAAATGAATGAGCTGCCACTAAAGTTGTAAGGAAAATCTAAATTTAGGCGATTAAAGAGTGGTAGGGGCGGACCTACATGTATTTTAATGGTGCTCCGGCACCCATTAAGTTCGATGCAGATTATGTATAGTTATATAAGAAATATATAAAAATTGGGTATAATAGTAAAAAAAAACATTCTGGAAACCAAAAAGACAATTGGGTGTTTTAGTTAACAAGTGGAACTTCAAATGTCTAGGCACTTAGGGGACATGTTTTCGAACCTCTCTCTTAACATTTTATTTTTTAATTTTAATGATGCTCAAAATCATCTTAAAGCACCCACAACCCTTAAATTATGGGTCCGCCACTGTCGTCATGGAAAGTCGTTGACATGAAAAATACAATTTCTTATAGTGCTTAAAGGAATATATTCCTTGATTGTATTCATCAATAATGTACAATATATATAGTAGTACAATAATATTTAAACTAGGTAACTAATCAACCTAATTACAATAGAAAATATAATTCTACATAAAATAGGGGACCTAATTACAATAGGAATACAATTCTACCTAAAATAAGAGTTATACAATTAATGAAAGAATATTTGGGAAATATTCTATTACACCCCCGCAGTCGAAGCGGGAGGTTCATGACCACTTAGACTGGCTCAAAAATCATCAAATAGTATGTGCGGAAGTCCTTTGGTGAAGATGTCGGCAATCTGATATATGGAAGGAACATGAAGGGAATGAACTTGACCACGAGCCACTTTTTCGCGAATGAAATGAATGTCCATCTCAATGTGTTTAGTGCGCTGATGTTGGACGGGATTTCCAGAAAGATATATCGCACTAATATTATCACAGTAGACCAGTGTTGCCTTTTGAATTGGGCAGTGAAGCTCAAGTAGAAGGTTACGGATCCAACAAGACCCAGAGACGACGTTGGCAACACCTATGTATTCTGCTTCTACACTGGATCGGGATAGTGTAGGTTGTCTTTTGGAAGACCAATACAATAGGTTATCTATGAGGAAAACACAATAACCAGACGTGGAGCGTCGGGTGTCAAGACATCCACCCCAGTCGGCATCAGAATAAGCAGTGAGACCAGTGAGCGAGGACCTGTATAGATGTAATTCGAAGTGAAGTGTACCTTGGACGTATCGTAAAATACGTTTGAGGGCATGCATGTGTACTTCTGTCGGATTGTGCACCTGTAGGCAAATTTTTTGCACGGTATAAGAGATGTCAGGTTTCATGAATGTGAGGTACTGCAGGGCCCATCCATGCTACGATAGTGAGTCGGGTCTGAATATGGGGGGCAGAAATCAGCGCTGAGCTTGGAATTGGTGTCTACTGGCGTGTGGGATGGTTTGCAAGATGTCATGCCTACACGGTCAATGATCTCTTCGGCGTACTTCTTCTGACACAAAAAATTGGCTGCCAGAATATCGAGTGACAAAGATGCCCAAGAAATAACTCAGGGGGCCCAGATCCTTCATAGCAAACTCAGAGGAAATGAGAGACATAATGGACCGGCGGAGAGCATCAGATGATGTGGTGAGGATGATGTCATCAATATATAATAATAGGTAAGTCATGTATGTACCCTTGTTGTAGATGAATAGGGAATGATTAGATCTACTGTTTGAAAAATTGATAGATGAGACATAATTGGCGAACTGCTGGTACCATGCTCGATGAGCTTGTTTTAATCCATAAAGCGATTTCCGTAACATACACACATAATCCGGATGAATATGATCCCTGAAACCCATAGGCTGATGCATATATACCATTTCATGAAGATTCACACGTAAGAAGGCATTCTTGACATCAAACTGATGAATGAGCCAAGACTTGGATAGAGCAATGCTGAGGACGGTCCGGATGGTTGCGGGCTTTACGACCGGGCTGAACGTTTCATCACAGTCCACTACCACCTGTTGAGACCTGACATCACCTACAAGACGAGCCTTGTACCTCTCAAAAGAACTATCAGATTTCTTTTTATGTCTAAAAATCCACATAGAACGAATAATGTTAGCATCTTGTGGATAGGGTAGTAGGTCCCACATCTTATTATCAATAAGCGCATTATATTCATCAATTATTGCGACTTTCCAATTAGGGTCGGACAAGGCATCCTTCAAATTTTGAGGGACAGGGGAAGGGACAACTGGAATGGATAGGTTAAACAACCATTTAGGTTTATGAATTCTGTGCATGACACGAGTTTCCATGGTATAAGAGCGTGTCTCAGGATGCAGGATCAGAGGGGGGGTGTGCAGCGGGACTAACAGGAAGAGGAGGAAAGGCAGGGGTGGCAGAACTGGCTGGCCGATGCTCGGTTTGTCGAGAAGTGGTTGCTGAATCACCTTAAAGCGGGATGTTTCGGGACACTGTCGGCAAAACCGAGTGGGAAGTGTGTCTCTGACTGTTCAAGTTAGGGGCAGGTGCCAGGGTATGGGACGACGAACTATATAAATGATGAATTAGAAAAGGGTTCAGGCCATCATCTAGAAAGTTGTAGGAATGTCGAGGTGGCGAGTTTAGGGAGGCAAAAGGGAATTGAGACTCGTCAAATAAGACATGGCGTGAAATAATAATTTTACGGCTTGACAAGTCATAGCACGAGTAACCACGATGATTGGCTGGGTAACCCAGAAACACACAGGGGAAAGATCGAGGTTGAAGTTTGTGAGTGGTCAGATGGAAAGGATAACATAGAGACATCCAAAGATACGTAAGTGTTGATAGGAGGGGTTCCTATGAAACAGAACTTGAGTGGGCGACCGTTGAGCTAGAGACTTGTTTGGGATTATGTTTAGGAGATAGATGGCTATAAAGAGTGCGTAATGCCAGAATTGAGGGGGAATTGAGGCGTGAGCAAGTAGGGCACGAATTAGGTTATTTATGGTTCAGATTTTCCGTTCGGCCTTACCATTTTAGGAGGAGGTGTGAGGGCAGGAAAAATGAAAGATAAGACCGTTATTGGAGCAAAACTGTTTGAATTGACTATTCTTGAATTCTCTGCCATTGTCACATTGAAAACATTTAATGCTCTTTTCAAATTGTGTTTTTACGAGAGCACTAAATGAGAAAAAAATGGGGTAGACCTGTGATTTATTACCAATTGGAAAAGTCCATAGAAAGTTGGAATAATCGTCCAAAAACAACACATAATAACGATGGCCAACCGTACTTAAGATTATTTTTCCTAAGGGAGCTTATAACAGAATCTCCCAGATGTCCTAATCAAGAGTGACATAAGGAAGATGAAAGAGCAGCAAAGGTTGATGGAACTGAGGCTGGATTGTTGATGACGCTTGAAATAGGGTAGAGATCTCCGGTGCTGTCACGTCTCATTATTCGTCTCCATGTCGTAAAATCCTTCACAGAAAAACTAAAAGGATTAAATTCAAGGGAAACATTATTATCTGTTGTAAAACGTCGCACATAAATTAGATTCTTAATGAGTTTAGGGGCATGAAGGACATTTTTTAAAGATTAGCGGTGGGGATAAGAATGAATGACTAAAACCGCGAATGGGAATGCCTTGTCCACTACCAACAATAATATTCTGATTTAAATTACTCAAATTGAAATAAGACGAGAAAATACCTTGTGATGCTGTCATGTGAGATGTGGCGCCTGTGTCCAGATACCAATTTTCGTCTGGAGCGTTGAGTGACATTGTGTTCATAGTTGCCTCAATGTCACTTGGTGCATAAGTTGAGGGCGGGGGAGCCTGTGTTGTGTAGGTCTGTTGGGGACGTGGACCGAGTATATCAGGGTGGGCATGTCGGTTCTGAGGTGGAGTCCATGAGGATGTCGGATACGGGCTAGAAGGAGAGGTCCATGATGGTGGGGCCCACATGGTCCACGGCGGGTAGGCATCCCACGACGGAGGCTGCTTCCACTGCCGCGATAGCTGTTTACTGCCGGCGGGGACATCCTCTTCCCGCCACCGTTGTTACCGGAATTCGGTCTACTACGGTCCTTGCTGGACTGCCTGCTCCGACGGTTGTTGCGAGTGGATATGGGCTGCTGTGGGTCCTCGATCCGGCGGTTTTGGTTGCCAAAGTTGGAGGCCTTGCCATCGGCGGAGGGCCCGATGGTGGTAAGGGCGGCGTCAGCAATGCTGGCCTGAGTGATGTTGCGTTTGATTTTCTAGGTTTACTCAAGAATAAGTTTCGAATGGACCTCATAATATAAAGGTAATGGCGTGCATTGTTGAAGGATGGTGGCAACGCCATCAGAGGATTCGTTCAAGCCGGCAATAAGTTACATGGCCAATCGTTGATTAGTGAATAGTGCGCCGACGTTGGAGAGTTGGTCGGCAATCATCTTGAGTTCTTGACAATATGCAGACACGTTTGGGAAATCGTCATGATGAACGTCCTTGAACTGATTTCAAGGTATAACACTCGTTGATTTTTGTTGTCGTGGAAAATACTTTCCAAACATTTCCACGTTTGGCGGGCTGTGGAATCAGTCTCAATGATGGTGTGCAACATATCATTAGAGATTGTGCCGTATATCCACTGGAGGTCGGCTGCGTCCAAACGAGACCATAGTGCATCATCAGAAGTCGAAACCGAGAGTAGGTCTACAGACTTCGGTGTAGGAGGGATGATGTGGTCGATAACCTCGTAAACACGACAAAGGATCTTAAAAAGCTCCGCCCACGAGGAGTATTGACCCTTTTCCATCTCAATGGTGATAGGGATGAAGTTTTTGATGTTGTTTATTGCAAGTGCAGGATGAAATTTGGTTTTGTCAGCCATGAAAGATGAAATTTAGGAGGAGAAAGGAGTGAGAATGGTTGAAAAAAAAACACTAGGTTCTTTGGGGGTGGCGGCCGAGAGCTATGGTCGGCGGCGGTGGAGGTATTTTTAGGCTACTGATACCATAAAGGAATATGTTCCTTGATTGTATTCATCAATAATGTAAAATATATATAGTAGTATACGAATATTTAAACTAGGTAACTAATCAACCTAATTATAATAGGAAATATAATTCTATCTAAAATAGGAGACCTAATTACAATAGGAATACAATTCTACATAAAATAAGAGATATATAATTAATAAAAGAATATTCGGAAAATATTTTATTAGCAATATGAATTTGAGAATTAATTACACCCCTCCACATTCTAATCTACACCCTTTCATATCCTATGTTGCCACTGTTAAAAGGGGAACACGTTCTCTTCCAAATTGGAAGAACTATAGTACCATTTTAAAGATGTACAAGGCCAACACCAAATTTGGCTTTCTATAACTTTTGCATTTTTATTGTGTTTGCTGCATACTTTATATTTTTCCCTTTCGAGACAATCATCTATTTGCTTGAGTAATTATTGTTTTTTGCCAAACTCATACGGTAATGTTATGACAATTACTTTACTTTTTTGGTCTCCTTTTTTATTTTAATTATTATGTCAAATTTACATAGTTTATTATCTTATTGTATTGTGTAATATGATTACATTTACACAATTCAACTGATACTCTTCTGTTAAATTCACATATATGAACGCATTCAAACAAACAATATACTTTCATTCAACAACTTCATATGGTTGTAAAAAGGAGGAGGCTACAACTTCTTAAACACAAGGCACAATTTTAAGACTTGAAGCATTTGCAACCATAACTGATGTTGCTTATATTTACATATAAACTATGTTTTGTTGTAATATAAAAAAAAAGGAAACTATTAAACTGAACATTTGATATATTAGACGAACTACATAAGAGAAAGTTATACCACTTCATTCATATAGTTACAAACTTCTAATTGTGACTGAAGTAGAAAAAAATACTAACAACGTATCCAGTGGAATCACACAACATTGGATTGGCAAAAAAATACTACTAATGAAAAAATTCTGTTTTTCCTAAAAATGAAGGATATCCTTTCAACTTCATCCCATGTCATTTTTTGATAAAATTATGCTTTCTAATAGCAATAAATATCGATTGAATAGACTCACGTTTTCATTAATTTGGGGTGTCCAAAAACTAGTACAATAATACGCATGAAGCCGCCAAACAATTGACCTCTTCTGTTTTGATCTAAATCTGCCATTGATGAAACTAATAAAATTGGTCAGTGTACTTGGAGTGGTCAAAAGAGGATGGATATTGTGTCCCACGTATAGACATTATATATACACAAACTATTTTCATCAAGTGGGAAACACTCAAAAGGCATCTCATCTCTCTCTTTTTTCTTAAAGAACATAGTAAGGCTAAAAGAAGGTCTCTTTTGATCATGACTTTAATACTGATTGTTAGGATTAAATGCTTATCATTATACCAAAAGCAATAACTTTTAATGTTTTTCTTTTCCTTAAGAAAAAATTGTGCTTACTTTGATGTAGTTGAATTGTTTTATGTTGACATTTTTTCTTATATTATAACTACAATAGTCAATAGGTGAACCAAGTCTAATTTGAGGCAAACTTAATTGGTGCAGATTCAGGATTGAAGAGGCAGCAAAATAAAAATGGGAGGCGGTGGCAATATTACTTTTCAATCATATGATCTTAAACATGTCATGTGAAAAATTATTATTAAAAAGAAAAAGGAGTGTTCTTTCTTAAGCGAACTAAAGAGGAAAGTAAGATAAAAAAACTGAAACGGAGGTAGTATATATATGATTATCATA
Organism: Anisodus tanguticus; assembly: GCA_034509755.1. Classification (NCBI taxonomy): domain Eukaryota; kingdom Viridiplantae; phylum Streptophyta; class Magnoliopsida; order Solanales; family Solanaceae; genus Anisodus; species Anisodus tanguticus. The sequence continues at coordinate 49,174,368 of CM067552.1, read as the reverse complement.
AGTAGATATATAATAGTACGATTTGGTGATAGGTAAAAAATTATCATGTGATGTTCCTGGTGCCTACATATCATAAAAATACATTCTCGAGTAGTCAACGAAGATGGACTAACGAAGTAGTTGTCTCAATCATAAAATTGGGGGGATAATGTTGCATGAGATTCTGACAACTAAATTATATTTTAATTTAGGTTGCAAGTGCCATATTTTTAATATTTCATATAGTATACTCCCTCCGTTTTAAAAAGATTGTGTTGTTTGACTTAACACAAAGTTTTAAAAAATAGGAATTTTTTTTGAATCTAGTGGTCTTAAATAAAAAATGTGTTGAATGTACAAAAATGACATTTTTTCTTGCGGTCTTAAATATGTCATATGGAAAGTTGGAAAGAAAGAATAAACAAAAATAAAAAATAGCCTTTTTGAAACGGACTAAAAAAAAAGTAAAACAAACTTTTTTGAAATGAAAGGATTAATAATTTAGTTGCGGGGCAGAAATAATGGACAGTGGCCCAATCGGCAGTGGACAGTGGCCCATCTCGGGAGCCCATCACGGTTACAGTGGGCAGATTGCAATCTTGTAGATATGGTATATATATTTGTAGTATATTATAGTGTAAAGGTTACCTTAATTAGTATTGTACACTTACCATAATTGTATAATTAGAATTATGGTAGAATAAGGTTTTAGGAATAGAATAGGAATAGGATTCTCCTATTTTGTAACTTGTATATATAACTTTCAATTAATGAAAATAATCAAGAGGATTATTTCTTTCATGGTATCAAGAGACTAGGTGTAACAAAATTTTTCTCCCAAATTTTGTGCCCTCTCTCGGCCGAAACCCCCCCTCGGGTTTCTTGTCCAAATTTCGTCTTCCGCTCTAAAAAATCTCTCTTACTATTCCCAAATTTCCCCTCCTTCTTTGTTCTTTCAATATGTCTAAGAACAATTTTCATCCTGCCCTCATGGTTTCTAACGTCAAGAACAGTATCCCTATTGTGCTTGAGATGGAAAACGTCCAATATGTGATGTGGGTAGAATTATTTAAAATTCACGCTATCTCCCATCAAGTTATCCATCACATAATTCCTCCCGCTATACCTCTTCCCGAGGAGGATCCTCAGTTATGGATTACTCTTGATGCTACCGTTCTCCAGTGGAATTATTCCACTATTTCGATTGACCTCTTACAGACGATTATTGAGCCGGATACCACGGCTATGGCTACCTGGAATAGATTGCGTGACATATTCCAAGATAACCAACATTCACGTGTTGTCACACTAGAGCAGGAATTCTCTCTAGTTCACATGGAAGAATTTCCAAACGTCTCTGCATATTGCAAGAAACTCAAGGAGTTGGCGGACCAACTCCCTAACGTTGGTGCACCTATGACAAATAATCGTCTGGTTCTACAACTGGTTGCCGGTCTTTCTGAGGCCTATAATGGCGTTGGGACTCTCCTTCGTCAAAGCAACCCACTTCCCGCTTCATGCTTACTTTGGAAGAAGCCGGTTTGGCTAAAAAGGCGGCTACCGGAGCAAGCTCCGTCGGCCTAATGACGTCCTCCACAAATTCTTCGGGTTTTGTTGATAATTCGGGCCAAAACCATACTCATGGTGGTGGCAAAAATAATTGTAAGAATAATAACAAAAATCGTGAGGGCAAACGCGGCGGTTCCGGTGGGCAGCAAGCAGGCAGTGGGCCCCATCCAGTGAACAGTGGCCCTCTACCCTATTGGTCCCAACAGTGGGGCCCATGGCAGTGGGGGTGGGGCAATGGGCCGTCGGCCAGCAGCCCCTACTTTCCAACAACTCCCGGCAGCCAGTGGGCTGGCCAGCCTTTCAGGCCCAACAATCAGCAGTTGCGGCCCACTGGCCACTGGCCTAGTAACGCCAGTTCCAGTAGCTACGGCCCAGTCCTGGAATACTTGAGCCCCGACCTCCGAAAGCTCACCACGCAGCAGGCCCCACTCAGACCGATATCGAGGCCGCAATGCACACATTGGGTTTGACTCAACCGAACCCAAATTGGTATATGGACACCGATGCCACTATCCACATGACTTCCGATTCAAGTACTCTCTCATCTTATTCCAATTTGAGCAACCCTCTGGGTATAATTGTTGGTAATGGCAACTCTATTCTAATTTAGGGTTATGGTCAGAAAACGTTATCTCCCCCCAATCCACCCCTTATCTTGAAAAATACTTTACTTGCCCCCAAATTGATTAAAAACTTAGTGTCTGTCCGAAAGTTCACCACTGACAATTCCGTTTCTGTTGAATTTGATCCTTTTGGTTTCTCTGTGAAGGATTTCAAGACGGGGATTCATCTCATGAGGTGTGATAGTAGGGGGGATCTTTATCCTATCACACCCGGTTTCAGTCCATCGAGTCAAGTTTTTGCCATCAACCTTTGCAGCCATTTCTCCTTCCTTGTGGCATGCTCGCCTTGGTCATCAGGGATCCTCTATTTTATCAGTTTTAGATAAAAATAGTTTTATTTCTTGTAAGGGTATGAGTCGTACTCCAATTTGTCAATCTTGTTCTTTAGGAAAAATTGTTAAGTTACCATTTGTAAACTCAAATTCTTATACTTCAATGCCATTTGATATTATTCATAGCGACCTATGGACGTCTCCTATTCTAAGTTCGTTGGGTCATCGATATTATGTTCTTTTTTGGATGATTATTCTAAATTTTTGTGGACGTTTCCAATTGCAAATAGATCTCAAGTATTTTCCTTCTTCATAAAATTTAGAGCATTCAATAGAACACAATTCGAAAGAGAAATAAAAAATATTCAGTGTGATAATGGAAAAGAGTATGACAATAGGGAGTTTCGGGAGTTCTGTGCCAATAATGGGATCAATTTTCATTTTTCGTGTCCTCATACATCTTCACAAAATGGGTAAGCCGAACACAAAATTCGTTCTATAAATAACATTGTCCGAACTCTCTTAATTCATGCTTCCGTACCCCCATATTTTTGGCATCATGCTCTTCAAATGGCAACATATCTCCTTAACATAATTTCTTCCAAAGGTCTGACATATTCTTCCCCCCTCCATATTTTATATAATAAAAATCCGTCTTATTCTCATCTTCGGGTTTTTGGGTGCTTATGTTATCTGTTATTCCCTTCAACCACAATTAACAAACTTCAGGCCCAGTCTACTCCGTGTGTGTTTTTGGGTTATCCGTCTAATCATCGTGGTTACAAATGCTTTGATTTATCCTCCAGGAAAATCATAATTAATCGCCATGTAATTTTTTATGAAACCCAATTTTCATTTACTAAAGTTCATACTCCCGAGCCAAGTTCGTATAATTTTTTGGATGATGGCATATCCCCGTATATTACTCACCATTTTTCGGACATATCCCGCACCCAAAATTCTCCAGCGGACCCACTGTCCGCTGGCCCCACTGTCCCGTCACGCTTTCTGGGCCATCGGGATCATTCCCGCCGATTGGGACAGGTCCCACCCACTGAACTGGTCCAAGGGTCGCTCCAGATTGCCGATTCGGGCCAGGATGCCCACTGTCTGCTGGCCAGTCCGTCCCGAGCCCAGCAAATTCCCAAAATTCACTCAATTCTTCCTTGAGTCATAGACCGGTCACTCGTAGTCAGCGGGGTATTTTTACACCTAAAAGACATTTTAATTTACATTCTAATGTCTCTAAATCCCCATTGCCCCGTAATCCTGTGTCCGCCTTAAACGACCCGAATTGGAAAATTGCTATGACTGATGAATATAATGCTCTTATTGATAATAAGACGTGGGAGTTGGTGCCCCGTCCATCTGGTATTGTTATCAGGTCTATGTGGATTTTTGCTCATAAGGAGAATTCAGATGGGTCATTTGCTCGACATAAGACGCGGCTTGTGGGTGATGGTAAGACTCAGCAGGTTGGGGTAGATTGTGGGGAGACATTTAGTCCGGTGGTCAAATCGTCTATCATTCGCATTGTGCTTAGCTTGGTTCTTTCAAAGGCATGGCCTATTAATCAGTTGGATGTCAAGAATGCTTTCCTACATGGTGATCTCAAGGAAACAATCTATATGCATCAGCCGTTGGGATTTAGGGATCCTAACCGTCCTCATCACGTCTGTTTGTTGAAGAAGTCCTTATATGGGCTTAAGTAGTCGCCACGGGCCTGGTATACAAGGTTTGCTGACTATGTTTAGACCATTGGGTTCACTCACAGCAGGTCAGACAATTCTTTGTTCATCTACCGACGTGGTTCATCCTTGGCCTACACTGACTGCCTCTTCCGATGCCTTACGCCAGTCTATCATGACCATGCTCAGCTCTGAGTTTGCTATGAAAGACTTAGGGCCCTTGAGTTACTTTTTGGGGATTGCTGTCAAGCGTCATTCAGATGGATTGTTCTTGTCTCAACGAAAGTATGCGGCTGAGATCATCGAGAGAGCCGGGATGTCCTCCTGTAAGTCCACTTCCACTCCAGTTGATGCTAAGCCCAAGATTGGTGCCGCGGCCGGCGTCCCTTACGAGGATCCGACCCGCTATCGCAGTCTTGCAGGGGCCCTTCAGTATTTAACCTTTACCAGACCGAATATTACGTATGCTGTTCAGCAGGTGTGTTTATTCATGCATGATCCCAGATTTGAGCACATGAATGCAATCAAACGCATCATTCGGTATATTCAGGGTACACTGGACTATGGTCTGCATTTGTATCATTATCTACATCCACACTTGTCTCATACACAGATGCTGATTGGGGTGGTTTTCCAAACACCAGACTGTCTACGTCTGGCTATTGTATGTTCCTTGGCAACAACTTGGTTTCCTGGTCTGCGAAGCGTCAGGCGACTCTATCCCGCTCAAGTGCCGAGGCTGAATATCGAGGGGTAGTCAATGTGGTCTCAGAATCATGTTGGTTACGTAATTTGCTTGTAGAGATTTATTGTCCAATTCAAAAGGAAACCTTGGTTTATTGCGATAATATTAGTGTCATCTACCTTTCTGGTAATCCGGTTCAGCACCAACGCACTAAACATATCGAGATGGACATTCACTTTGTCCGTGAAAAGGTTGCCCGGGGTCAGGTACGCGTCTGTCACGTCCCGTCGAGATATCAGATTGCAGACATCTTTACAAAGGGTCTTCCCTAGGTCATTTTTGAAGATTTTAAGGACAGTCTCAGCGTTCGAAGACCGCCCGCTATGACTGCGGGGGTGTGTTAAACAAGATAGTATACCCGTGATATACACTTAATATACAGAAATGTATATCACAGGAATACAGAAGCAGTGGCCCAGCTCGGTAGTGGACAGTGGCCCAATCGGCAGTGGACAGTGGCCCATCTCGGGAGCCCATCACAGTTACAGTGGGCAGATTGCAATCTTGTATATATGGTATATATATTTGTAGTATATTGTAGTGTAAAGGTTACCTTAATTAGTATTGTACACTTATCATATTTGTATAATTAGAATTATGGTAGAATAAGGTTTTAGGAATAGAATAGGAATGGGATTTTCCTATTTTGTAACTTCTATATATAACTTTCAATTAATGAAAATAATCAAGGGGATTATTTCTTTCAGTTATGATGCATTCTATATATTTTTAATTTAAAACAACAATATTCAAAAGTCTACTTTGGTAAATTTCGAGTCAAATTAAAACCTGACAAATAAATTAAAATGGAAGGATTATTTCAAATTTTTACTTATGTTCAACCAGTCTACACATGAATTCAGACTAAAAATGGAACATCAATCGAGTTGTAAGATACAAGAATTCTGTCATTTCTTGCAAGTAGTGATTCGAGAGGGATGATCGGTCCATATGCCATTGAACAAGTGGACAACTATGACCCCTAGTGGACTGGTATTGTGATATAGGTATGCAAATTAATGCTTCTATGATAATTGAATTGTACATGCAAAAATAATTGCACTCAAACTTGTATATCAGTACTGAGAAGTGAATCCAAAATATTAAATTGGCTTAATGCATATGTGGATTCTTAAACTTGTTCGGTTTTTTTATTTTAATACATCCACTAAGCCATGTTCCTATTGAACCCCTGAATTTATACTCAAGTGTGTCTATTAAACACAACCCGACTGACATGACATAAATCGAGAATTTCATTTTTTAAACCTCGCGCGTGAATGTCAAGCGCATCCTACATGAAAAATTCTACCAATTAAAATAGCTCACTCCCTATATTCACACAGATCTTAAGATCAACTCTTATGCATACTAATCAAATTAAGAACCAAAGCAGCTCATAGTTGCAGAACGTGAAGCAAGGTTAAAAAAAATAAAACTCTCAATTTATGTCATGTCAATTGGATTGTGTTTAATAGACACACTTGAGGATGAGTTCGGGGGTTCAATTAGAACAAGACTTAGTTGATGTGTCAAAATAAAAAATCGGGCAAGTTTAAGGATCCACATATGCATTAAGCCTATTAAATTTATGGATTCAAAAATTTTTAGTCTTTTAAAATTATTGACTTTTAAATTAATAATTCCTATATTTTAAATTAATTTAAATTTTAATACAAATACAGAATTTAGACTCCTCCTTTCCTTCGAATTTTTTGTTGAGCTTATCCCCCCTTTCCAGTTAGTGCAGTTTGTATATATTTGAACTGTCTATAATCTTAGTAGCTTAGTTGTTTGACTGTCTGAATTCTCATCATATTGTTGATGGTTCGATTCCCAGCCTTGTAATCACCTCTCCCATTTGCCCTTTTCCTACCCCTATATAATGAAACAATTATGTGTATGTATGTATGTATACCCTTGTTAGCCGAGCTGTTTTCTTCCGCCTAAAGTCACTGAATGAAGTCCTCCGTTTCTTTTGGATGTGCTGACCCGCAGTGAGGTAGAGATGGGTAAGTGACATATGGAATATGCCGATGACAACAACATGTCGTAGAAGGAGATAACAAGTGGAGCCAACGACCCACTAAGACTAACTTATCTATAACTACTATTGAGTTTGGCCGAACCCATAACCGTAACGCTAGCTTACCCCAAACAACTTGTACAGTGTACATATTATAACACTAACGTTCTCAATGTGCATGCCCATGTATTCGCTCATCCCTAACTATCCGTTGAGTCCAAATATATGATTACTTTTTCAATTGAAGTTCTAAAATGTTAAGAGTCCCACATCGGATATGAAATGGGAATATTGACTTCTTATACGGACTTGGACAATCCTCACCCTACAAACTAGCTTTTCGGGTTGAGTTAGGCTCAAGATCCATTCTTTACATGTCTTGGGCCTAACTCAACCCCAAAATCTAGCTTGTACGGTGAGGATTGTCTAAGTCCATATAAGGCGTCCATGTTCCCATTCGATGTGAGACTCTTAAGACTCCCCCGCACGTCCAGACCTTGTTAACTGGAGCGTGAAAAATATAATTTGGGGTCCAACATTGATGAACAAAGAATTGGAATGAGTCTGACTCTGATACCATATAAAGAATGGATCTTGGGCCTATTCAACCCCAAAAGCTAATTTTTAGGATGAGGATTGTCCAAATCCATATAAGGAGTCCATGTTCTCATTTCATATCCGATGTGGGACTCTTAACATAAAAGTCCATGAGAACTTTAATTTTTAAATTTTAGGGGATTTAAGGATCGAGTCTATAATTAAGTTTCAATACCAAATTCCATGATATAAAGGTTAAAACTAGTACTGTATAAACATGTATTTAACCATACATGGCACTAAAATTGTTACCTCAAGGCTAGTTCTTAGATTTCTAGTCAAAACCCTTCAAATCTTAGATCAAAATCTAAAATATTGGTCAAAAGTTATGCTAAATTTATTATTGTTCATTTTATATCAGGGGTTTTTGACTATTCCATTAGTTCGCGATCACGATCTCTCCTAAAAAGTAATGGAGCCTCACCCACCTTTTATTGTTGGAAATTATGACTCGGAATCTTATGCCCCCCCCCCCCCCCCCCCATTTTTATGATATACTTCATTGTTTAATTTTCGTTGATACTCTAAAATGTATTTTTATGGTACGTAGGCACCAGAAATATCACATAATAATTTTTTATCAATTACTAAATCATATTGTATATCTACATACAATAATTAAAAATATACTCCATCCGTTTCAATTTGTTTATATTACTTTTGTTTTTAGTTCATTTTAAAAAGAATATCTCTATCCGTTTTTGTCAACTTTTTAATTTCAACATTCCATACATGACATATTTAAAGGTTAACGATGTTAAAGATTAATTAATTACTATATGTATGTATGTATATCCTTGTTAGCCGAGCTGTTTTCTTCCGCCTAAAGTCACTGAATGAAGTCCTCCGTTTCTTTTGGATATGCTGACCCGCAGTGAGGTAGAGATGGGTAAGTGACATATGGAATATGCCAATGACAACAACATATCGTAGAAGGAGATGACAAGTGGAGCCAACGACCCACTAAGACTAACCTATCTATAACTACTATTGAGTTTGGCCGAACCCGTAACTATAACGCTAGCTTACCCCAAACAACTTGTACATATTATAACACTAACGTTCTCAATGTGCATGCCCATGTATTCGCTCATCCCTAACTATCCGTTGAGTCCAAATATATGATAACTTTTTCAATTGAAGTCCTAAAATGTTAAGATTCCCACATGGATATGAAATGGGAACATGGACTCCTTATATGGACTTGGACAATCCTCACCTTACATGCTAGCTTTTGGGGTTGAGTTAGGCCCAAAAATTAGCTTTTAGGATGAGGATTGTCCAAGTCCATATAAGGAGTCCATGTTTTCATTTTATATCCGATGTGCTACTCTTAACATAAAAGTCCATGAGAACTTTAATTTTTCAATTTTAGGGATTTAAGGAGAGTCTATAATTAAGTTTCAATACCAAATTCCATGTTATAAACGTTAAGACTAGTACTTTATAATCCTGTATTTAACCATACATGGCACTAAAATTGTTACCTCAAGGCTAGTTCTTAGATTTCTAGTCAAAACCCTTCAAATCTTAGATCAAAATCTAAAATATTGATCAAAGGTTGTGCTAAATTTATTATTGTTCATTTTATATCAGGGGGTTTTGACGATCCTATTAGTTCGCGATCACAATCTCTCCTAAAAAGTAATGGAGCCTCACACACCTTTTATTGTTGGAAATTACGACTCGGAATCTTATGTTTTTATGATATACTTCATTGTTTGATTTTCATTGATACTCTAAAAATGTATTTTTATGGTACGTAGGCACCAGAAATATCTAGGGCTGGCCAGTGGGCCGGGACAGCCCGACCCCGCCAAAAAAAAAAAAAAAAATTTACGAGGGCGGGACTCGAACTCGGGACGGGACGATGTCTCGTCCCGCGAGACCCGAGCCCGCCCCAGGCCCGCGAGACCCGAGCCCGCCCCGACCCCGACCCCGACCCCGCCTCGCCCTTTGCAAAAATGGCCGTTGCACCAACGGCCATTTTAGATTATGGCCGTTGGCAACGGCCATTTTAGCCCCCCCCTCCCCCAACCCCCTACCCCTTAATATTTATTTTTAACCCATAAGTTATTATATTTACACTTTAACCCAATTTTTCAACTATAAATAACTCATTTTCTCTTCATCTTTCTCACAAATCTTCCTACAATCTCTCTAATTTCTCAATATATCTCTCTACAATTCTACATTGTTTGCTAAATATTCAATTTTATTTATTCATTTGGGAATTGGTAGTGAAGTTGGCAACTAGCTTGAGGATCTTCCATCGAGCAAAGTTTCAATTTTCAACCTCTCGATTACACGTCGACGTTACGTCGCGTTTGGTACATTCGTTCCTTCATTAAATTATTATTGTCTCGTTTATTTAGTTTAGATCACTTAATTTTATTGTCTTTAATTATTTATTTATTATCATAATTAAAATGGAAGGATTAAAAGGTATGTTTAAGGGTAAGGGTAAGGGTGCTTCTTCTAGTAGGGGCAACCAGGGCAAGGGTACTTCTTCTAGTCATCTTATTCCTACACATGATGATTTTGTTGATACTCAACATTTTCCTACAATACCATTAGATTTAGACCAGGAGCTATTTTCTGGAACTCAAGAAGACTTTAATTTAGACGATGATCTAGATGATATACCCACTAATGTTGATGACAACACACCCACTAGTGCACCTTCAACTGAAATACCTCCTATTCCCCCTAGTATGAGACGAGGTCCAAAAAAACGACCATTAAAATCAGATGCATGGACATTTTTTGATAGGGACGTAGAGAATCAAGTAGCCATATGTAAAATTTGTAAAAATGTTTTAAAATTTAAAACTGGAAAAGGTCACGGTGGGACGGGGGGTTTAATTAGACACGTAGTAAGTGCTCATCCAAATAGGTATGCCCAATACCGAGGCTTCAAAACAGGTGCGCAAACGCCGCTCCATCGGGACAAGGTTCACATACGATCTTCGTCCCGGACCAAGTACAGGGTCAAATTAACCCTATGACGGGGGGAATTGTAGGCTCTAAATACAATAAACATAGAGATAGGGAAGCAATATCAAAATTAGTTGTTGTGGAGGGTTTGCCTTTTTCATTTCCTTCATCTCCCGGTTTTATTCATTACATTAGAGATATATATAATCCTGCTTTTAACGGTTTTCCTAGATCAACTTGTTAAGAGAGATGTATTTAAATTCGCGCATGAATATCAACAATATTTACGTTTTTCATTATATCATTTTAATGGCAAAGTATCCATCACGTATGATATAGGTCGTAGTACTAACGGCCATGATTATTTAACTGTAACTTGTCATTGGATAGATTATAAATGGTCTATGCAAAAACGTATTTTAGCGTATAGATATATAGATGATAGGCACACTTTGGTACTTTTATTGCGAAAATATTTATCAAGTGTGCGATTATTACGGAATTACCGATAAAATTATGACTATTACATTAGATAACGCTTCTAGTAACAATTACGCAATTACAATTTTAAAAAATAGTTTAACTCCGTCTTTTCCAGACCATTTTCATATAAAATGCGCGTGTCATATATATAACTTAATTGTAAAGGATGGTCTATCACTTTTTGAAGACATTCTTAGTAAAATACAATTTGCTATAAACTTTATTTTTAAAAGTAATAAAGTACAACGTAGAAAAGAATATAAAAAAATTTGTCATGATTGCCAACTACCTTTTAGAAAAATTCCACAAGAAGTATCCACTAGGTGGAATTCTTTATACGAGCAACTACTTGTTGCTTATGACTATAAATTACCTATAACTTTATTTTTTAACTCTCATAATAAAAAGCCACTGATATGATTTTAGATAGTGATTGGGAAAAAATTTCCGAACTTATTGTATTTTTAGAGAAATTTTTTCAAGCAACAAAAGAATTTTCCGGTATATATTATCCTACTATTTCAACTATGTTATTTTATATAACTCTAATATTTTTATTACTTAGTGAATATATGGAAAAACCAAATTATAAGGCAGCTATTAAAAAAATGTTTCTCAAAATAAAAAAATATTTTATTCCTATTCCCTCTATTTATATTATTGGTTCTCGTATTAAATCCTACTATTAAAATAGACGGTACAAAATCACTAATTGAAACTATTTACGATTGTATAGAAGTACTACCACCTCCAAGTCCCAAAAATCTAAATCACCCACCACCTATTGAACAAACTAAAGAAGAAGTATTGTCTAGCGTAGAACACCAATGCAAAAATATATATAGATTTTATCAACAAGAAAATGCTAGTAACTTACCGGCTTCCATACCATCTTCTTCATCTTCAACACAACCTCACAAAAGACATGTCGTTTCTGCGGCTAGTATTGAAAGCCTCGAAATAGAATGTGCGGCCGTACCTCTACTACTAACCAAATTAGCGAGTTGGATATTTTTGTTTTGCAGGGGTTCTGTACCGTATCAAGAAGTTATCAATGAAGATGGACATGAAGACTTGCCGAAATCGGAGGGGGAATGAGAAGACCTTTCCGACACTTTCAATGTTGGCTCGAGATGTTTTGAACATTCAAGCGTCGTCAACTGCGCGCGAAAGCGCTTTTTCTGCAGCGAGATATCAAATAGGAGACCACGAGACACTCATTAGCCGGAGACGACTTGGAAATTGCGGTATTATTCGAGATTGGATACGAGCGGAGCGGAGAAGGTGCGGTCAACCGGAGATCAACGAAGAAGATGATGAAAACTACAACGAAATCTTAACCGAAGGTAGTGGAAGCGACGTGGATCAATTTGACCAACAAATACCAATTCCAACCGAAGAACCACATGAAATCATCAAGCAATTAGAACAGGTTTTTTTGAGAATGTAATTTTTTTAATTGTAATTTTATTATGTAATTTGTAACTTTTGGACAACACCACAAAGTTGCAATTTAGATTTTAGACAATTGTATTTGTATTACAAAAAAATCATATGTCTATTAAATAATATAAGAGGCACAAAAACAGCCTTGGAATGTTTTTATTACACTATCTTGTTTTGTTTATTGAGTTTTTTTTTATACATATGTTATTTTAAAAAAAAAAAAAAAAAAAAAAACCCGCCGTATCCCGACCCGAGCCCGACCCCGCCCCGAGCCCGCCCGACCCGAGCCCGACGGGATCGGGATCGAAGCGGACTTGCTCCGATCCCGCCGACCCGACCCCGCCAGAGACCGCCAGACCCGACCCCGCCCCTTCTCCCGTCCCGCCCCGACCCCGACACCGCCAGACCCGAGCCCGGCCCACTGGCCAGCCCTAGAAATATCACATAATAATTTTTTATCAATTACTAAATCATAATATATACCTACATACAGTAATTAAATATATACTCCATCCGTTTCAATTTTTTTAGATTCTTTTCTTTTTAGTTCATTTAAAAAAAAATATCTCTATCCGTTTTTGTCAACTTTTTAATTTCAACATTCCATACATGACATATTTAATGGTTAACGATGTTAAAAATTAATTAATTACTGTGAGAAACGTTTTATAATTAATATAGTAACGTCTATAAAAAAGTATTGCTTAGCATTACAAAAGTAGGAGTATTGATAAGCGTTTTAAAAAAGTACTGATTAGCCTTAAAAAATACTAATTAGCCTTACACAAAGTATTGATTAGCCTTAAAAAAAAGTACCGATTAGCTAAATAAGTACTCCAAGTAACCACTTATCATTTCATACTGTTAATCATTAAATTTTTTGTTCGTTGAAATTTTTGAATAAAATAATATTTAATAAGTTTCTGCGGAATACATTTGTTCTAGTTCGGTAAAAAATTTAAAAATGTATTATTTTAGTGAACGGATTGAAATAATATCTTACTTCGGTCGAAAATTCATTCCCATGCATGTTATTATTCATTATTTCTGCCCCGCCACTATTTATATTACTCCCTCCATTTCAAAAAGTTTGTTTTACTTTTTTTTTTAGTCCGTTTCATAAAGACTGTCTTTTTCTTTTTTTGGTAATTCTTTCTTTCAAACTTTTCATATGCCATAATTAAGACCACAAGAAAAAATGTCATTTTTGTACATTCAAAACATATTTAATTTAAGATCACTAAATTAAAAAAAATTCTCCTACATTCTTAAACTTTGTATCAAGTCAAACCAGATAATCATTTAAAACGGAGGGAGTATACTACATGAAAATTTTAAAAAATGGCACTTGCAACCTAAATTAAAATATAATTTAGTTGTCAGAATCTTATGCAACATTATCCCCCCAATTTTATGATTGAGACAACTACTTCATTAGTCAATCTTCGTTGACTACTCTAAAATGTATTTTTATGATATGTAGGCACCAGGAACATCACATGATAATTTTTTACCAATTATCAAATCGTACTGTTATATATCTACTTATGATAATCCAATATACTCCATCCGTTTCAATTTATTTATCTTACTTTCTTCTTTAGTTCGCTTAACAAAGAACGCCCCTTTTTCTTTTTAACAATTCTTTAACAATAACTTTTCACATGACAGGTTTAAAATCACGTAATTAAAAAATATTATAATGCATTCAACATATTTTTAATTTAAAACAATAATACTCAAAAGTCTACTTTGTTAAATTTTGAGTCAAATTAAAATATGACAGATAAATTAAAATGGAAGGATTATTTCAATATTTGACTTATGTTCAGCCAGTCTACACTAAAAATGGAACATCAATCGAGTTGTAAGATACAAGAATTTTGTCATTTCTTGCAAGTAGTGACTCGTGAGGGATGATCGGTCCATATGCCAATGAACAAGTGGACAACTATGACCCCTAGTGGACTGGTATTGTGATCTAGGTATGCAAATGAATGCTTCTATGATAATTGAATTGTACATGCACAAATTATTGCACTCAAACTTGTATATCAGTACCGAGAAGTGAATCCAAAATATTAAATTGGCTTAATGCATATGTGGATTTTTAAATTTGTCCGGTTTTTTTATTTTAATACCGAAAACTAAGTCTTGTTCCTATTGAACCCATGAACTTATACTCAAGTGTGTCTATTAAACACAATTCGACTAAAATGACATAAATCGAGAATTTCATTTTTTAACCTTGCGCGTGAATGTCAAGCGCATCCTGCATGAAAAATTCTACCAATTAAAACAGCTCACTCCCTATATTCACACAGATCTTAAGCTCAACTCTTATGCATACTAATCAAATCAAGAACCAAAGCAGCTAATAGTAGCAGAACGTGAAGCAAGGTTAAAAAAAATAAAACTATCGATTTATGTTATGTCAGTTGGATTGTGTTTAATAGACACACTTGAGGATGAGTTCGTGGGTTCAATAGGAACAAGGCTTAGTTGATGTGCCAAAATAAAAAAATCGGGCAAGTTTAAGGATCCATATATGAATTAAGCCTATTAAATTCATGGATTCAAAATTTCTTAGTCTTTTAAAATTATAAACTTTTAAATTAATAATTCCTACATTTTCTTTTAATTTAAATTTTAATACATATACAGAATTTTGACTCCTCCTTTCGTTCGATTTTTTTGTTGAGCTTATCCCCCTTTCCAATTAGAGCAGTTTGTATATAGTTGAACTGTCGAGAATATTAGTAGCTTAGTTGGTTGACTGTCTAAATTCTCATCTTATTGTTGATGGTTCGATTACCAACCTTGTAATCACCTCCCCCATTTGCCCTTTCCCTACCACTATATAATGAAACTATTATGTGTGTATGTATGTATACCCTTGTTAGCTTAGTTGTTTTCTTCCGCCTAAAGTCAGTGAATGAAGTCCTCATTTTCTTTTGGATGTGCGGACCCTCAGTGAGATAGAGATGGGTAAGTGACATATGGAATATGCTGATGACAACAACATGTCGTAGAAGGAGATAACAAGTGGAGCCAACGACCCACTAAGACTAACCTATCTATAACTACTATTGAGTTTGGCCGAACCTGTAACCGTAACGCTAGCTTACCCCAAACAACTTGTACATATTATAACACTAACGTTCTCAATGTGCATGCCCATGTATTCGCTCATCCCTAACTATCCGTTGAGTCCAATTATATGATAACTTTTTCAATTGAAGTCCTAAAATGTTAAGAGTCCACATCAGATATGAAATGGGAACATGGACTCCTTATAAGGACATGGACAATTCTCACCCATTCTTTACATGTTTTGGGCCTAACTCAACCCAAAAATTAGCTTTTCGGATGAGGATTGTCCAAGTCCATATAAGGAGTCCACGTTTTAATTTTATATCTGATGTGGTACTCTTAACATAAAATTCCATGTTATAAACGTTAAAACTAGTACTTTATAATCCTGTATTTAACCATACATGGCACTAAAATTGTTACCTCAAGGCTAGTTCTTAGATTTCTAGTCAAAATCCTTCAAATCTTAGATCAAAATCTAAAATATTGGTCAAAAGTTGTGCTAAATTTATTATTGTTCATTTTATATCAGGGGTTTTGACGATCCTATTAGTTCGCGATCACGATTTCTCCTAAAAAGTAATGGAGCCTAACACACCTATATTGTTGGAAATTACGACTCGGGATCTCATGCGCCCCCAATTTTATGATATACTTCATTGTTTGATTTTCGTTGATACTCTAAAATGTATTTTTATGGTACATAGGCACCAGAAATATCAAATAATATTTTTTTATCAATTACTAAATCATATTATATATCTACATACAGTAATTAAATATATACTCCATCCGTTTCAATTTTTTTAGATAACTTTTCTTTTTAGTTCATTTTAAAAAGAATATCTCTATCCGTTTTTGTCTACTTTTTTATTTCAACATTCCATACATGACATTTATTGAATGGTTAACGATGTTAAAGATTAATTAATTACTGTGAGTAACGTTTTATAATTAATATAGTAACGACTATAAAAAAGTATTGCTTAGCATTACAAAAGTTGGAGTATTGATAAGCGTTTTAAAAAAGTACTGATTAGCCTTAAAAAATACTACTTAGCCTTACACAAAGTATTGATTAGCCTTAAAAGAAGTACCGATTAGCTAAATAAGTACTCCAAGTAACCACCTATCCTTTAATACTGTTAATCCTTAACTTTTTTGTTCGTTCGATTTTTTGAATAAAATAATATTTAATAAGTTTCTGCGGAATACATTTGTTCAAGTTCTGTAAAAAAAATTAAAATGTATTATTTTAATAAACGGACTGAAATAATGTCCTTACTTTGATCGAAAATTCATTCCCATGCATGTTATTATCCATTATTTCTGCCCCGCCACTAAATTATTACTCCCTCCATTTCAAAAAGTTTGTTTTACTTTTTTTTTTAGTCCGTTTCAAAAAGACTGTCTTTTTCTTTTTTGGTAATTCTTTCTTTCAAACTTTTCATATGCCATATTTATGACCACAAGAAAAAATGTGTATATTCAACACATATTTAATTTAAGACCACTAGATTCAAAAAAATTTCCCTATTTTCTTAAATTTTGTGTCAAGTCAAACAAGATAATCATTTAAAACGTAGGGAGTATAATACATGAAAAATTAAAAAAAATGGCACTTGCAACCTAAATTAAAATATAATTTAGTTGTCAGAATCTTTTGCAACATTATCCCCCAATTTTATGATTGAGACAACTACTTCATTAGTCAATCTTCGTTGACTACTCGAAAATGTATTTTTATGATATGTAGGCAGGCACCAGGAACATCACATGATAATTTTTTACCAATTATCAAATCGTACTATTATATATCAACTTATGATAATCAAATATATACTCGTTCCGTTACAATTTATTTATCTTATTTTCTTCTTTAGTTTGCTTAGCAATGAACGCCCCTTTTTCTTTTTAACAATTCTTTAACAATAACTTTTCACATGACATGTTGAAGATCAATGATTGAAAAATGTTATGATGCATTCTATATATTTTTAATTTAAAATAGCAATATTCAAAAGTCTACTTTATTAAATTTCGAGTCAAATTAAACCAGACAAATAAATTAAATTGGAAGGATTATTTCAATTTTTGACTTATGTTCAACCAGTCTACACATGAATTCAGACTAAAAATGGAGCATCAATCGAGTTGTAAGATACAAGAATTTTGTCATTTCTTGCAAGTAGTGACTCGTGAGGGATGATCGGTCCATATGGCATATAACTGCAATTTTTCTACGGATTTCTACGGGGTATCTTTCATCATCTAATGACCTTAAAGAGGGTAAGGATATAGATGATAACATACTTAAGTTATCTTTAAAGTCTATCAAATAACAAACATGTAACATGACAACAATTACTATTAAATCAAAATTCATTTTTTTAATTTTAAAAGTCTATAATCTTCAACCAATATTAATATCATAATTGCAGAGACTACACTTATCAAGATTATAATTAAAAACATATAGTCTAAAAATCATATCTCTTATAGATTTTTCAGGTCACTGGAATGCTCACTCACAGTATCTCTTGACTCCCTTTCTTCTTCATTGATAACGGGATAAATGGCCTAGGTGCTAGGAAACTCAACAGACTCTTCCTAAAAATCCTTTAGAGATGAGGGTTTTTGGACTAGTATGATTCAAAGTATAAACTTTCAATGTGTTCTTTCTCTGGTATTATAATATTGTTATTGCTATGAATTATAGACTAAGAAAGTGTTTAACTAAGCATGGGAGAAAATATTCAGAAGATAGAAGTTTATGTATTTCAAAAGTTGGTTTCAAATGTTATATTGAGGCTCTTTATATAGATATCCTCGGCTGATTACATTATCGCTACGTTACAAAAACAAAGAGATAAGTACTACTTTTTTAAAAGTCTAAAAGTGTACAGTATCTTGTCTTCCATAATTTCAGATATTTCTTAAAGTTGTTTGTCTTTGTTGTAGATTTGTCAAAATTGTCAGATGTTATCTTCGTTCTTGATTCTTCGTGGGTATGGCGACTTTTATAATTGCTGAGGGCGGCTGCTGCATTCCACAAGTGTTTTGCAAGCTGTCTTCCATTTGATCTCGGATGTCTTTTGTAGTATAGATTGTAATATATGGTAATATATGGGTTTACTGTAGTTAGACTACATTAAGCCGTATCAAAATTTTACATTGTGGCTTAATGTAGTTAAACTACATTGGGCCGTATCATGCAAAGGGATCAGACGATTTTTCTCCTTTTATTGTAGTATTAGTGACATTGTTAACATGTTTAGTACTGATCACAAGTCTTTTCTTCTGACCTATTATCATCTGCTATTGTTCCAATATTTCCTTGGCATGTTTATGTTTCAGGTTTATATAATCATGTCATGGAGATTTGTCAAATCAATAGCATCTTGTGATACTATATCATTATTGTAGTATAAGATTATTAGTTCTTCCACATCTCCACCTTTAGTAGTCTTCAATCTTTGATTTTAAAGTTAACAGTCCAATAGTCCTTGAAATTTATCAATGGTACAAGGAATTTTCATTTTCAAATCTCCATCGTCTCCGCTAATATTACTATTTTTTCCTTTTTTAAATAGTTGACAAATTACTATAGATTTTCTTGTTAGGTCAGTAGAAACATCAAAAATTTGTATGCCGTATGTTCCCTTACCAAAGGAAACCATCATTGCTTTTACAGATTCTACAATAATACTGGGTAATTTACAATTGTTATGCAAAGTTTTATCAACTTTTATTTTGTCAATAAAGCCGTAAAGAAAGAGTTTTGTTACTATGTCAGGGTTTGCATGTTCGCTACATAAAAATCTTGGATATTTACTAAGTTTAGCACTTCGTAAAATTATGGGTTAGATTTATAGTCATAAAACTTATTTATTTTCATAAGCACTAACATAGTCAAGTGCAAATTTCAGTTTGTCACACATTGATATTGTTGAAGTTTGAGAAGATAATGGTATTGATGAAGGCATGGTTGCAAGTTTAGATGTAAAAGTCTTTGGAGTGTAGTAGGAATGTTTGGTATTTCTGTAATAGGTTTAGGGGATTTCAAGGCTTTTAGGTTTTGAAAGTCTCGTAAAGCTTTTGTAAGTTGTTTTACCAGATGTGTATTTTCTTGTAATTTGGTTGTAATAATTTCATGGTTTTGGTTGATGATTTCTACAACATTAGTGATATATTCTTCAAAATTGTCACTGGTGACTGACATCATTGTACCTGCTAATAAAATCAGCTAAAATATTCTTAGTTTCAGATATAATTTTAACAATAAAATCATAACAACAAAAAAATGATTGCCATTTTATTCTTTTGTTTAATTCTGGTAAAGGGTCTATTTTGTTCGTAATGAAAGCTCTTACTTGTGTACTATCAGTTCTAACGACAAATTTTACTGGTAATAGGTGATAATTAAATCATTTTATTCCAAATTTTACAGCTAATAGTTCATTTTCATTGATATGATATTTTTTCTGGTTTGGCTTCCATGTTCCACCTCCATATCCACAAATTAGTGGTTTTTCTTTATCTATATCATCTTTATCATAAGCTATGAGGACTGCTCCCATCCTATATCACTAGCATCAGTAAAAAGTTCTAGTTAATCTTGTTCCGTTGGTATTGTATGTTTTGGCAAGGCTTTTACTTTTTCCTTAATTTTGTTTATAGCTTTAGTATGTTCTTCCTTCCATTCGAATGTTATATTTTTTTAGTTAATTCTTGCAATGGTTTCTTAAGAGTGGTAAATATTTTATATGGTCTGAAGCATAATTTAATACTCCTAAAAATCGTTGTACTTCTTTTTTGTTTTCTAATTTATCTTAAAATTCTTTATTTTTGTCACAACATGTTCTTGCAATTGTAATCCTTCTTTATCTATAATGTACCCTAAATATTAGATACTATTTTTGAAGATTTCAGATAATAATATTCCTTGTTGTCTCACTGTTTTTATAAATTCTTCTAGATGTTTTATATGGTTTTCCAAATCATCACTATATATTAGTATGTCATCAACATATACTATACAAAATTCTGTTAATTTTCTGAACACCTGGTCCATTATTTTTTGGAATATTTGTGGTGCATTTTTTAATCCACTTTTACAATTGTGGTGCATTTGTTAATTTAATTTGCCAAAATCCACTTTTACAATCAAATTTACTAAACCATTTCTTTCCTCCTAACCTGTTAATAAGGTTTCTTTTGTATGGTAAAAAATATCGATCAAATATTATTTTTTTATTTAATTCTCTATAATCAATTACCATTCTAGCATTTCCTCTTTTTTGTTCACTATGTTTTCTTACTAAAAAGGCTTGGCTACTATGTGGGCTTTTACTTTCTTGTATCATTTTTAATTCTAATAATTCTTTTATTTGGGTTTTCAAACTCTTTTTGATCTGTTGGACTATATCTAATAGGTTTAGATCTAATTGTATCATTGAGATTTATCAATTTGATTTCAACGTATATATTTTCTTTTTCCCATAGTTATATTGGATTTTCTCCAAAAATCATTTTCAATTTATTAAGATATTTTTCTTTTAATATAGGTTATTATTCCTATCTAATCTTATGTTATGCAATCGTAATGTTTGTATTGGTAGTACTCTCTTTAATATTATCTATTTATTACAAGGCGTTTGTAAACTAAAAGTATTATTATTTTAACTTGTGTTTTAAAGAAATCTAAGAAATTATTTCATAGTAATACTTGTTGTTTCATATGATCTTCTTGATATATTATTGGTAGCCGAAATATTATTTTATCTAACATTATTCTCATATTTTCTGCTATTATATCTAATTCTTTCATTTGTTCATTAAATCCTGATACTCTTATTCTATGAGTTTTAGATCTTTTCCATATGTGCACTTCTAATACTCCTCTTCTTGCTTGACATAAGTTTGCTCCACTATCT
This sequence comes from Anisodus tanguticus, assembly GCA_034509755.1. Taxonomy (NCBI): domain Eukaryota; kingdom Viridiplantae; phylum Streptophyta; class Magnoliopsida; order Solanales; family Solanaceae; genus Anisodus; species Anisodus tanguticus. The sequence goes on along the minus strand of CM067552.1, from coordinate 49,152,974 downwards.
ATAAAGATTTTTTATTTTATCATTTTATTAGGCTTATATTCTATATTTCAATATAGATTGCTACCATCTAATTAGGTGGTTCAGTATCTTGTATTTCTATTTCTTTCATTATATTATCCATCATTTTGATTTCTTGCCATGTTACTTCATTCAATCTTTCCCTTATTCTATTAAGTTCTTGAAGGGTGTCAAAGGCTATGGAAAGTAAAAACAAGAGACGAAATAAATCGAATGTCAATTTTGTTTCCGAATGTCAGTGATAATGTCACCTGACACAAGTGACAACACTTCAATAAAACAGAAAACTTTCAAGAGTAAAATGCAGCGGAAAATAAAAAACACAAAGTTTATATTTTCATAAGTTATATGTTGATATAACTTATGATGGTCAAGGACCAGAAGTATTGTATACATATTATATACAAAATTACAAATTCCTTTCTTTACAGATTTATAATATAAAATGGAAAGGAATTAAAATTTGAAGTCGTAGATGACTTCTGCCTGAAAAATCTAACTAATTAGACATAGACAACCTCTCATTACAATTGCTTCATACAAAACTAATCTAGAATCTAAACAGCAATTGTAATGTTGGACAGAATGTTGTTGACACACTCAGGTAACATTTGTGATCCAGATTTCTGAGATGAAATCCCGAGAGCTCTCTTAATTGTTTTGCAATCTAATTCTGGATATCGATACACTGTTGTGGCCTCTCTATTTATAGCAGAGAGTTCCCTTGAAAGGTTCATCGATTGGTTGTGGAGGTTTAGGGAAAGGTGGGCAGCTTGTGGTAGATGATTAAGGAGTGAAAATCTCAACAACTTTGATTTGTTCCTTAGTCGACTTCTTCCCCAAGATTGGACTCTTTCTCCCACATTTTACACAGCTCCAATTCACCACGCCAAGTGGTTTTTACCTCACAGTAAAATATTACTGCTTACTGTGAAGTAAGAAAAAACTGTTCTAAAAAATGTTAGTCCGAATGTTATGACATTTATCCCAACATTTTTATGCATTCAAATCAGTACTTCAGAAGATATGTTGGGTCAAATGTCACGTCACCAAACCCAACATTAACAATCTCCCCATTTTTGCCTTTCTTCACAAAACTCATTACAAACCTAAACTGACTTAGGATATTGAGACAAATGTTTGTCCGACATTTGTGATCAATAATATCAATGTTATGCTCCCCCTTAACTTGTGATGGCTTTCAAGCAAACATTCGTGTACCAATTCATAGGATTAGAAAAGAAGAAAGATGTTAGCACATATATACATATCATCCACTATATACAAAACACGAATAGAAATAACCATTGTCAACAAATATCCACATCAATCCATCAAACCACTGAATAAGCATTTATAGCTTAGGTTCAACAACATCATTCAGCTTCCTCCTTGCTCATTATACAGCAGCAGCAACTTCCATCAGCTTTCTACCCCTGCACAATGCACTTCAACTTCCAAAGATCTCCCCCCTTCATCTCTGCAGCATAACAACTTCTCTGTACAGAACAACAACCTCTAGCCTTCTTCCTCAGCTCCCCCTGCATCAGCACCAACACTTTCTCTGCTTCCCCCGGCTTAAGTAGCATCATTTTCTCCCCCTTTTTGTGAAGAAAGCAGCAGCATGAAATGGTCTTTGGCTTGAATCAGAGCATTCCTCACAACATCAACCTCAGAGATTTGTTGGTTGATCTTTGCAATTTGATTCACAAGCCATTCAGTAGACAATGGAGACTGTCTTGGACCAGTGTTGCCAAGAATGTTGGTGACATTCTTGTCAACATCTGCACAATTTCCTTCCATTCTCCATGGTAAATCGATGACTCTATCTCTACTCTTCAAAACTGCTTTGTTTACTGTGTGCAGTTCAGTAGCCTTCCCTAATGTGTCCTCTCTCTTAGGTGTAAGACCTTGGGTAGTTAAAACTTTGTATATCAGAGAGGGATAAGAGAGGATTGAGGTTGATTCTTTTTGTGCCAAGTTGGAAACTTGATGGAAGATCATTTTACCCAAATCAACTCTCAAACCTTTTCCAATTTTATACAGAAGGGTGGCTTGTTCTGAGTTACAATTGACTCATTCATTGAAGAAAGCCAATTATGTATAGAAATTTTGTGAAGGGTGGCAAATATGGCTGTTAATTTAGCGGCTAGACATCTAGAGATCCACTTATGCATTATACCTCATGTGAGGTACTCAATTACTTTATCTATATTGTCCACTGTAGGTTCTGTTTCTCTAACATTCTCCTCGGCATTTAATCCCATACATTGGTAAGAAATATACTCTGTTATAGAGATATACCTTCCCAAATTTCTTCGAGGATGTATCCTCTATAGCAAAGCTCAAATTAGCATAAAACAACCTGACTATTTTATCATCATATGGTCCTTTCTCAGTAACAGATCCTAGGAGATGTCTTTCTTTTAAGAACTCTACCAAACCATATTCTGAAAATGAGGCAATGTCAAATACTTTTTTTCAGATCTAATAACTCTATTCTTATACCAGTCCCAATTATCAGAATTAGTTTTAGAATAGAGTTTGTCTGAGTAGATAGATACCTCAAGGTCTGAATGAGATTCGATTTTGTTGGAGGATGTTGGTGTTTGTGTCTCTTATGATGTTGGCTGAAATGTTGCCTGAGATGTTGTGGCATCAGTGGAAACATTCGGAGCAACACTCGATTTAGCATATCTGGGAATTCTCTTTAGAAAGAATTGCTTTCGTGGAGTTTATCAGGAATTTCCTCGTTATCTTGAGACACATTTTTTGCGGTACAGAAACAGTTGGTTCTTCTTCAGTCTCTTCAGTTGAGAGCACAAAGTTTGTGTCATCACCGTCACTGCTCGAGCAAGCAGGTGTAGATGTATCAACTCTGGACCTTTTGCTACTCGGCTCTTAACGAACTGCTCTTTCAAATATTCCACTCGATCGACGAGTAGGGAAGGTGGATGATCTTGGTCTTTTACCCAATGCTGAAATATCAGATGTTTCATCAACATCTATTGGATTGTTGTCATCACCTGGGGTAGCTAATGTCTAAAGGTTCATCTAAACCTTTAAATACTGTAGCATTTGACAAGTCCTCTGTGGATGGTGAAGAAGATAACCGACAGGGTTGCTGCGGTTTATTTTGCTCAGACGATTCAGTGTTCATAGGAGGGCTTGTACTCATTGGGGTGTTGGTCGATGTGTTGGTTGACATTGGTGTTGACATTGGAGAGGTTTCCATTGGTGAAAATTGAGGAGAGAGTTTTGAGGAGTTAGGGTTTGTGATTGAGGAAGGAGATTGGAATGGTGATGATTCCATCGGGTAGGTAGGGTTATACCCGAGGTGTGATGTGATTTTCCTTTTTTTATTTTGTTTTATTTTTAAGGAAAATCGAATATGATAAAAAAATGCAAATGAGAGGAATATTTATATACATGGCAAATTTTTCTAAGCAACAAAAATTCCTTAGTTTAAAGTATTTTAATTTCACACAATAACTTACACCTAATATTTTGGGATAAAGGGATAAACATCACGGTAGGAATTCAACAATCTTATCATTTTTAAGGTTTTGAAATTCCATTTAAAATAAGGCATAAAAATAGGGAGAAAAGTCTGATTTTTCCGAAATCAGTTAAGAACAACATCCCAATAAATATCATGATATGAAAATTTCAACAACAATGTTTGCAACATTTTGGGCGACAAAAGCATTTTGATTCCATAAGAATTTTTTCGCTTTGGCAACAAGCGTCCACTATTCTATTCCCGATCTTTTGAAGGTCAGCTTCTAAAGTAATAGCTTAAATAAGCATTTTCGAGAATCGACCTTTAAACTAAGCCAAAAAGCGAAGTCAAGACACATTTTTTAAGTATTTTATGAGTTTAACCACTGGACCAATGTAACATTTTCCCATCATGTCCTTGATTTAATCATAAAATACATACAAATGATTTTTTCGTGTCAAAATTAAGAATACTTATTTAGTATTCTCAAAATTCTTTTGAAGCACTCGATACTCCTATCGAATAGGAACGGTATCTTTTCAAGGGCTTTGTCCATTTTTCACAGTTGCCAAATATTTGTAAAGACTTTACCTTATTTCGATACTCCCTTTTTATGATATATATATCATCGCAGATAACGGTATCACTCTTATAACATATTCTTATTGAAGGATCATGCTTGTGTTACCAAAAGTTATGCACTATACAACAAAAATAATCAGTCAGTTTGATTACATTAGGTAAATGTCACCCGAAATGTTAGACAACATTTCAGGTGACATTCACCAAAATGCCTCTTTTTTTTAGAGATTACAAAGACAAAGAGATTTCTTCCAACTAGAAAATCTCTCATGGTCCAAAGCTTTTGTAAAAATATCAGCTAGTTGATGAAGAGTGTCAACATGTTCAATTTTAACTAGATGTTTTTTAACTAAATCTCTTAAAAAGTGATGTCTAATATCAATATGTTTTGTACGTGAGTGCTGAACTGGATTTTTGGAAATATTTATAGTACTAAAGTTATCACAATACAAAATCAAAATGTTGCTAGTAAATCCATAATCATCTAACATGTGTCTTAGCCATATTAATTGAGAGAAACAACTTTCAGCTGCTACATATTCAGATTCAGTAGTTGTAAGCGAGACATAGTTTTTTTCCTCGACTATTTCATGAAACAAGATTATTGCCAAGATAAAAACATCCTCCACTTGTACTCTTTCTATCATCCACATCTCCAGCCCAATCCAAGTCACTAAATCCTATTACGTTAAGATTAGTTTCTTTGGATTACCAAATTCCCAATTCACATATGCCAGTGACATATCAAATAATACGTTTAACGACATTTAAGTGGGATATTTTGGGACAGGCTTGAAAACGGGCACAAGCACAAACACTAAACATAATATCTGGGTGACTAGTAGTAAGATATAGAAGGCTACCTATCATAGATCGATATAATGTTGGGTCGATATTTTCACCAACATTATCCTTACATACCTTCTGTGACGAACCCATTGGCGTCTTCATTTGTTTAGCGTTCTCCAAACCAAATCTCTTGACTAGATTCTTGGCATATTTACTTTGTGAGATGAAAATTCCATCACTTTTCTTTAGCTGCAAGCCTAAGAAAAAAGTTAGTTCCCCAATCATGCTCATTTCAAATGTTGATGACATAGCTTCAACAAACGAATTTAGATACGATTGTGAGGTCGACCCAAAAACTATGTCATTTACGTAGATTTGAGCAATTATAATATCTACACCGTTTCATTTAATAAATAAAGTACGATCATTTTCGCCACGGTTAATTCAAGAAGAAAATTAGTTAAACGACCATACCATGCACGAGGAGCTTGTTTCAACCCATACAAAGCCTTTTTAAACTTGTATACATAGTGTGGATGGTAAGGATCTTCAAATCCTTTTGGTTGTTCAACATAGACTTTCTTATCTAGATAACCATTTAAGAACGCACCTTTTACATCCATTTGGTGTAGAGTAATTTTTAGACAACAAGCAATAGCAAGTAAAAGTCTAATTGACTAAATTCTTGCCACAAGTGCTAAGGTTTCGTCATAATCGATTCCTTAAACCTGAGTATATCTTTGTGAAACTAGGCGAGCTTTGTTTCTAACAAATGTTCCTGATTCGTCTGATTTATTTTTGAAAATCCACTTAGTTCCAATTACATTTGTATTGTTTGGACGTGGAACTAAGTCCCAGACTTCATTTCGAGAGAATTGTTCAAGCTCTTCTTGCATTGCTTGAATCCAAAAATTATCTTTGAGTGCCTCTAAAACATTTTTTGGTTCTAATGTAGATATAAAACAAGAAAGACTAACCTTTTGGTATATGGGATTCATACACACATACCTGATCATATCTCTGTAGTTGAGTGGTTCTTTCGCTCTTGTTTTAATTCCTTCAAAAACTCCCCCTATCACCTGACATGTTGGATGATTCTTCCTAATCCTTGATGAGGGGTCCCTTTGAACTTGATCAATCAATTCAACATTTGACTCCTCACCCCTTACCTCTGTGATCTCTATTTCAGATTCAGATGTTGCTTCGGGTGTGGCAACATTTGGGGCAACATCTGATTCTTCAGAAGTCTGCATATTTTCCACTGATACTATAGTGTTATTTTCAGTTGTATTTCTTGTAAGATCAGAGAAATCATCAAAAATAACATTTACAGATTCTTCAACAGTCTGCATATTTTCCACTGATACTATAGTGTTATTTTCAGTTGTATTTCTTGTAAGATCATAGAAATCATCAAAAATAACATTTACAGACTCTTGTACATTTCTGGTCCTCAGATTGTATACTCGATAAGCATGACTATTTTGAGAATAGCCAACAAAAATTCCTTTGTCGCTCTTAGAGTCAAACTTTGCCAAATGATCTATATCATTTAAAATGTAACAAATACACCCAAAAACATGAAAGTAACGCAAGTTAGGTTTCTTTCCATTTATAAGCTCATAGGGTGTCAAATTTGTTCCTGGCCTTAGATACACCTTGTGACATTTATCCTACAAATTCTTTAAATTCAGCTTGTTGTCCTACTGGTATGTGTTCTGGTAATTTAGTACGTCTTCTTGTTATTATTTCTAAATTAGGGTCTATTAGTTCTTCTTCAGGATAATCATTAGTATCTTCATTTACTATATCATTTGTTTCTATAGGTATGTTAAATTCATCTTGTATACCGCTTTCAGGTTCTTCTTCTATGATTGCATTTACATTTTTCAATTTTTCTAAAGCTTCTATTATCTGATTATTCTCTTTCACTATTTCTAAGTTTTCTTCGTCATCTACTTTTTCTATAAATTTTGCTATTTGTATTTGTTGGTTAGCTAATTCAAGATTAGTATTACTATCTTTGTCTGTATTACTATCAATTTTTTCACTACTAGTAGTACTTTCATCACTTGTTTTGCTAAATTTTTTTAACTTTCTTTTTTCCTTTCAGCCTTGTCATTTGTTCTTTTAGGATATGTAATTCTTCAATTTCTTGTTTTACTTCATTTAATTCAACTCTCGATTGTTTTAATTCTACTTTTGTTTCTTTTAGTATTTTCTTTGTATCCTTAAACTTATGTTTATATTTTTTATATTTACTAAGTCATTCTTCATTATTATGTGATTTTAATTTTATATTTTCTTTTTGTAATTCTGATATTCGTTGTTCTTGTTTTTCGAACTTTAAGTGTAAGTATTCAATTTTTTTTGTCGGTTAAATATATGTTTTCACCCTTTTATTAATATCTGGTGTATTTTTAGTCTTTCTTTCTTAGAGGTTCATACTTGTATCTTTCTTTTTCTATTATATCTTTTCCATGATTTTTAAGAAATGTAATTACACTATGTTCTTGATTAAAATTATCCTTTTTTATTTAATATTGCTAGACTATCTAATATTTTTTCTTCTGATTATGATAATTTAGGATTTATTTTACGAATATCTACCATTATAGCTTCTTTACTTCTTTTTCATGCATCTATTGGTACTAATTCTGGTTGTTTAATTGTAGTATCAATTATTTTTTCAATTGTTCTTTCTTGACTCGTACTAGGTTCTTCTTCTTCTATTACTTGTTTTCCATTATTTATATGTGCTGCCAATATGTTAAGTTGTTCTAATATTATTTTAAATGTTGGTACTTTAGATACATTCCATAATTTTGTCAATTCTTCTCTTATTAATTGTTGCATTTGTGTTTGGTTTTCTCTTACTTCATCCATTATTATCAGGGTATTTTTTATATGTTCCTCTACTATTATTTCGTTCCATATTGCATCAATTTTTTCATTAAAGTTACCCAGGATTATTAATTCTTTTATTTCATCCATTTCCCATATCTATCCATATTTTACCTAACTTATTACATTGTTATTCTAACTGTATTATATCATTTTCTAATTTCATTTCCTTCGCACTGTATTCTATGTATTTAAGTTGAGATATTATTTCTTCTGATAAAACTGTTTTTATTATTTTTAGTTTTTGTTTTCTTTCGTATATTATCCCTGGATATTCATATCTTCTTTACAAATCTTGTTTTCCCTTGATCATTTATTTCAATTCCTTCATTATTAATTCTATAATCTATCATTGTTAAAAAATCACTTCCTAATAGTAATTCATTAAAACTATCATATTCTATTACTCCTATATTTATTTTATATTCTAGATCTTGGATTTTAAATTTTAAATTAATACTTTTGGTTATTATTATTTCTCTTTCATTTTCAGGATAGTTACAAGTTTGTGGTTCTATTAGATTACAATCTTTTTCATTAATTTTACTTATATGTATAAAACTTTTAATAGCTCCTGTGTTTATTTCAGCTATACAATCGATTGTTATCATACCATTGGATATTATTACTTTAATTTTTAATCTATTACTGGGTCTATTTATCAAATCTAATATTCTGGGTTACATAAATCTTAAGCTTGTTTGTCTTGATATTATTGGTTCTTTTTTAGTACTTAGTTTTGATCCTTCTATTTGTGGTCTTACCTTTTGTGATGATGTTATGGTTCTAGTACTAAAATTCATATATATTTCTTCTGGTATGGTTATTTTGAAATTTTCTTTGTGTTCTATTTGTTCTAATATTTCCTGATACATCTTTGGTACTAAGATATTCATTTCATATTGTTTCTTTACATGATAATTTCCTGTTAAGGCATATATCATTTTTGTTTCTATACTTATGACTTTACTACATGGTGGCATATTTATTCCATCTAGTTTATAATATAGTGTCAGAGCTAAGTCTTTATGTTCATCTTTTAATGATACAGTAAAATCTTGTTGTACAATGAATTTTAGTTTCTGATATATTAAATTTCCTTTTATTACATATATTAAAGCATCTTGTAAGTTTCCTAATATCCTATCATCTAGTATGTATGTTTGTATGGGCGTGTCTATATTTTTCTGGAAATATGCTTTTATAGTAAATTCTACTTCTCCAAAGTATATATTTCTTTATTTTTTTAGCTTCTTTAGTAGATAATTTTGCTAATTCTCTTTTTATTATTTCATCTGTTATTAAATTTATTTTTTCTCTACCATTATACTCGTTGGATCTATTATATTTTCATGTTTTTGTGCGATATATCTTACTTCTTTATTCCTTTCAAACCATTTAGTTTTAAATATTTTCTTGGTTGATAATTCTTCTTTTTCATCTTGTATTTTTGATATATTTCGGGCTTAAAGCTTAGAGTTTGTGTTATTCCTCCTTTATATGCATTCGTTTGATAATATGTTTCATTTGAGTTATCTGCTATTTCTTTTCCTTTATCCATTAATTAATATGTCAATATACTTGTATTGTTCTACTATAACATCTTTTTGGTCTTGTATTTCATTATCTCTTCTGATTATTTCTCTCAATTTTTCCTCTCTCAGTTTCATATTTTCTTCTTCTTTTTGTCTTAGTCTTTCATCTTTTAATGCTATCATATTTCTTAGGGTTGTAATCGTATTTTCTTGTTCACATATTTGTTGGGATTTTTTTTGTAAATGCTGATCTCTATCTTTTATAAGATCTATACTCATCCTGCAGCTTACTATATGTTGGTTTATATATCTATTATATGTAAAAGGTTTTTCAGCTATTCTTTGAAGTTGACTTAATTTATTTTCATCCATAATGACTTGTAGTCATCCATAAATCCGTGTTTAAATCTGCTATAAAATGGTCTTCTATATTTATTTCTCTTTGTAGGCTTAATAGTTCTGTGTACGTTCTTAGGTTATCATTTACCATGTTATTCAATTCTTCTAATGATAATGATTCTTTTCTTTTTAGTAATAATTCATTTTGATATTTCATTATCAATTCATTTTGGTTTCAATTTTTTATCAAGAGATGCCTTAATTCTTTGCATAACCATTTTATTTTATTTAATCTATTAATTTGTTCAAACTACGAATATCTCTTCATTTTAATTTTTATTCCTTTTTTCGGCTCTGATACCAATCTGATCTGATTGACTAACTATGACATCTTTCTCAGTCGAATATGTTTACTGAACAAGTGGACTACTGTGACCACTAGTGGACTAGTATTGTGATCTAGGTATGCAAATGAATGCTTCTATGATAATTGAATTGTACGTGCACAAATAATTGCAATCAAACTTGTATATCAGTACCGAGAAGTGAATCCAAAATATTAAATTGGCTTAATGCATATGTGAATTTTTAAACTTGTCCGGTTTATTTATTTTGGTACCTCAACTAAGCTTTGTTCCTATTGAACCTCTGAACTTATCCTCAAGTGTATCTATTAAACACAATCCGACTGACATGACATAAATTGAGAATTTTATTTTTTAACCTTGCGCGTGAATGTCAAGCGCATCCTACATGAAACATTCTACCAATTAAAACAGCTCACTCCCTATATTCACACAGATCTTAAGCTCAACTCTTATGCATACTAATTCAAACCAAGAACCAAAGTAGCTCATAAGAGAAGAACGTGAAACAAGGTTAAAAAAATAAAACTCTTGATTTATGTAATGTTAGTCGGATTGTGTTTAATAGACACACTTGAGGACGAGTTCGAAGGTTCAATAGGAACAAGGCTTAGTTGAGTTGCCAAAATAAAAAAAATTGGGCAAGTTTAAGGATCCACATATGCATTTAGCCTATTAAATTTATGGATTCAAAATTTCTTAGTCTTTTAAAATTATTGGTTTTAAATTAATAATTTCTACATTTTCAATAAATTTAAATTTTAATACAAATATAGAATTTAGACTCCCCCTTTCCTTTGAATTTTTTGTTGAGCTTATCCCCCTTTCCAGTTAGAGAAGTTTGTATATAGTTCAACTGTCGAGAATCTTAGTAGCTCAGTTGGTTGACTACCTGAATTCTCATGATATATATATATATATATATATATATATTATTTTCTAAGCTAAGAATTTAACACCACACTTTAATTAGACAAGACATTGCTGTAAATCACCCCCAAACAATTTCTACCTAATCTGAATGACCCAAGGCTCTATATCATTTTCTAATCTAAGAATAAATTGCATGTTATCCATTATTTATGCCCCACCACTAAATTATACTACAGGAAACATTAAAGATGGTACTTTCAACCTAAATTTAAATCTCCCTCCGTCCTAATTTAAGTGTTTTACTTTTCTTTTTGTTATATCTCAAAAAGAGTGTCTCTTTTTATATTTAGTAAGTTTTTTCCAATTTCAAGGCAAGTTTAAGACCCCAAGATTTAAAAGATCTCATACATGTTTAATTTAAGACCACAAGATTCAAAAGTCTTCGCTTATTTCTTAATCTCTATGTCAAGTCAAACTAAGACACTTAAATTGGGTCGGAGGGAGTATAATTTATTTGTCGGAATCTTATGCAACATTATCCCCCAATTTTAAGATCCATTGTCATGTTTACGAAGTTATCGACCACATCATCTCTCCTTCACTGAAGTCCATAGACCTACCCTCGGCTTCGACTTCTAATGATGCACTTTGGTCTCGTTTGGACGCAACCGACCTCCAGTGGATATACAGCACAATCTCTAATGATATGTTGCACATCATCATTGAGACTGATGCCATTGCCCGCCAAACGTGGGAACGTTTGGAAAGTATTTTCCACGACAACAAAACTCAATGAGCGTTATACCTTGAAAATCAGTTCAAGGACGTTCATCTGGACGATTTCCCAAACGTGTCTGCATATTGTCAAGAACTCAAGATGCTTGCCGACCAACTCTCCAACGTCGGCGCACTAATCAATGATTGGTCATGTAACTTATTGCAGGCTTGAACGAATCCTATGATGGCGTTGCCACCATCCTTCAGCGACAACTATTTCATTGTTCAATCTTGGTTGGCTAATCTAAAATGTATATTTATGGTATGTAGGCACATAATATTTTTTTATCAGTTACTACATCGTATTATCTACGTATAATAATCAAGTATATATTTCAATATTTTTTGACTTATAAACAACTAGTTTACACATGAATTCAGACGAAAAATGAAACATCAATCGAGCTGTAAGATATAAGAATTTTGTCACTTCTTGCAAGTAGTAACGCATGAGGGATGATTGGTCCATACGTAAATGGATAACTCCATATAACGGTAATTGAACTCACTACAACAAAAAAACAAGTAAATTTCAGAGGTTAAAGACCTCCCCTATTTGTTGTCGCATATTGTACTTTCAACCTGTTGGGATCGAAATAATCAGGGCGTCATGCTGAAGCTAATAATTGCAAACCTTGAAAAACGATTAATCAAATAAAAAAAAAATTATAAAATGACATTATGATATAATATGAGTTTGATCAATTGACCTATATAATATAAAAACATGAAAACTATTGAGAGAAAAATATATCCCTAAACGAAACTCTCTAAACGACTATATTGTGGATGCTATTGTGTTATAGTTGTAGGAAAGAAGTCTTCAATTTATAGATGTACAAAACTTTTCTTCCAATAAAAGAATAAATATGATAGAATCTTTTTCCACAAAGAAAATATTTTCCACCAATTATTTTTTTTTTAAGTAAAACACAGTTACAATAAAATTTAAATAAGGTAAAAAATTCAGAACAAAATTCTAACACAACCTCCACAAATTACGTGTTGTTTTTGTAGCGACTGTCTGATCTGATTGGCTAACTATGACATCTTTCTCATTTGAATATGTGTACTGAACTAGTGGACCACTATGATCCCTATTGAACTAATATTGTGATCTAGGTATGCAAATGAATGCTTCTATGATAATTGAATTGAACATGCATATACATATGCCGCTACTAGAAATAAAAAATTTCCTCACCGACATTTAGTGAAAATTTTATGCTATAAAATATGATTTTCTCACCTCATTTCCATCAAACCATCTCACTGGGAAAACGCATGGTGGGAAACAAGTTTCCACTGAATCCCTGAGAAATTTCATAATTTTTTCATGTGAAAACACTATTATTCAGATTTTTAGCACCGATATTCAATGGGAAGTAGCCACTGAATATTTTTCGTTGGGAAATCAATGGGAAAATAGAGATTTTTTAGTAGTGTGCACAAATAATTTCACTGAAACGTGTATAACAATACGGAGAAGTGAATCCATAATTTAATATTTATGGATTCGAAATTCTAGTTCTTTGAAATTACTGGGTCAAAATTAATAATTTGTACATTTTCAATCAATTTAATTTTAATACAAATACGAAATTTAAACTAAAGCTACATAGATTCGACCGAACCCGTAACCGAAGTGCTAGCTCAACCCAAACAACTTGCACATACCTTCATAATATAACACTAACGTTCTCAATCAAGTATACGATGCAAGTGCATGCTCATGTATACACTCATCCCTACCTATCCGCTGAGTCCAAATATATGATTACTTTTTTAATTGAAGTCCTAAAAGTATATGAGAACTAAACCTTAATTTTTCAATATGGGGGACCTAAGGATCAAGTCTATAATTAAGTTTCAATTCCAAATTTCATGTTTTCAATGTCGAAACCCCTTCAAATCGTAGATTTTTTCCCCAGTAAACAGCAACATTTTATTACTTTATAATTTGTTTCAATTGTTCGTAAGATTGTATTGCATCCTTTACAACCAACATGGAAAAGCAGAATCCTACGAAACCCTATCTAAAGAGAAAATAGAAAATTTAGGTAGATTATGAGCTAGCACATTACATGTGCGGAGAATATAAACAAGATTGATCTCTTCAAAAGAATTCACCAACCTCCATATATCCTCGCAAGTGGTATATATTTTCCAAGATACTGCCATTTTCTTTTGTAATATTTGTACCACATTCTTTACATCCGATAGTATATGAACCTTGGACCAATCATGTTGTGGCGCTCTCTCCAATGTCTTCCGAATTGCTAGTGCTTCAGCGGTTATGGCCTTTCCTACAAATTGAATAGGGGTACCAAAGACATGAAACAAATGACCATAACTATCCATAACTGCCATTTCAATGCTTGCTTTTTCTTTTTTTTCACATGTAAACATGCATCTGTAAAAATAACAACCCATCTTCTGGCAACAAAAGGTGTGCTAAATCTGCTACTGTTCATTTTACACCCGGGGTTTTTGTCGTATCCATTAGTTCGCGATCACGACCATCTTTCAATTTTTGACTTATAAACAACTAGTCTACACGAATTCAGACGAAAAATGAAACATCAATCGAGTTGTAATATATAAGAATTCTGTCACTTCTTGCAAGTAGTGACTCATGACGGATGATTGGTCCATACTTTCAAGTCCCGATTTGACATGATTTGAAATTATGACATAAAATCAGTGATTGAAATATTGTATTTAAAAATGGAGAATACAATCAAATCCGGTCGGATTTAAGGTGAAATACAAAACACACTGCATTTACACCAAAAAAATGAAGAATACACTCAAATCCATTTAAAGAGGAAAGGAGAGGCGTAATGGACCGATGGAGAGCATCAGATGATGTGGTGAAGATGATGTCATTAACATATAATAATAGGTAAGCCATGTCTGTATCCTTGTTGTAGATGAACAAGGAATGATCGAATTTGTTGTGTGAAAAACCGATAGATTAGACATAATCGGTGAACTGCTACTACTATGCTCGAGGAGCCTGTTTCAGTCCATAGAGCGATTTCCGCAACAAACACACATAATCCGGATGAATAGGATCCCTGAAACCCATAGGCATGAAGCACATATGTCACGTTTGCTTATGAGTCAAAAATTATGATCAATTGAACATGTTCATTGTATCTGGCTTATTTAAATGTCCAGAACTCTTATCTCATAGGCAAAACTAATTTATGATCTCAATGAGCAATACAAATTTGCCCGGTAATTTCTCTTAAGCGGATATTATTTTCTTTAAAAAAATTAAGCGAAGCTAAAAATACAAGACCACACCTTAATTATAGAAGACATTGCTGTAAATCACCCTAATCAAACTCTACCTAAACTGAATGGACCCAAGGCTTTGTATCATTTTCTAAGAATAAATTATTGTCCCATGCATGATATCCATTATTTATGCCCCACCACTAAATTATACCACATGAAACATTAAAAAATGGCACTTGCAACCTAAATTTAAATATAATTTAGTTGTCGGAAACTTATGCAACATCGCCAGCCCCCGCCCAATTTTATGATATACTTTATTGTTCAATCTTCGTTGACTACTCCAAAATATATTTTTATGGTATATATGTTGGAAATTTGCCTTTGGCGGGAGTTGCGACCGACCAACTTTAACGGCTTAAACACTAGTGTAACGTATGTTGGAGAATCCGGTTCTTCACACATGCATGATCTACTAAGTACGTAGATAACCGTAGGGCCAAGAATCGTCAAATTTCATTGAGAAATGAAAGAGATATTGGTTCACGAAGTAAGGTGTTTGAAGCATGGAAAGTGTGGTATTGTGTGTAATTCTCCCTCATCGGTAGAGGAAGAAAGAATTGTTGTGTATATAAGATTCGAAATTGGTTTGGGGTTTGGGACCCCAAGGGGTATCCCATGTGTTTAAAGGAGGGAGGACCTAGATGTGCTTCGGTTCGAGGAAAGACCACACGCGCGCCGCCGCCGCCCGCCCGTCCGTCCGGCCACGGGTCGCGGTCGCGGCCGCGGGCCGCGGCCTTCGATATTATCTTTTTGGGCCGAAAACTTTGCCGAAGTACGCTTTGATCCCGAAGTTTCGATGTGCGCTTTGGACCAGAATTCTTTCGGATGTACGCTTTGGTCCCCGAAGTTTCAAGATGTAGCTTTGGTCCCCGAAGTTTTTCGAAAAATCGAAATTTCGACGGTCCGGAAACGAAAACGTCCAAGACTCAATTCAGCCATTTATTTTGGCTGAATTACACCTCCTATAATGGCCAATCCGTTGGCATTTTTCACCATTTATGTTGGTGACTTTACTACCTCCATAATGGCCATTATTTGGCTATTATGGAGGCAGTTTTCAGCCCCTCCCTCACCTATATAAACACACCCTTACACCATTGTTGAGCACCACAAAGAGCAGAAAAATAACAGTTCATAAAGCTCACGAAAATACACAACCGAAATAGTTTTCTTCCTACAACTTCCTAGCATCATTTCGTTACTCAATATTCTTCACGGTAGCTCTTGAGTTTCCTTTGCTCAAGGGTTCCATTGCTGTTTTATCTTGGGAGACAAATTGTCCAGGGACGTATAAAGGATACATACGGGGCAATATTGTCTTAAGGACAGAGTGCCACACTCGACTCAAAGATAAACCGCTTCCATTTTTCGCCTTTCAACAAAATCGTAATTTCGCTTTGTTGTTATATTGTAATTTTCAGATTTCTAGTCGAAAATATTATGAAATCTTTGTTTATCCTTTCGAATACTTGTAATAGTTAAATACTTCCCGTACTGCTTTATAAAGTACCATAAAGAGGAAAATCTCCCAACAACTTAAGACAATATTTGTATAGTATTACTATTAGTGTTCGAAAGATGTCGGTCAAAAGTTGTGTGACCAAATCTGGATATGGCAATGGTTTTCTGGTGGAAGAGAGTGATGATGATGAACGTGTTCATGGTGTCACCGCTACCAAGACTGGTGGAAACAAGCGCTCTCGAGAGCCTGAGGATGTCAACTGGGGACAAGAGGAGAAGACTGAAGATGTACTTCTATCTTGCAGCAGAAGGCCTGTATCTATCCCAGACAAAAGATCTGAATAATGGTGAGAAGGAATTGGACACTCAGTCTGATGAAGTGACTGAAGTGAGCCAGAATCCGAAATTAGGATAAGTATTTTCTTACTTGTCAAGAATAAAGATTAAATGATAAGTATTTTTCTTACTTGTCAAGAATAAAGATTAAATGATGTCTGATTAAAAATAAATTAAAGTAAGGAGGAATATAAAATTAATTTATATTCCTTACGCTTTAAAAATCAGAAGTTTAATCTCTTCTTCTTTCCCGTTTAAAGATTGGATTTTGTAAACGACTTAAAAAGATCGGTTCTTTTAAGTTTAATAATTAAAAGTGTGTAAAGTATGTTCGCACATACGATGGAGAAAGATCCACTAACTGTGCGAAAACTGTTACCACTCTTAAGTAAGCGCCAAGAATTATCTCGGGCACCAATCATAACGGAAGAAGTCTAAAAATTGATGACGTTGAGCTCCGTCATATTATTTGGCGAAAGATCCTTCATAGGATGATATTGGACACTCGATCATACAAAGCCTCCGGGCGACTGAAGTGGGCCAAAATTCCTTTGATATGATGATATTGGACACTCAGTCATATAAAGCCTCCGGGCGACTGGAGTGGTGCCAAAATTCATTTCATAGGAAAAGTAATGGACACCTAGTAAGGTGGGCCAGAGTTTCCAGGTCCTGAATGATCTGAAGGCCTAAAGAAAGGCAAGAAAGAAATTGGACACTCGGTCTGCAAAGCAACCGGAGTAGGCCGTAGTATCTAGATCACAAATGATCAGGTTACGCCCTAACCACGGGCAAGAGGTTGTTCATGTGAAGCAACGCCACCTCTAAAGTAGAAGGGGCTGGAGAGGTTGTCCTCAATAGGACTTCAAGGAATAAGATCACTCTAGATGAGGTGATACATATTCCTAACTTGGTTTAAGGGACGCTGTTGGTCAAGCTGGTTTGAGATTAGTCCAACAGGTCTGTGATAACTAAGAATGGTACAGTATGTCTGTAGCCAAATGAATGATATATTTGTAATCCGTGCGTCTATGCCATCATAGATTAAGACACGTTAAATAGCAAGTCATTCAAAAGCTAACGATGTTGAGATTATTGCCTTCTTCGACATAAACCCTCAAAATAAATGTGAGGTAGATGAAGAGGCAAAATCACCTTTCCAAATTCCGTCAAGGGAATAGCGAAAGAAGCACTGCTCCTCTAGAACTTAGTCACACCTACTTGGGTGATTTGAAGTTTATACAAAATAGAGGGGGGAGACAAGTACGTTGTGATCTTCATTGATGATGGTACAACGTATGGAATCCTTTGTTTGTTAAAAAGCAAAGATGAAGTTGTTGAAGCGGATAAGCGCTACAAAGCAGAAGTTGAATATCAACTAAGCCTACGGATTGAGAAATTCGTAGTGATAGAGGGGGAGAATGTGAAGCATCGTTCATTAAACGATCGCTCATTACTCACCTCTCGTCTAACGGTGTTAGCCAAGCGCAAACCCGTACGCCTAAACTATGTAGGGCAAGGCGATCCTTACCGCTAATGCGATTCTCAACAGAACTCCGCATAAGGATAAGGATAACTCTCCGTGTGAGACATGGAAATGATCTCACATACTAAAGTTGTGATGTGGGATGGCTTGGTAGAAGTTGGACTACCGAAACAGTCAAGTTCGACCTAAGACCGTAGATTGCATATCCACCGTATCCGCAAATAACAAGAGTGTTGATCGCCTCTTGGCGTCAAAGAATGCGAATTCTTTGGAGATAACTTTCCTTGGAAAAGGAAAAGGAGTAATTGCTCAAGGTTAACAAGAACCCGCGAGGGCTCGACTGTCCGGAACTAGACGTTCCGTATCTTCATGACTCGAAAGTTGCTTGTTTATCCGGAACTTAATATTCCGTATCCGCGAACTCGGGGATTCTAGATGTTGAACCAAGACGGAGCAAAGAGGGGACAAAGACTTGTTCCAGGTCCTTCTAGCTTGTATGGTTGAGAACGAACCATGGACAATTAACAAATAATTGTTATCTCCAAAAGCGCCGCTTTGGAAAGAAGCTAAAGGGAGAAATAGATTCCATATATAGAACCATACGTGTGTAATAGTTAATCTTCCTCCGGAAAAGAACCTTTGGGTTGTAAAAAGTGCTCCCATGTGAGTAGCTTCACATCCAGGGCCATTGTAATCTTACATGGCATGGGTGTTGAAATGTGACCTTCCCAACCGGAGAGTTGGAAGAAGAGGATCGATTTGGTTTGTCGAACTGTTGGGCTTCTTCCCGAACTTTCATTTTGGTCCCCGAAATGTTCACATTTTAGTCCCGAAAGTCTCGTATAAAACAGAAACAATGAATCGACCACGAAACATTGGCTCGAAGTTAGAAAGCCAACAGTTGGAAAACCAACGGTCTCGAGAGTGAAAATCATATTGAAACAAAGTCTCGATATGAAAGATATGTGTATCACGAGATGACTTCTTAGGAATTGAATTTCTAAGACATCTAACGGACGGTCGATAGTTGACAGTCTCGTTGAAGCCACCAATGGATATGAATCATAGAACCGATTGGAATCATGGTGCACCCATAGACAAGGAGCGATATGCTCGTGTCACGTGTAGTTCAATGTATTGTACACACTACAACCGACTTGGTATCGTCCAACAAACAGATCGCTTGAACTAAGGTTCACCGATGATCTTAATACATGATCAATAGAAGGCGTTAAGTCGGATATGACGATATCCGAATTATTCGCTTATCTACGGATTATAGTATTCTCGGATGTCCAAATGGTTCTCCGAGAGAACACAAGTGATGCAAACGGACATCGTATCCGAAGAACACCAAAGCCACAAGTAAATGTGTATGGTGGTTCTTGGAAAATCCTCTAAGCAAACTTGCATCGACCGATTCATGATGGAATCGGAGTTTATCGCTTTATACAAAGCATGAAAGAAGTTGAGTAACTTCACGGATCCTTAGAGGACGTCCCTTATTGGGAGAAACCCGTGCCTTCGGCAGCTTATACACACATCGTGGCTAGCCGGTCGGCTTTAGGAAGGACACGGATGACGGCGTCTGGACATATCCGTCGGGATCCGTCGGAGACATAAGACCGTATGGCGCTTGATCATCACGGTGTCACTTCCTTATTTACTAACTAAGGGACTACCCGAGATCAAGTTTTCTGCTCGTCTAGGGAATGGGCTTAAAACCCAAAATATACGAACCAATACAAATGGGAAACCCAACCTTACGAACCGGGAGATCCCGCAATTTGGTTCAATGGGAAAACTAAGTTGTAAAGGTTCGCTGATCGCTTCGGTGGAAGCATGAGCACTTCGGATAGTGATTTCGAAAAGAAACACCAAATCCAAAGCCGTTCCCGCGATAGACGTTAAGTGCTATCTGCAGATATGGGTAAAGGTTAAGTTTTCAAAACTCGTAATGATCCTCAACAACTGAGGTTAGGTCTTTGGGAAACTTTTAATGGTTCCTAACACTTGTGAAGTGGGGTATAACAGATACCTTGTAGGAGACCACCTATTAAAGTGCGAGGACGGGCCGCCTCAAATTGAACGCACTTAAGAATCCAAGACGTTGTCCATGGCCAAAACGGACAAAACATTACGAAGAAGAGAGTAAGGGAATTTGTTGTGTTGGTACCGTTGTCTTGGCTTACACTAAACACCGACGGTTCAAGACATCACGTTCACCGCGCGAAGTAAGTCCGATGGTATTCAACTATGGAAGGTTCAAAGCCGAGGCTACCTCTCCTTATGCAACATCGGTCCGCCGAAATATTGCTGGAAATGAAAAGACACCATGTGAGTGGGCCAAAATCTCTTTCAAGAGGGGATTGTTGGAAATTTGCCTTTGGCGGGAGTTGCGACCGACCAACTTTAACGGCTTAAACACTAGTGTAACGTATGTTGGAGAATCCGGTTCTTCACACATGCATGATCTACTAAGTACGTAGATAACCGTAGGGCCAAGAATCGTCAAATTTCATTGAGAAATGAAAGAGATATTGGTTCACGAAGTAAGGTGTTTGAAGCATGGAAAGTGTGGTATTGTGTGTAATTCTCCCTCATCGGTAGAGGAAGAAAGAATTGTTGTGTATATAAGATTCGAAATTGGTTTGGGGTTTGGGACCCCAAGGGTATCCCATGTGTTTAAAGGAGGAGGACCTAGATGTGCTTCGGTTCGAGGAAAGACCACACGCGCGCCGCCGCCGCCCGCCCGTCCGGTTCCGGTTCCGGTTCCGGTTCCGGTTCTCGGTTCACGGGTTCACGGGTCACGGGTCGTGGGTCGTGGGGGGCGTGGGCCTTCGATATTATCTTTTTGGGCCGAAAACTTTGCCGAAGTACGCTTTGATCCCGTGTTTCGATGTGCGCTTTGGACCGAATTCTTTCGATGTACAGCTTTGGTCCCCGAAGTTTCAAGATGTACGCTTTGGTCCCCGAAGTTTCAAGATGTACAGCTTTGGTCCCCGAAGTTTTTCGAAAATCGAATTTCGACGGTCCCGAACGAAAACGTCCAAAGACTCAATTCACCCATTTATTTTGGCTGAATTACACCTCCTATAATGGCCAATCCGTTGGCATTTTTCACCATTTATGTTGGTGACTTTACTACCTCCATAATGGCCATTATTTGGCTATTATGGAGGCAGCTTTTCAGCCCCTCCCTCACCTATATAAACACACCCTTACACCATTGTTGAGCACCACAAAGAGCAGAAAAATAACAGCTTCATAAAGCTCACGAAAATACACAACCGAAATAGTTTTCTTCCTACAACTTCCTAGCATCATTTCGTTACTCAATATTCTTCACGGTAGCTCTTGAGTTTCCTTTGCTCAAGGGTTCCATTGTCGTTTTTATCTTGGGAGACAAATTGTCCAGGACGTATAAAGGATACATACGGGGCAATATTGTCTTAAGGACAGAGTGCCACACTCGACTCAAAGATAAACCGCTTTCCATTTTTCGATCTTCAACAAAATCGTAATTTCGCTTTGTTGTTATATTGTAATTTTCAGATTTCTAGTCGAAAATATTATGAAATCTTTGTTTATCCTTTCGAATACTTGTAATAGTTAAATACTTCCCGTACTGCTTTATAAAGTACCATAAAGAGGAAAATCTCCCAACAATATAGGCATCAGGAACATCACATAATAATTTTTTATCAATTACTAAATCCTACTTCATTCGTCCCCAAATAAGAGAGTTTTTACCGTTGACGTCTAAGCTCTCAAGGACTCGGATTAGTCAACATGAATGAAATCTAAGAAAGCTTAGGAATAAAATCTAAGAAAGCAGATTATCTAGTTTGACTTGACACAAAGTTTAAAAAATAAATAAAGACTTTTAAAATGTGTGGTCCAAAACAAATCTTAGATATTTGTGTGGTAATAAATAATCTCATAAAGTTAAATTGTTTCAAAATATAAAAAAGAGCCAATCTTTTTTGGACTGAGAGAGTATTATATATTTACATATAATAATCAAATATATACTCACCCTCCATTTTAATTTGTTTAGATTACTTTCCATTTTAGTCCATTTTAAAAAGAATACCTCTTTCTCTTTTTGACAATTCTTTAATTTTAACTTTTTATACATAATATGTTTAAGATCACAAGATTAAATGATATTGTGAAATATTGTATATATTTTTAATCTGAGACCACAAGATTCAATTTTTTTTTATCAAATTAAAATCAGACAAACAAATTAAGACAATAAGAATTTTTCAATTTTTGACTTATAAACAACTAGTCTACACATGAATTCAGACGAAAAATGAAACATCAATCGAGCTGTAAGATATAAGAATTCTGTCACTTCTTGCAAGTAGTGACTCATGACGGATGATCGGTCCATACTTTCAAGTTCCGATTTGACATGATTTGAAATTATTATATAAAATCATTGATTGAAATATTGTATTTAAAAGTGGAGAATGCAATCAAATCCGGTCCGATTTCCGGTGAAATACAAAACACACTGCATTTACACTAAAGCAATGGAGAATACACTCATATCCATTTAAAGATACATTATATTTAGTCAAAAAAATTGTATACAAACAATAAATTTCAGATAAACTGTATTTACTCAAAAAATTATATACAACAATAAATTTCCAGCATGAAAAGAAGTGGAGGAGGAAGAGGCGGCTCCATTTTCCGGTGTGAAAAGAAATGGAGGAGGAAGAGGTGGAGGCGCGATGGAGATGGTGAACTCCATATGGTGGAAGCGAAGAGGGAGTAAGAGAACAGATCTGGCCATGGCAACGACCAGATCTGAAACTAATTGAGGCGGAAAGCATCGGTGGCGTTGAGGAGGAAAAGGCACGTGGAGTCATCAGCGACATTGACGAGGCTCTCAAGTTCCAGATCGGCTTCTATTAGATGTCATCGACGGGAAAAGAAGAGTGTCACACCCCGAACTGTAGCTTGGGCGTAACATGCCACTCGATGCTTGACTGCATGTGTGACCGAGCGTTTAAAATATGAAAATCTGAGAACTGAAAATATATTGTCTGAAAATATAATTGCGGAAATAATTTGGAAGCATAGTAAATTCGAATATCTGATATGATATGTTAGACTAGTCTATGAAACCTCTGAACATAAGTCTGACTGCTAAAACTATTTTACCGGGACAAGGCCCCTGGCATACCCTTACTGCATGACATGACATGAAATAAATAAAAGATAACACCCGAATGAAATGGGGCTCACCAATAGCTGATACGTAAGAATCCTAGCGAACTGATCCATCGTCCTGTAAATCCGTACCTGCATTGTGAAATGCAGGCCTTGGGCAAAAAGGGACGTAAGTACATTGAAATTGTACTTGTATGTAAAGCAACTGAATGAATAAGTAAGACACATAAAATAATAGGAACTGAAACTGTAACCTGAGCATGGGCATGTCTAATATCTGACATGAATAAATTAAAATATGGTAAATTATTTTAAATAGGAAAGCTTTAGTATAACCGACATGTAACTACCACGTGAGAATGTGGCGTCTAATTTCTTCCCCATCAACTAAGTCATCTCGTACCTTCTCGGTGTATGAGACATGAACATGACATGAATTGATTCAATAACCCGCAATGGGTAACATGAAGGAATCGTCCTAACTGGGCAGAGCGATCCTTATCCTACGTTGGCATACGTAATTTCAAGTATCAAACCTTATCGGTAATCCGTGCAACTCCCAAAACATGAACATGAATATAAGTTGCTTAACAACCCATGAATTTCATAATTATAACTTGTAAACATGATTTGTATATATAGTATAACATGAATAGTTGTAATATAATTTGCAAGAGACCTGAATACATGTAAAGTTCATATAATGGAATGATATTTGTTCATGACATGCATTTACGAATCCATGGAATTCAAGTTATGGGAGTTCATTAATTACGGACGGATTCATGATAATTTCAATGAAATATCAAGAATACACTTAACGAATTGGTAATATAGGCATGACATACAATAATACATGTAGTTAGGGTTGTCATGAACTTAGAATAAAAATCCTAAGCTTGTGGAATTTAGTATTTCATGAATGAGCATGGTGTGGGGAAGAACAATGATGTTCCCACAAGTAGATAGAAACCTACGTACTTTAATTTCTCCAAAACTTGCAATAAAGTCTGAAGAGAAATCCAAAAGTTTGTCCATACCTATCCAGTGACTCCAAATATATGTAACTTTTTCAATCGGAGTCCTAGCAATTTGTCGTTTGACTTAATATATTTTAAAAATAATATTGTTATTAAATTATACATTACAACTCTAATTTCAGTCACTGTCATCTGGCCTCACATTGATATTTCCACTAGCAATTCGTCGTTTAGCTTGATATATTCTTAAAGTAATATTGATATTGAATTATACATTACAACTCTTAACTTTAGTCACTGTCATTTTGGCCTATTGTTCGATATATTTCTTATTAATTACTACATGCTGATATTTCAACTAGCTATATATTGAATAAATATACAGTAAGGGTCGTCTGGCTTAATATATCTTCTTAAAATATTATTGCTATTAAATTATACATTACTGTTAATGTTGGATTTGGTGTTGTGACATTTGACCCAACATATCTCCTCAAGTATTGATATGAATGTGTAAGTATGTTGGGACAAATGTTGCACAACATTCGGACCAACATTTTCTGAACAGATTTTGCCTTACTTCACGCGATACAGTAATATTTGTGTAAAAATGACTTGGCAAGGTAAAAAGGAGTTGGTAAAAAACGAGTGAAGACTAAGTCAAAAGATGTTGCTTGTCGTGAAGATCAAGCCAAAGCTGTTGAGATTATAACTCCCTGATCTTCTCCAATCAATCCCACCAACAGTCCACCTTTCCCTCAACTTCCACAACCGATAGATGAGCAATTCAATGAAGACTTTCTACTATAAATAGAAAGACTACTGCAGAGAATCGATATCCAGAACTAGAAAGTAAAATACCAAGAGAGCTCTCGGGATTTCATCTCAGAAATATGGATCACCAGTGTTGCCTGAGTGTGTTGACAACATTCTGTCCAACATTACAATTGTTGTTTAGATTCTAGATTAGTTTTGTATGGAGCGATTGTAATGAGAGGTTGTATATGTCTACTTAATTAGATTTTTCAGTCAGAAGTCATCTGCGACTTCAACTTTTAATTCCTTTCTGTTTTATCTTGTAAATCTGTAAAGAAAGGAATTTGTATATTTATATATAATATATATATACAATACATTTGGTCATTGACCATAATAAGTTATATTATATATATAACTTATGAAAATTTAAAATTTTTGTGTTCTTTAAATTTCCGCTGCATTTACTCTTCAAAGTTTTCTATTTTGCTAAAGTATTGTCACTGATATCGGACGACATAATTTCTGACATTCGGAAACATAATTGACATTCGAGTTTATTTCATTTTTGTTTTTATTGTTCCATAGCCCCCTTTCAAGTGGTATCAGAGCAGACGCTTAACACAATAAGTGTTTGGTCCTGTTGTCATAAGCTATGAATCCGGCAAATTCAACTATTGGTAGACTTTTTATTTTAGATGGATCAAATTATGCCTATTGGAAGATTCACCTACGTTCTCATATCAAATCAATTGATGTTATGGCATGGAGATATATAACCAATGTGTATGTTGTTCCAATGTTGTCACCGGATGAGGAAGGTGACATTTTTATTAAACCTGAATCCGAATGGACTACAAAGAAACCAATAATGCTAGCTTTAACGAAAAAGCCTTAAATGCAATTTTTGGATGGGTTGATATATATATGTTCAAACTCATTCAAAACTGCCCCACTGCTAAAGATGCATGAGATACTTTACAAATTCATTGTGAAGATAGCTCAAGTGTTCGTCAAACAAAGCTACGCATGCTCATGAGTAAATATGAACATTTAAGGATGGAGGAAGCGGATGATATTAAATCTTATTTTGAAAAGTTGATTGACATATCAAATGAATATCAAGTGCTTGGTGAACCATTAACCAACACTCAACTTGTTGAAAAGACTCTCTGTTCTCTTCCTGAAAATTTCAATTTAAAGATGTGTGCTATTAAAGAAGCTCACAATCTTGCCACGATGGACCTTCATACCTTGATGAGCATTCTCAAAACTTATGAGATGAACATTGAAAATCAAAAGGAATTGTATAAAAGAAAGAATGCGGCACTTCAATTTCAATCCTCGGAGAGTCAAATCGAAGAAGAGGATGAGAATCTTGAAGAAATTGGTGATGGTGCAAATGTTGCCTTACTCACTCGAAAATACAATTCGATGGTGAGGAAGTTCAACAATGAGAGAAATCAATCTGAATCTAAAGAGCACCAAAATCAGGTCTTCAATAAAAAGCCCACTAGATTCCTTCCAAATGTACAAAAAGGAAATCAACTAAGAAAAACCAACTCAGATCGTACCAAATTTGATCCCAAACAACTTAAGTCTGTGCAGTGTCATGCATGCTTGGGTTGGGGTTACTATGCTAACGAATGTGCAAACACTCTTAGAAAATTTGATAAGAACCTATGGGTTTCTCTTAGTGATGATGAAGGAGAAGATGAAGGAGATCATGAAATTGAAACACAAGCAATGATGGCTACTGTTTTCAAACAGTCTCTATCGGATAATGAAGATGTCGTATACAATATTGTCTCAGATGCCACGATATTTGCTCCAACATCAGCAATGACATCAACATCCTCAGCGACATCAGAAAAGTATGAATTCTTTAACTATTCTGATGGTGATTGCTTTAGTGCTTCTATTTCTGTTAGTGAGGCTGATTGTATGGATCAAGTTGAATGCAAATATGATATGATTAATGAATTACAAAGTATTTGTAAAGCCTTAATCATAGAATTCAAGCAACTTGATAAAAAAGTAAAATCTTTAACTCGTGAGAATTTAATATTAAAAGGCACGATAACCCGACTTTAGGTTGCACTTACCAAAAAGGATATTGAATTTGGTAAGATTCGTGCAAAATTGGATTTAGCCGAAGAAACCTTCTGTAAGCTCAACACGGGGACTTCGAAATTGAATAAGATACTTAACTTTAGTAAACCTTCACATGTAGGAATTAGGTACGAAAACTCTCTTAAAACCATATGCTCTAATCTCTTTGATAAAAATGAGAAAATATGCTTTGTAAAAGAAAAATGGATGAATAATAGGTTCTCATATATGTCAAAGAATATGAAGTTTGTGTGTCATCACTGTAACTCCCCTGGACACTTAAAACCAAACTGTTTCAAACTTCAAAATTATGTGAGCAAAATGTTGCCTAAAATGTTATCCAACATTCCGAATAACAATCGAAGCAACATTTCTGAACCAAAAGGTAAAAAATGTGTTAAGAGAGTTTGGGTTCCTATAAAGGATGTAACATGTAATGTTGCTATAACTGCATTAAGAACTAACATTTCAAGTTCTTGGTACTTTGATAGTGGATGTTCTCGCCACATGAAAGGTACAAAAGGTTTTTTAAAGAACTATGAGTCATTCAATGGAGGAAACGTGACTTATGGAGGTCGCAGTAAAAGCAAAATAATTGGAAAAGAGATCTTGGATGTTCCTGAATTTCCAGCCTTAAGAAATTTCTTACACGTTGAGGGCTTAATGGCTAATTTGATTAGTATTAGTCAACTGTGTGATGACGATCATTAGGTAAAATTTAATAAGAATGCCTATAAAGTTACGAATGAAGCAAATATATGTGTCATGACAGGTACAAGAACAAGTGACAATTGCTATCTTGTTGTAAGACAAGAAACATGCAATAATGCTAAGGTCGATGACACAACACTATGACATCAAAAGTTGGGGCATGTCAATTACCGTAATTTAGAAAAATTGATCTCATATGAAGCGGTTAGAGGCATACTCTATTTTAACCATAAAGGTGAAACTGTCTGTGAAGATTGTTTGAAAGGTAAGAAAACCCGTGTCTCCCATAATGTTGTCCAACACGACGGAAAACATTCAAGTACGTCTCACTGTTTTCAATTGCTACATATGGATTTAATGGGTCCAATTGAAGTAGACAGTATAGGAGGCATGAGGTATTCCTTTGTGATAGTAGATGATTTTTCTAGATATTTTTGGATATATTTTTTGAAAGAAAAATCACAAACGTGTGACATGTTTAAAATCTTGCACTCTAGAATTAGAAATTTATTCTATTCTCCTATTTTTGGATTAGATCCGACCATGGAAAAGAATTTGAAAATAGTTCATTCACAACTTTTTTGTGAGAAAAAGGGAATTTTCCATGAGTTTTCTGCCCCTAAAACTCCTCAACAGAATGGGGTTGCAGAACGGAAGAATATGACATTGCAAGAAATGACTAGATTGATGCTTAGTTTTAAACATTTGTCATAACGTTTATGGGCAGAAGCCTTGAATAATGCTAATCACATCGCTAATAGAGTCTATTTGAGGCCAGGAACAAAGATGACACCCTATGAGATTATAGATGGAAAGAAACCAAATTTGCGTTACTTTCATATTTTTGGGTGTATTTGTTATATTTTAAATTACATAGATCATTTGGCAAAATTTGACTGTAAGAGTGGTAAATGAATTTTTGTTGGCTATTCACAAAATAATTATGCTTATCGAGTATACAATCTGAGATCCATAAATGTACAAGAGTCTGTAAATGTTATCTTTGATGATCTTTCTGATGTTTTAGGAAAAACTATTGAAATAACATTATAGATACAGTGGAAAGTCCACAGAGTGTAGAAGAATCGGATGTTGCCACACCTGAAGCAACATCCGAAACAGCAATAGAGACCACAGAGGCCACAAATGGGGAGTCAAGTGTTGAATTGTTAGACCAAGTTCATAGGGACACCCTCATCAACGATTAGTAAGAATCATCCAACGGGCCAAGTGATAGGGGGAGTTTTTGAAGGAATTAGAATAAGAAGCAAAGAACCACTCAACTATAGAGAAATAGTAAGGTATGTGTATATGCCAACAATATACCAAGAGGTTAGTCTTTCTTGTTTTATATCTACATTAGCACCAAAGAATGTTGTAGAAGCACTTAAAGATAATTTCTGGATACAAGCAATGCAAGAAGAGCTTGAACAATTTTCTCGAAATGAAGTCTGGGACTTAGTTCCACGTCCAAATAATACAAATGTAATTAGAACTAAGTGGATTTTTAAAAATAAATAAGACGAATCGGGAACAGTTGTTAAAAACAAAGCACGTCTATTTGCACAAGATTATACTCAGGTTGAAGGAATTGATTTTGATGAAACCTTCGCACGTGTAGCTATAATCAAGTCGATTAGAATTTTACTTGCTATTTCTTGTTGTCTAAAAATTAATTTATACCAAATGGATGTAAAAGGTGTCTTCTTAAATGTTATCTAGATAAGGAGGTATATGTTGAACAACCAAAAGGATTTGAATATCCTTACCATCCACGCTATATGTACAAGCTTAAAAAGTCTTTGTATGGGTTGAAACAAGCCCCTCGTGCATGGTATGATCGTTTAACTAACTTTCCTCTTGAATTTGATTTTAACCGCGGCGAAGCTGATCGTACTTTATTTATTAAATGACACGGCGTAGATATTATAATTGCTCAAATCTACGTAAATGACATAGTTTTTGGGTCGACCTCACAATCGTATCTAAATTCGTTTGTTGAAGCTATGTCATCAACATTTGAAATGAGCTTGATTGGGGAACTAGCTTTTTTCTTAGGCTTGCAGCTAAAGAAAAGTGATGATGGAATTATTTTTTTCTCACAAAGTAAATATGCCAAGAATCTAGTCAAGAGATTTGGTTTAGAGAACACTAAACAAATGAAGACGCCAATGGGTTCGTCACAGAAGGTATGTAAGGATAATGTTGGTGAAAATATCGACCCAACATTATATCGATCTATGATAGGTAGCCTTCTTTATCTTACTACTTGTCACCGAGATATTATATTTAGTGTTTGTGCTTGTGCCCGTTTTCAAACCTGTCCCAAAATATCCCACTTAAATGTCCTGAAACGTATTATTTGATATGTCACTGGCACATGTGAGTTGAGAATTTGGTATTCCAAAGAAACTAATATTAACGTAATAGGATTTAGTGACTTGTATTGGGCTGGAGATGTGTATGATCGAAAGAGTACAAGTGGAGGATGTTTTTATCTTGGCAATAATCTTGTTTCATGATATAGTCGAAAAAAACTATGTCTCGCTTTCAACTGCTGAATCTGAATATGTAGCAGCTGAAAGTTGTTGCTCTCAATTAATATGGCTACGACACATGTTAGATGACTATGAATTTACTAGCAACATTTTGATTTTGTACTGTGATAATCTGAGTGCTATAAATATTTCCAAAAATCTAGGTCAACACTCACGTACAAAACATATTGATATTAGACATCACTTTTTTAAGAGATTTAGTTGAAAACAACTAGTTCAAATTGAACATGTTGACACTCTTCATCAACTAGCTGATATTTTTATAAAAGCTTTGGACCATGAGAGATTTTCTAGTTTAAAGAAATCTCTTGGTCTTTGTAATCTCTAAAAAGGCATTTTTGGTGAATGTCGGCTGAAATGTTGTCTAACATTTCGGGTGACATTTACCTATGTTATATCACTAACTGACTATTGTTGTTGTATGGTACATAACTTTTGGTCACACAGGCATGATCCTTCAATAAGATTTTGTTAACAAAGGGATGCCGTTCTCTGTGATGATATAAAAAAATAAAAATATATACATATATATCATAAAAAGGGAGTATCAAAATAAGGCAAAGCCTTTACAAATATTTGGCAACTGTGAAAAAAGGGCAAAGCCAGTGAAAAGATACCGTTCCTATTCTATAGGAGTATCGAGTGCTTCAAAAGAGATTTGAGAATACCATAAAAGTATTCTTATTTTTTACACGAAAATTTTGTTATATGATTAGACCAAGGACACGATGGGAAAATGTTATATTGGTCCAGTGGTCAAACTCATAAAGTGCATATAAAATGTGTCTTGGTTTGTTTCCAAATCTGAAAATTCTTGTGCGATCAAAATACTTGTGTCGTCCAAAATGTTGCTAACATTGATGTTGACATTTTCAGAATGTGATATGTGTTGGGATGTTGTTCTTATCTGATTTTTGAAATATCAGATTTTATCCCTATTACATGCCTTGTTTAATGGAATTTCAGAATTTAAAATGATAAGATTAAATTGTATTACCGTGATGTTTATCCCAATATTTTAGTTGTAAGTTATTGTGTAAAGTTGAAACACCTAAAAATAAGAGATTTTTGTTGCTAAGAAAAGGTTTGTCATGTATATAAATATTCCTCTCATTTGCTATTATTTTATCATTTCTGATTTTCCCCATAAAAATATTTAAAAAATGGAGGGAAAATCACAGTAGGTATACATCTGCCGACCTAACCGATGAAATCACCAAACCAAACTCCAATCTCTATCAGAAACCCAACTTCTCAAAACCCTCTCCCAAATTTTCACCAATGGAAACATCACCAATGTCAGAACAAATGTCATCCAACATCCACTCCAACACTCCAATGAGCACAAGCCCTCCAATGAATACGGAGGCTTCCGAGGACAATGATCCCCAGCAAACAGACCAACCATCCACTTCCTTTAATCTCCCAGAAAACCCATGTACAATAATAGTGTTAAAGGTTTTGATGAACCTTTAGATATTAGCTATCCTGGAGATAATAATAACTCTATAGATGTTGATGAAACTATTGATTTTTCATCTTTGGGTAAAATGCCAAAGTCCTCTACCTTCCCTACACGTCGATCGAGCAGTGCAGGTGAATATATACCCTCTCGATATGAAACATCTATACCCTCTTACTCAAGCAGTGCAGGTGAAGATACGGACTATGAGCTTTCAACATAGGAGAGTGAAGAAGAACCATCTGCTTCAGTGCAGCCAAATGTGCCTCAAGAAAAGGAAATCCCAGACGACACTCCTTTAAAACAATTCTTTCCAAAGGGAGTTCCCAAACTTGCAAAGTCGAGTGCTGCTCCAAATGTTTCCATTGATGCCACAACATCTCAGGCTATATTTCAGCCAACATCGGAAGAAGCACAAGCTACAACATCATCCGACAGTACCAAATCCACTGATTCAGACTTTGAGGTATCTGCTTACTCAGATAAATTTTATTCTAAAACTAAATATGATATGTGGGACTGTTACAAGAATAAAGTGATTAGACCTGAGAAAGTATTAGATATTGCTTCCTGTGATGAATATAGTTTGGTAGATTCTTTATGGATAGACAACTTCTTAAAACTGTCACAGAAAAAGAACCTTATGTTGATTAAGTAGTAAGGTTGTTTTACGCTAATCTGAGCCATGTTATAGAGAAGACCTCCTCAAAGAAATTTGGGAAGGTATATCTCTACAACAAGGTCTATCTGTTTACGTCTTCTATTATAAATCAATGTATGGGACTAGATGCTGGAGATAATGTTAGAGAAGCAGAACATGTCATAGACAATAGGGATGAAGTGATTAAATATCTCACTGGAGGTATGATGAAGAAGTGGATCCCTAGATGTCCAACTTCCAAACTAACAGCCCTATTTTCCACCCTCCACAAAATTACTATTCACAATTGGCTTCCTTCAATGAATGATTAATTGTCACATCTGAACAAGCCACCTGTTGTATAAAATTTGGAAAGGTTTGAAAGTTGATTTGAAAAAAATGATATTTCATCAAATTGCCAACTTGGCTGAGAAAGAATCAACTTCAATCCTTTCTTTTCCCTCTCTGATCTACAAAGTATTAACCACTCAAGGCTTTGTGCCTAAGAGATAAGACACTTTAAGGAAGGCTCCTGAGCTTTACACTGTAAACAAAATAATTTTGAAGAGCAAGGACAAAGTCATTGACTTGTCCTGGAAGAAGGAAGCTGAAAGTGAAAATATTGCCAGAAGTGTCACCAACATTTTGGGCAACACTGGTCCATGATAGTCTACATTGTCTACAGAATGGCTTGTGGATCAAATTGGAAAAATCAACCAACAGAATTTTGAGGTTGATACTGCAAGAAATGCCCTGATACAAGCTAGAGACCATTTCATGATGCTACTTTCTTCACAAAAGGGGGGAGGAAGCTAAAGGTTGTTGTGCAGAGGAAGTTGAAGTTGTTATGCAGAAGTAGAAAGTTGCTGGAAGCTGCTGCTGATGTATGATGAGCAAGGAGGGAGTTGTTGCTGTTGTCAATGATGTATGAGGATCTATTGATATTTGTTGACAATGAATATTTCTATTTGTGGTTTGTATATATTGGATGATATGTGATATGTGTGCTCATATTTTTTTCTTTTCTAATCCTATGAATCGGTATACACATGTTTGCTTTTATACCATCACAGGTTAAGGGGGAACATGACCTTGAAAGTGTTGATCACAGATGTCGGACAACATTTGTGACAACATCCTAAGTCAACTTTACATTTTAATGAGTTTTGTGAAGAAAGAGCCAAAAAGAGGAGATTGTTAATGTTGGATTTGATATTGTGACATTTGACCCAACATATCTCCTCAAGTATTGATATGAATGTGTAAGTATGTTGGGACAAATGTTGCACAACATTCGAACCAAGATTTTCTGAACAGATTTTGCCTTACTTCACGCGATGCAGTAATATTTGTGTAAATATTACTGTGAGGTAAAAACGACTTGGTAAGGTAAAAATGAGTGAGGACTAAGTCAAAAGTTGTTGCTTGTCGAGAGGATCAAGCCAAAGCTGTTGAGATTATTACTCCCTGATCTTCTCCAACCAATTCCACCAGCAGTCCACCTTTCCCTCAACTTCCACAACCGATAGATGAGCAATTCAAGGAAGACTTTCTACTATAAATAGAGAGGCTATACCAAGAGAGCTCTCGGGATTTCATCTCAGAAATCTGGATCACCAATGTTGCCTGAGTGTGTTGACAACATTTTGTCCAACATTACAATTGTTGTTTAGATTCTAGATTAGTTTTGTATGGAGCGATTGTAATGAGAGGTTCTCTATATGTCTACTTAGTTAGATTTTTCAGGCAGAAGTCATCTGCGACTTCAACTTTTAATTTCTTTTCGTTTTATCTTGTAAATCTGTAAATAAAAGAATTTGTATATTTGTATATAATATATATACAATACATTTGATCATTGACCATCATAAGTTATATATATAATATAACTTACGAAAAATTTAAAACTTTTGTGTTCTTTAAATTTCCGCTGCATTTACTCTTCAAAGTTTTATGTTTTGCTAAAGTGTTGTCACTGGTGTCGGACGACATAATTTCCGACATTCGGAAACAGAATTGGCATTAGAGTTTATTTCATTTTTATTTTTATTGTTCAGAGCCCCCTTTCAATTACAACACTAACTTTAGTCACTATCATTTTGGGCCTCTTGTTCGATATTTCTTACTATTATAATTACTACATGATGAGATCGATATTCCGACTAGCTATTGGATATGCACAAATATATGGAGACTTTTGCATGAAGTCGTCTTCAGATCTAGAACTATAGAAGCGTAACTAACTTCTTAAATAATTTTAGTCTTGTCTACACGGTCAAAATGTACATTAATCAAAAGAGAATAAATCAAGTTATGATAACAACAAACCCGTATGAACAGATATGTAATTAGGATAAGATGGCTTCGGAAAAGGATTTAATTATTTCATGATCTATTACTTCTTCTATCTCAATTTATATTACACACTTTTCTTTTTAGTCAGTTTTTTTTTTTATGATGACACATTTCCAATAGACTTTTTCAACATTAATATCCTACGAGAGGCCCATGCAGTATTATAATTACACATTTTCTTATTTTGCAATAATTTAACTTTAAATCTTACTTTTTAAGCTTAATCATATAAATTGTGATGGAGGGAGTATTAGAAAAATCCAACCACATGATTGTAGTCCTTTCATTTTAAGTTACTATCATAACCGCCACCAAACTAAATAATATAGTGAGAATACATTAATTAATCATAGTTGAACAATAAAAAAAATATGTGAAAACACAGGTCACACAATTTTCTTTTAATTCTTGATCAACTCTAACTATAGTCACTAACTATCACACTGGGCCTCTTCTAGAATATTAATTACTACAAATTAATATTCCCACTAGCTATTGGATATACACTAATTTGCAATTAATGAAGGTCTTAATTTAAATCATTCCGATCTCAGTTATTAAGTTTATTTGTTTTTTTAGATCTGAATCTTAATTCTTGATCAGATCTTAACAATTAGACTTTTTTTTATGTTACAATCACTTAATAGATCTGAATTAATCTAAATGATTAAAATATGTAACAAAGTTTTAATATCATTAAGATTTATATTCAAAAATTTCTACAAAGATGGCATGGCAGTTTTACAATTCTATTCATTCACCGCTATCACCATGCCCATCATTATCAACTACTATCTCTGTTGCTGCCCACCATTATCAATTATCGTTGCTCACTGCTGCTGCCAATCACTACAATCAATCGTCACCACTACTAGCCATTATTTACCATCATCAACCAACATTACCATAACAACCACCGATCACTACGACAATCACCACCATCGATCATTGCCACTACATATCGCCACCATCATCATTCACCACCTCTATTAGCTATCACTATTAGCCACAACAACTTTCAGCCGTCGCCACCATCAACCACTACGCCAATCACCATCATCACATTTACTATTCACAACACCACTATTAGCCAATACCATCCTCAATCGGTACCATAACCACCACAGCTAGCCATCATCACCAACAACCGCCATATGATTTCTTTAATTTTTTTTATATAGTATTAAATCACTTTAGTATTTTATTAAATTTCATATTTATTAAGTTTTAAATCAAGATAACTTTTATACATTCAAATGCTGGAAAAAATTCTTAATTATTTAATATTAGATCTTAATATAATATTTTAATATTCAGATATATATTCAAATTCAAATATCTAAATTTTAATGCATATCTTCACATTCAGATGTTTATTCAGATTTAGATGTCTTAATCTTAATAAAAATTAATGAGGCCCAATGGTCGTTTGGTTTAATATATTATTAAAATTATATTGATATTAAATTATACATCATATTATATTAATAAAAGACGTTATTATCCTTCTATTAAACACAAATGTTATAATATTTGTGGAGAAAAATGTAAATACACATTGCAATAAATACTATATTATAATAATAATAATAATAACAATAATAATAATAATAATAATAATAATAACAATAATAATAATAATAATAACAACAATAATAATAATAATAATAACAACAATAATAATAATAATAATAATAATAATAATAATAATAATAATAATAATAATAACAACAACATAAAAGTTATGACAACATAAGTGTTTCACCTGAATTGGAGATGAAGTTGCACATTTAATTGGGGTCCTATTAAATGCTAAATTATGGCTAAAGTGAATGTGAATTGGGTAAACTTTGGTGATCCAATTGATCCGTTAAGAAAATTATCTGTTTCAAAAATAAATTGCTAATTAATTATCTTATATGAGTAAATTTTGGTTACTGCTAAGCTTATATAAAAGGCTTACAAATCTGTAAAATAATTATCACCATTTGAAGCACTGCAACTTTACCAGATAAATTAATTCTTCTTTACTACTTTCTATGAGTATTCACGAAATTACCTACTCTTGTTTATCCATGTTTTTATTAAGCAACATTCTCCACTTTATAGAAGGATTTTTAAGAAATTGTTTGAATACTTTAAGTTTTTGGTTATCTCACGTTTTATAAAGTTTGTAAGTAATATCTAATCATCTTACGTTCAATAATTAAATTGGTAACGGTCGAATAGACTCACCATTCATCAATTTGAGCTTGTATTATCTCCTTTTAAATTCAGTGGAACTCATCACAATCATATTTCAATATTATTTGTATAATTTTGATACTTTTTTTTTTGTTGACGGAGGAACCCGCAGTCGCTACTCTCTCGAGTGCGCACAGGGTAAACCCCGGACTGACGCAATAGCCTGCAAACCACGTCAGCCGATTAACCACACTTGACAAGCCATGTGTGACAGGCTCAACCAAGAAGGTTTATGCAGGGGATCGAACTCGTGACCTTGCGGTCCCGCGCTCTACTGCTACACCAACTTGGCTACCCTTGCGGGTGTATAATTTTGATACTTTTGTACTATTATCATGGGATAGTCCACATACTAATTAATAAAATAGTGTGTGGTTGCTATTTGTAGTCCCTAAATTAAAGATACATTGCAACTGGCTTATTATTTTATATCAAATCCAATGTAAAATAATACTAATAATAATAATAATATCGTTTTTTAATAAACAACTGTTAAACAAGGTATATACCCGTGATATACATTTGGTTTACATAGTGTATATCACGGGTGCTTTCGGAAACAACCCAACACGGAAGAAGGCAGAAAGCCCATCTCGGGTTGGCCCATCACGGGTTGTGTATATTGGTTATGTATATTGTTGTAATATTGTAGTGTAAAGGTTACCTTAATTAGTCTTGTACACTTACCATAATTGTATAGTTAGAATCCAAGTAGAATAAGGTTTTAGGAGTAGAATAGGAATAGGATTCTCCTATTATGGAAATATGTAACTTGTATATATAGCCTTTCAATTAATGAAAATAATCAAGGAATTATTTCTTTCATGGTATCAAGCGTCTAGGTCTTAAAATCCTATCTCTACTCTCTTATTTTTTTTCCGTCGACTTCCCTCCACTTCCGAGATGTTTTGCTCTCAGTTTGTGTGCCGACGGGAACTCTTTTCTTCCCAAAATTTTCTCCCAAATCCCTCATTATCATATTGTTCTATCAATATGTCTACATCCCGGAACACGTTTCATCCTGCCCTTACAGTTTCTAACATCAAGAATAACATCTCTCTCATTCTTGAAATAGAAAACGTCCAATATGCGGGGCCGAACTGTTCAAAATTCACGCACGATCGCATCAAGTCATCCATCACATAATCCCCACGGCTCCTGAGGATACAGAGGTGCCAAAACGCGAGGATGATCCTAAGTTGTGGACTACTCTTGATGCTACCGTCCTTCAGTGGATATATTCTACAATTTCTACCGACCTTTTGCAAACAATTATCGAGTCTGACGCTACGGCACAGGTGACTTGGGATAGACTGCGTGATATATTCCAAGATAATCAAAATTCTAGACTACCCTTGAGCAGGATTTCTCCCACGTCAATATGGAAGATTTCCCTAATGTTTCGGCTTATTGCAAAAGATTAAAGGAATTGGCGGACCAACTTCGCAACGTTGGTGCGCCAGTTTCGAATGATCGTTTGGTCCTCCAAATTGTTTTCGGCATTTCCGAGGCCTATAGTGGTGTTGGAACGCTTATTTGGCAAAGCAATCCGCTTCCGCAATTTTATCAAGCTCGTTCTATGCTTACACTCGAAGAAGCAGGCATGACAAAACGAGCGGCTATCGGTGCTAGTCCCGTAGTCCTGATGACCAAGTCCACGGTGTATCCTACCGGTTACAACAAGTCGGACCAAAACCGCAACAACGGTGGCTGCAAAAAGGGTAGAAATAAGAAAAAAAATGGCAAACACTGCGGCGGCAACAACGGCGGCAGCCGGCAGAATGGTGGTGGCGGTGGTGGTCCCCGCAGTGGTCAGCGGCAGCAGCAGCAGTTCTGGGAACCATAGTGGGCCCCTATGCCATGGCAGTGGGCCGCTATGACATGGCAGTGGGCCCCTATGCCATGGCAGTGGCCCCTACAACCACAGTTTGGGCCCAACCAATTTTCGCCCAACGGCAGTGGGCTGCCCAGTAGCAGTCCAAGCCCAGCTCCCCCTGGCCCAACTACAGTCAGCAATCTGGGCCGAGACCACAAGCAGGGGTGCTTGGGCCTCGGCCCCCGCAGGCCCATCACGCAGCGACACCCATGTCTACCGACATCGATGCCGCAATGCACACACTCGGTTTAAATCCTCCGGACCCAAATTGGTATATGGACACCGGTGCCACTACCCACATGACATCCGATTCAGGTACGCTCTCGTCTTATTCCAATTTGAGCAACCCTCGCGGTATAATTATTGGTAATGGTAATTCTATTCCAATTCGTGGTTATGGTCATAAAACGTTATCTCCCCCGCATCCACCTCTTATCTTGAAAAATACCCTACACACCCCCAAATTGATTAAAAACTTAGTCTTTATCCTTAAATTCACTACTGACAATTCCATTTCTATTGAATTTGATCAGTTTGGTTTCTCTGTGAAGGATTTCAAGACGGGGAGTCCTCTCATGAGGTGTGATAGTAGGGGAGATCTTTATCCTATCACACCCAGTTTCGGTCCATCGAGTCAAGCCCCGCCATCCGCTTTTGCAGCCATTTCTCCTTCCTTGTGGCATGCTTGTCTTGGTCATCCGGGATCATCTATTTTGTCGTCTTTACATAAAAATAGTTTTATTTCATGCAAGGGTACGAGTAGTACTCCAAATTGTCAGTCTTGTTCTTTAGGAAAAATTATAAAGTTGTCGTTTGTAGACTCAAATTCTCATACTTTACTGCCATTTAATATTATTCATAACGACTTATGGACATCTCATGTTCTTAGTTTTGTGGGTCATCGGTATTATGTTCTCTTTTTGGATGATTACTCTAAGTTTTTATGGACGTTTCCAATAGCGAAAAAATCTCAAGTATTTTTCGTCTTCTTAAAATTTAGAGCATTCATCAGAACCGAATTCGACCGAGAAATAAAAAATATTCAGTGTGATAATGGCAAAGAATATGACAATGGGGTGTTTCAAAAATTCTGTGCTAATAATGGGATCAATTTTCATTTTTCTTGTCCTCATACGTCTTCACAAAATGGGAAAACCGAACGCAAAATTCGTTTCATAAACAACATTGTCCGAACTTTATTGCTTCATGCTTCCGTACCCCTGTCTTTTTGGCATCATGCTCTCCAAATGGCTAACTATCTCCTTAACATAATTCCTTCCAAAGGCTTGACATATTCTTTCCCCCTTCAAATTTTATATAATAAAATTCCTTCATATTCACATCTTTGGGTTTTTGAGTGTTTGTGTTATCCGTTATTCTCGTCCATCACAATTAACAAACTTCAGGCCCGGTCTACTCCGTGTGTATTTTTGGGGTTTCCATCTAATCATCGTGGCTACAAATGTTTTGATTTATCCTCCAATAAAATCATCATTAATCGCCATGTCATCTTTGATGAATCCCAATTTCCATTTGCTAAAGTTAATACTCTCGTGCCTAGTTCGTATAATTTTTTGGGTGATAGTATATCCCCGTATATTATTC
Source organism: Anisodus tanguticus (assembly GCA_034509755.1). Taxonomy (NCBI): domain Eukaryota; kingdom Viridiplantae; phylum Streptophyta; class Magnoliopsida; order Solanales; family Solanaceae; genus Anisodus; species Anisodus tanguticus. The sequence continues at coordinate 49,112,209 of CM067552.1, read as the reverse complement.
AGCATTTTTCGGACGTATCTCACACCCAAAATTCTCCAGTGGGCCCACAGCCCGCTGGCCCCACTGGTCTGTCACCCACTGCCTGGACCAGTACCGCCACTGGGCCAGTCCAGCCCAATTCAGGAACTGGTCCAGTTCCTGCTCCTATTTCCCGAGTTGGGCCAGCAGGCCCACTATCTGCTGGCCAGTCCGTCCCGAGCCCAGCAAATTCCCAAAATCCACCCAATTCTTCCTCGAGTCATAGACCGGTCACTCGTAGTCAACAGGGTGTTTTTACACCAAAAAGACATTTTAATTTACATTCTAATGTCTCTAAATCCCCCTTACCCCGTAATCATGTGTCTGCCTTAAACGACCCGAATTGAAAAATTGCTATGACTGATGAATATAATGCTCTTATTGATAATAAGACGTGGGAGTTGGTGCTCCGTCCATCTGGTATTAATATCAGGTCTATGTGGATTTTTGCTCATAAGGAGAATTCAGATGGTTCATTTGCTTGACATAAGACGCGGCTTGTGGGTGATGGTAAGACTCAGCAGGTTGGTATAGATTGTTGGGAAACGTTTAGTTCGGTGGTCAAGCCGGCTACCATTCGCATTGTGCTTAGCTTGGCTCTTTCGAAGGCATGGCCTATTCATCAGTTAGATGTAAAGAATGCTTCCCTACATAGGATCTCAAGGAAACAGTCTATACGCATCAGCCTTTGGGATTCAGGGATCCCAATCATCCTCATCATGTCTGTTTATTGAAGAAGTCCTTATATGGGCTTAAGAAGTCCCCCCGGGCCTAGTATACAAGGTTTGCTGACTATGTTTCGACTATTGGGTTCACTCACAGCAGGTCAGATAATTCCTTGTTAATCTACCGTCGTGGTTCGTCCTTAGACTACATTCTGTTATATGTGGATGATATTATCTTGACTGCCTCTTCCGATGCCTTACGCCAGTCTATCATGACCATGCTCAGCTTTGAGTTTGCTATGAAAGACTTGGGGCCCTTGAGTTACTTTTTAGGGATTGCTGTCACTCGTCATTCCAATGGGTTGTTCTTGTCTCAACGGAAGTATGCAGACGAGATCATCGAGAGGGTTGGGATGTCATCCTATAAGTTCACTTCCACTCCAGTTGATACTAAGCCCAAGCTTAGTGTCGCAGCTGGCGTACCTTACGAGGATCCGACCCGCTATCGCAGTCTTGCAGGGGCCCTTCAGTAGCTTACCTTTATAAGATCGGATATTACGTATGCTGTCCTGCAGGTGTGTTTATTCATGCATGATCCCAGAATTGAGCACATGAATGCACTCAAACGCATCATTCAGTATATTCAGGGTACACTTGACTATGGTTTGCAATTATATCCTTCCTCGACATCCACACTTGTCTCATACACGGATGCTGATTGGGGTGGTTGTCCAGACACCAGACGATCTACGCCTGGCTATTGTATGTTCCTTGGCAATAACTTGGTCTCCTGGTCTGCGAAGCGTCAGTCGACTCTATCCCACTCAAGTGTCGAGGCTGAATATCGAGGGGTAGCTAATGTGGTCTCCGAATCATGTTGGTTACGTAACTTGCTTTTGGAGCTTCATTGTCCCATTCAGAAGGCAACCTTGGTTTATCGCGGTAATAGTAGTGCCATCTACCTATCTGATAATCCGATACAGCACCAACGCACTAAGCATATGGAGATGGACATTCACTTTGTCTGCGAAAAGGTTGCTCGGGGTCAGGTACGCGTCAGTCATGTCCCGTCAAGATATCAAATTGCAGACATCTTTACAAAGCGTCTTCCCTCGGTCCTTTTTGAAGATTTTAGGGACAGTCTCAGCGTTCGTAAACCGCCCGCTATGACTGTGGGGGTGTGTTAAACAAGGTATATACCCGTGATATACACTTAGTATACATAGGTGCTTTCGGAAACAACCCAACACGGAAGAAGGCAGAAAGCCCATCTCGGGTTGGCCCATCACGGGTTGTGTATATTGTTGTAATATTGTAGTGTAAAGGTTACCTTAATTAGTCTTGTACACTTACCATAATTGTATAGTTAGAATCCAAGTAGAATAAGGTTATAGGAGTAGAATAGGAATAAGATTCTCCTATTATGGAAATATGTAACTTGTATATATAGCCTTTCAATTAATAAAAATAATCAAGGAATTATTTCTTTCAACAACATCATCGATGAAACTGAAATCTAAAGCACACAGACAAAAAAAAAAAAAAAACTCTCGAACAATACAATATTCATGAAGTCGTCAAGCATATGACCTCTTTTATTCATTACGGGGACTAGGATATTGATTTTGTTCCGATCTAAATCTGAACTTACTTTCTTAAATATTTTAATGGGTTCAAGCCGTGGAAACAGCCTATGGCAGAAATGCAAGGTAAGACTGCGTACAACAGACCCTTTTGGTCCGGCTCTTCCCTGGATCCCGCGCATAGCGCACTGGGCTGCCCTTTATATTGATATTCCACTAATGAACAAATAAAATTGGCGAAACCATTAGCTAATACACAGTTGTATATCAGAGGCGGAGCTAGAATTTCAACTTTATTGATTCTAGATTTTAAAAGAGGGATGATTTCAAGTTCTAATTAACGGAGTTCTAAATTTAATAAGTTAAATATTTACTAATTTCTTAACACAAAAAAAATGCAAAAGTTACTGGGTTATGATGAACCCGTATCCGGACTTCCACCTCCGCCCCTATTATATATATATATATATATATATACAGATAACGAATAAAGTTTGTGGTATGATGTATTAAGAAAAGTACTACTAGTTATAATCATGGTACAAAAATTTGTATCATTTTGTTCCGTGTTCTGTTACTATTTTTAAATTCCAGCATAGTTACTTACGTGCAAGACTTATACGTCAATCACTTATTATTATTATTATTATTATTATTATTATTATTATTATTATTATTATTATTATTATTATTATTATTATTATTATAACAATTTCAGTATAAGCTATACATGGATAAAGACTTTCAGTGGCATACCCAAGGGTTGCTGAGAAAAATCCCGTGACTGAAACTCTTTGGCAACTTGTCGAAGAAATAATCAAGTTGCCACAAAAACTCACCGTGGCAAATGAATGAGCTGCCACTAAACTCGTAACCTTTTAAAGTCGGCAAGGAAAATCTAAATTTAGGCGATTAAAGAGTCACCGGGGAGGACCTACATGTATTTTAATGGAGATTATATATAGTTATATAAGAAATTATATGAAAATTGAGTATAATAATTAAAAAAATCCTAGAACACAAAAAGATAATTGGGTGCTTTAGTTTCCAAGTGGAACTTCAAATGTCTAGGCACTATTCGAACCTCTCTCTCAACATTTCATTTTTTTATTTTAATCATGCTCAAAGTACATCTTAAAGCACCCACAATCCTTAAATTGTCGATCCGTCACTGTCCTCGTGGAAAGTGGAAACTACAATTTTTTATTTTTTGTTGACGAAGGAACCCGCAGCTGCTACTCTCTCGAGTGCGCACAGGGTAAACCCCGGACTGGCGCAATAGCACTGCAAAACCACGTCGGACCGATTAACCACACTTGGCAAGCCATGTGTGACAGGCTCAACCAAGAAGGTTTATGCAGGGGATCGAACTCGTGACCTTGCGTAATGTAAAATATATATAGTAGTATACGAATATTTAAACTAGGTAACTAATCAACCTAATTATAATAGGAAATATAATTCTATCTAAAATAGGAGACCTAATTACAATAGGAATACAATTCTACATAAAATAAGAGATATATAATTAATAAAAGAATATTCGGGAAATATTTTATTAGCAATATGAATTTGAGAATTAATTACACCCCTCCACATTCTAATCTACACCCTTTCATATCCTATGTTGCCACTGTTAAAAGGGGAACACGTTCTCTTCCAAATTGGAAGAACTATAGTACCATTTTAAAGATGTACAAGGCCAACACCAAATTTAAAAAGGTAAACTAAATGTTTCGTACATTTTGAAGTGTTATATTCAAATTTGGCTTTCTATAACTTTTGCATTTTTATTGTGTTTGCTGCATACTTTATATTTTTCCCTTTCGAGACAATCATCTATTTGCTTGAGTAATTATTGTTTTTTGCCAAACTCATACGGTAATGTTATGACAATTACTTTACTTTTTTGGTCTCCTTTTTTATTTTAATTTTTATGTCAAATTTACATAGTTTATTATCTTATTGTATTGTGTAATATGATTACATTTACACAATTCAACTGATACTCTTCTGTTAAATTCACATATATGAACGCATTCAAACAAACAATATACTTTCATTCAACAACTTCATATGGTTGTAAAAAGGAGGAGGCTACAACTTCTTAAACACAAGGCACAATTTTAAGACTTGAAGCATTTGCAACCATAACTGATGTTGCTTATATTTGCATATAAACTATGTTTTTTTTTTTTTTGGTAATTTTTTCTTTGAAATTACCAAAAATCCGGTTTAGAAAGACTGTTATTTTCTTTTTTGGTAATTTTTTCTTTTCAACTTTCCGTATTACATATTTAAGATCACAAGAAAAAATGTCATTTTCGTACCTTCAACACATTTTTAATTTAAACCCACTAGATTCAAAAGATTTTCCTACTTTCTTAATCTTTGTGTCAAATCAAATCAGATTATCTTCTTACAAACGAAGGGACCTAAAAAGTTTTAAAAATGGCACTTGCAACCTAAATTAAAATATAAGTTAGTTGTCAGAATCTAACCCAACATTATCCCCCAATTTTATGATTGAGACAACTACTTCAGTAGTCAATCTTCGTTGACTAGTCTAAAATGTAATTTTATGATATGTGCCCAGGAACATCACATCATAATTTTTTACCTATTACCAAATCGTACTATTATATATCTACTTGTGATAATCATTTACTACATCCGTTTCAATTTATTTATCTTGCTTTCCTCTTTAGTTCGCTTAAGAAAGAACGCCCCTTTTCCTTTTTAACAACCCAAGAACAATAGATTTTACATGGCATGTTTAAGATTACATGATTGAAAAATGTTATGATGCATTCTACATATTTTTAATTTAAAACAACAATATTCCAAAGTCTACTTTGTCAAATTTCGAGTCAAATTAAAATCTGACAAATAAATAAAAATGGAAGGATTATTTCAATTTTTGACTTAAACATCAATCGAGTTGTAAGATACAAGAATTCTGTCATTTCTTACAAGTAGTGACTAGTGAGGAATGATCAGTTCATATGCCACTGAACAAGTGGACAACTATGACCCCTAGTGGACTGGTATCGGGATCTAGGTATGCAAATGAATGCTTCTATGATAATTGAATTGTACATGCAAAAATAATTGCACTCAAACTCGTATATCGATGCAGAAGTGAATCCAAAATATTAAATTGGCTTAATGCATATGTGGATTCTTAAACTTGTCAGTTTTTTTTATTTTAATACATTAACTAAGCCTTGTTCCTATTGAACTCCTGAACTTATACTCAAGTGTGTCTATTAAACACAATCCGACTGACATTACTTGCTCGTCAATGTCAAGCGCATCCTACATGAAAAATTCTGCCAATTAAAACAGCTCACTCCTTATATTCAAACAGATCTTAAGCTCAACTCTTACGCATACTAATCAAATCAAGAACCTAAGCAGCTCATAGTAGCAGAACGTTAAGCAAGGTTAAATAAAATAGAACTCTCGATTTATGTCAGGTCAGTTGGATTGTGTTTAATAGACACACTTGATGATGAGTTCGGGGTTCAATAGAAACAAGGCTTAGTTGATGTGCCAAAATAAAAAAATCGTGCAACTTTAAGGATCCACATATGCATTAAGCCTATTATATTTATGGATCCAGATTTTCTTAGTCTTTTAAAATTATTAGGTTTTAAATTAATAATTCCTACATTTTGAATTAATTTAAATTTTAATACATATACAGAATTTAGACTCCTCCTTTCCTTCGAATTTTTTGTTGAGCTTATCCCTCTTTCCAGTTAGAGCAGTTTGTATATAGTTGAACTGTCGAGAATCTTAGTAGCTTAGTTGACGACTGTCTGAATTCTCATCGTATTGTTGATGGTTCGATTCCCAACCTTGTAATCACCTCCCCCATTTGCACTTTCCCTACCCCTATAGAATTAAACAATTATGTGTGTGTGTTGACCCGCAATGACGTAGAGATGGGTAAGTGACATATGGAATATGTCGATGACAACAACATGTCGTAGAAGGAGATAACAAGTGGAGCCAACGACCCACTAAGACTAACCTATCTATAACTACTATTGAGTTTGACCAAACCCGTAACGGTAACGGTAACGGTAACGCTAGCTTACCCCAAACAACTTGTACATTGTAAATACTATAACACTAACGTTCTCAATGTGCATGCCCATGTATTCGCTCATCCCTAACTATCCGTTGAGTCCAAATACATGATAACTTTTTCAATTGAAGTCCTAAAATGTTAAGAGTCTCACATCGGATATGAAATGGGAACATGGACTCCTTATATGGAGTTGGAAAATCCTTACCCTACAAGCTAGCTTTTAAAAAAGTATTGATTAGCCTTTAAAAATGTACCGATTAGCTAAATAAGTACTCCAAGTAAGCACTTATCATTTAATACGGTTAATCATTAACTTTTTTGAATAAAATAATATTTAATAAGTTTATGCGGAATACATTTATTCTAGTTTTGTAAAAAAAATTAAAAATGTATTATTTTAGTGAACTGACTGAAATAATGTCTTACTTCAATCGAAAATTCATTCCCATGCATGTTATTATCCATTATTTCTGCGCGCCACTAAATTATTACTCCCTCCATTTCAAAAAGTTTGTTTTATTTTTTTTTAGTCCGGTTTAGAAAGACTGTTATTTTCTTTTTTGGTAATTTTTTCTTTTCAACTTTCCGTATTACATATTTAAGATCACAAGAAAAAATGTCATTTTCGTACCTTCAACACATTTTTAATTTAAACCCACTAGATTCAAAAGATTTTCCTACTTTCTTAATCTTTGTGTCAAATCAAATCAGATTATCTTCTTACAAACGAAGGGACCTAAAAAGTTTTAAAAATGGCACTTGCAACCTAAATTAAAATATAAGTTAGTTGTCAGAATCTAACCCAACATTATCCCCCAATTTTATGATTGAGACAACTACTTCAGTAGTCAATCTTCGTTGACTAGTCTAAAATGTAATTTTATGATATGTGCCCAGGAACATCACATCATAATTTTTTACCTATTACCAAATCGTACTATTATATATCTACTTGTGATAATCATTTACTACATCCGTTTCAATTTATTTATCTTGCTTTCCTCTTTAGTTCGCTTAAGAAAGAACGCCCCTTTTCCTTTTTAACAACCCAAGAACAATAGATTTTACATGACATGTTTAAGATTACATGATTGAAAAATGTTATGATGCATTCTACATATTTTTAATTTAAAACAACAATATTCCAAAGTCTACTTTGTCAAATTTCGAGTCAAATTAAAATCGACAAATAAATAAAAATGGAAGGATTATTTCAATTTTTGACTTAAACATCAATCGAGTTGTAAGATACAAGAATTCTGTCATTTCTTACAAGTAGTGACTAGTGAGGAATGATCAGTTCATATGCCACTGAACAAGTGGACAACTATGACCCCTAGTGGACTGGTATCGGGATCTAGGTATGCAAATGAATGCTTCTATGATAATTGAATTGTACATGCAAAAATAATTGCACTCAAACTCGTATATCAGTACCGAGAAGTGAATCCAAAATATTAAATTGGCTTAATGCATATGTGGATTCTTAAACTTGTCAGTTTTTTTTATTTTAATACATTAACTAAGCCTTGTTCCTATTGAACTCCTGAACTTATACTCAAGTGTGTCTATTAAACACAATCCGACTGACATTACTTGCTCGTCAATGTCAAGCGCATCCTACATGAAAAATTACGCCAATTAAAACAAATTCACTCCTTATATTCAAACAGATCTTAAGCTCAACTCTTACGCATACTAATCAAATCAAGAACCAAAGCAGCTCATAGTAGCAGAACGTTAAGCAAGGTTAAATAAAATAAAACTCTCGATTTATGTCAGGTCAGTTGGATTGTGTTTAATAGACACACTTGATGATGAGTTCGGGGTTCAATAGAAACAAGGCTTAGTTGATGTGCCAAAATAAAAAAATCGTGCAACTTTAAGGATCCACATATGCATTAAGCCTATTATATTTATGGATCCAGATTTTCTTAGTCTTTTAAAATTATTAGGTTTTAAATTAATAATTCCTACATTTTGAATTAATTTAAATTTTAATACATATACAGAATTTAGACTCCTCCTTTCCTTCGAATTTTTTGTTGAGCTTATCCCTCTTTCCAGTTAGAGCAGTTTGTATATAGTTGAACTGTCGAGAATCTTAGTAGCTTAGTTGACGACTGTCTGAATTCTCATCGTATTGTTGATGGTTCGATTCCCAACCTTGTAATCACCTCCCCCATTTGCACTTTCCCTACCCCTATAGAATTAAACAATTATGTGTGTGTGTTGACCCGCAGCGACGTAGAGATGGGTAAGTGACATATGGAATATGTCGATGACAACAACATGTCGTAGAAGGAGATAACAAGTGGAGCCAACGACCCACTAAGACTAACCTATCTATAACTACTATTGAGTTTGACCAAACCCGTAACGGTAACGGTAACGGTAACGCTAGCTTACCCCAAACAACTTGTACATTGTAAATACTATAACACTAACGTTCTCAATGTGCATGCCCATGTATTCGCTCATCCCTAACTATCCGTTGAGTCCAAATACATGATAACTTTTTCAATTGAAGTCCTAAAATGTTAAGAGTCTCACATCGGATATGAAATGGGAACATGGACTCCTTATATGGAGTTGGAAAATCCTTACCCTACAAGCTAGCTTTTAAAAAAGTATTGATTAGCCTTTAAAAATGTACCGATTAGCTAAATAAGTACTCCAAGTAAGCACTTATCATTTAATACGGTTAATCATTAACTTTTTTGAATAAAATAATATTTAATAAGTTTATGCGGAATACATTTATTCTAGTTTTGTAAAAAAAATTAAAAATGTATTATTTTAGTGAACTGACTGAAATAATGTCTTACTTCAATCGAAAATTCATTCCCATGCATGTTATTATCCATTATTTCTGCGCGCCACTAAATTATTACTCCCTCCATTTCAAAAAGTTTGTTTTATTTTTTTTAGTCCGGTTTAGAAAGACTGTTATTTTCTTTTTTGGTAATTTTTTCTTTTCAACTTTCCGTATTACATATTTAAGATCACAAGAAAAAATGTCATTTTCGTACCTTCAACACATTTTTAATTTAAACCCACTAGATTCAAAAGATTTTCCTACTTTCTTAATCTTTGTGTCAAATCAAATCAGATTATCTTCTTACAAACGAAGGGACCTAAAAAGTTTTAAAAATGGCACTTGCAACCTAAATTAAAATATAAGTTAGTTGTCAGAATCTAACCCAACATTATCCCCCAATTTTATGATTGAGACAACTACTTCAGTAGTCAATCTTCGTTGACTAGTCTAAAATGTAATTTTATGATATGTGCCCAGGAACATCACATCATAATTTTTTACCTATTACCAAATCGTACTATTATATATCTACTTGTGATAATCATTTACTACATCCGTTTCAATTTATTTATCTTGCTTTCCTCTTTAGTTCGCTTAAGAAAGAACGCCCCTTTTCCTTTTTAACAACCCAAGAACAATAGATTTTACATGACATGTTTAAGATTACATGATTGAAAAATGTTATGATGCATTCTACATATTTTTAATTTAAAACAACAATATTCCAAAGTCTACTTTGTCAAATTTCGAGTCAAATTAAAATCGACAAATAAATAAAAATGGAAGGATTATTTCAATTTTTGACTTAAACATCAATCGAGTTGTAAGATACAAGAATTCTGTCATTTCTTACAAGTAGTGACTAGTGAGGAATGATCAGTTCATATGCCACTGAACAAGTGGACAACTATGACCCCTAGTGGACTGGTATCGGGATCTAGGTATGCAAATGAATGCTTCTATGATAATTGAATTGTACATGCAAAAATAATTGCACTCAAACTCGTATATCAAGATCTTAGAGAAGTGAATCCAAAATATTAAATTGGCTTAATGCATATGTGGATTCTTAAACTTGTCGCTTTTTTTATTTTAATACATTAACTAAGCCTTGTTCCTATTGAACTCCCGAACTTATACTCAAGTGTGTCTATTAAACACAATCCGACCGACATTACTTGCTCGTCAATGTCAAGCGCATCCTACATGAAAAATTCTCGCCAATTAAAACAAATTTCACTCCTTATATTCAAACAGATCTTAAGCTCAACTCTTACGCATACTAATCAAATCAAGAACCAAAGCAGCTCATAGTAGCAGAACGTTAAGCAAGGTTAAATAAAATAAAACTCTCGATTTATGTCAGGTCAGTTGGATTGTGTTTAATAGACACACTTGATGATGAGTTCGGGGTTCAATAGAAACAAGGCTTAGTTGATGTGCCAAAATAAAAAAAAAAATCGTGCAACTTTAAGGATCCACATATGCATTAAGCCTATTATATTTATGGATCCAGATTTTCTTAGTCTTTTAAAATTATTAGGTTTTAAATTAATAATTCCTACATTTTGAATTAATTTAAATTTTAATACATATACAGAATTTAGACTCCTCCTTTCCTTCGAATTTTTTGTTGAGCTTATCCCTCTTTCCAGTTAGAGCAGTTTGTATATAGTTGAACTGTCGAGAATCTTAGTAGCTTAGTTGACGACGTCCGAATTCTCATCGTATTGTTGATGGTTCGATTCCCAACCTTGTAATCACCTCCCCCATTTGCACTTTCCCTACCCCTATAGAATTAAACAATTATGTGTGTGTGTTGACCCGCAAACGTAGAGATGGGTAAGTGACATATGGAATATGTCGATGACAACAACATGTCGTAGAAGGAGATAACAAGTGGAGCCAACGACCCACTAAGACTAACCTATCTATAACTACTATTGAGTTTGACCAAACCCGTAACGGTAACGAATAACGGTAACGCTAGCTTACCCCAAACAACTTGTACATTGTAAATACTATAACACTAACGTTCTCAATGTGCATGCCCATGTATTCGCTCATCCCTAACTATCCGTTGAGTCCAAATACATGATAACTTTTTCAATTGAAGTCCTAAAATGTTAAGAGTCTCACGGATATGAAATGGGAACATGGACTCCTTATATGGAGTTGGAAAATCCTTACCCTACAAGCTAGCTTTTAAAAAAGTATTGATTAGCCTTTAAAAATGTACCGATTAGCTAAATAAGTACTCCAAGTAAGCACTTATCATTTAATACGGTTAATCATTAACTTTTTTGAATAAAATAATATTTAATAAGTTTATGCGGAATACATTTATTCTAGTTTTGTAAAAAAAATTAAAAATGTATTATTTTAGTGAACTGACTGAAATAATGTCTTACTTCAATCGAAAATTCATTCCCATGCATGTTATTATCCATTATTTCTGCGCGCCACTAAATTATTACTCCCTCCATTTCAAAAAGTTTGTTTTATTTTTTTTAGTCCGGTTTAGAAAGACTGTTATTTTCTTTTTTGGTAATTTTTTCTTTTCAACTTTCCGTATTACATATTTAAGATCACAAGAAAAAATGTCATTTTCGTACCTTCAACACATTTTTAATTTAAACCCACTAGATTCAAAAGATTTTCCTACTTTCTTAATCTTTGTGTCAAATCAAATCAGATTATCTTCTTACAAACGAAGGGACCTAAAAAGTTTTAAAAATGGCACTTGCAACCTAAATTAAAATATAAGTTAGTTGTCAGAATCTAACCCAACATTATCCCCCAATTTTATGATTGAGACAACTACTTCAGTAGTCAATCTTCGTTGACTAGTCTAAAATGTAATTTTATGATATGTGCCCAGGAACATCACATCATAATTTTTTACCTATTACCAAATCGTACTATTATATATCTACTTGTGATAATCATTTACTACATCCGTTTCAATTTATTTATCTTGCTTTCCTCTTTAGTTCGCTTAAGAAAGAACGCCCCTTTTCCTTTTTAACAACCCAAGAACAATAGATTTTACATGGCATGTTTAAGATTACATGATTGAAAAATGTTATGATGCATTCTACATATTTTTAATTTAAAACAACAATATTCCAAAGTCTACTTTGTCAAATTTCGAGTCAAATTAAAATCGACAAATAAATAAAAATGGAAGGATTATTTCAATTTTTGACTTAAACATCAATCGAGTTGTAAGATACAAGAATTCTGTCATTTCTTACAAGTAGTGACTAGTGAGGAATGATCAGTTCATATGCCACTGAACAAGTGGACAACTATGACCCCTAGTGGACTGGTATCGGGATCTAGGTATGCAAATGAATGCTTCTATGATAATTGAATTGTACATGCAAAAATAATTGCACTCAAACTCGTATATCGATGCGAAGTGAATCCAAAATATTAAATTGGCTTAATGCATATGTGGATTCTTAAACTTGTCGATTTTTTATTTTAATACATTAACTAAGCCTTGTTCCTATTGAACTCCCGAACTTATACTCAAGTGTGTCTATTAAACACAATCCGACCGACATTACTTGCTCGTCAATGTCAAGCGCATCCTACATGAAAAATTTCGCCAATTAAAACAAATCACTCCTTATATTCAAACAGATCTTAAGCTCAACTCTTACGCATACTAATCAAATCAAGAACCTAAGCGACTCATAGTAGCGAACGTTAAGCAAGGTTAAATAAAATAGAACTCTCGATTTATGTCGTCGGTTGGATTGTGTTTAATAGACACACTTGATGATGAGTTCGGGGTTCAATAGAAACAAGGCTTAGTTGATGTGCCAAAATAAAAAAATCGTGCAACTTTAAGGATCCACATATGCATTAAGCCTATTATATTTATGGATCCGCATTTTCTTAGTCTTTTAAAATTATTAGGTTTTAAATTAATAATTCCTACATTTTGAATTAATTTAAATTTTAATACATATACGAAATTTAGACTCCTCCTTTCCTTCGAATTTTTTGTTGAGCTTATCCCTCTTTCCGCTTAGAGCGCTTTGTATATAGTTGAACCGTCGAGAATCTTAGTAGCTTAGTTGACGACCGTCCGAATTCTCATCGTATTGTTGATGGTTCGATTCCCAACCTTGTAATCACCTCCCCCATTTGCACTTTCCCTACCCCTATAGAATTAAACAATTATGTGTGTGTGTTGACCCGCAGCGACGTAGAGATGGGTAAGTGACATATGGAATATGTCGATGACAACAACATGTCGTAGAAGGAGATAACAAGTGGAGCCAACGACCCACTAAGACTAACCTATCTATAACTACTATTGAGTTTGACCAAACCCGTAACGGTAACGGTAACGGTAACGCTAGCTTACCCCAAACAACTTGTACATTGTAAATACTATAACACTAACGTTCTCAATGTGCATGCCCATGTATTCGCTCATCCCTAACTATCCGTTGAGTCCAAATACATGATAACTTTTTCAATTGAAGTCCTAAAATGTTAAGAGTCTCACATCGGATATGAAATGGGAACATGGACTCCTTATATGGAGTTGGAAAATCCTTACCCTACAAGCTAGCTTTTAAAAAAGTATTGATTAGCCTTTAAAAATGTACCGATTAGCTAAATAAGTACTCCAAGTAAGCACTTATCATTTAATACGGTTAATCATTAACTTTTTTGAATAAAATAATATTTAATAAGTTTATGCGGAATACATTTATTCTAGTTTTGTAAAAAAAATTAAAAATGTATTATTTTAGTGAACCGACGAAATAATGTCTTACTTCAATCGAAAATTCATTCCCATGCATGTTATTATCCATTATTTCTGCGCGCCACTAAATTATTACTCCCTCCATTTCAAAAAGTTTGTTTTATTTTTTTTAGTCCGGTTTAGAAAGACTGTTATTTTCTTTTTTGGTAATTTTTTCTTTTCAACTTTCCGTATTACATATTTAAGATCACAAGAAAAAATGTCATTTTCGTACCTTCAACACATTTTTAATTTAAACCCACTAGATTCAAAAGATTTTCCTACTTTCTTAATCTTTGTGTCAAATCAAATCAGATTATCTTCTTACAAACGAAGGGACCTAAAAAGTTTTAAAAATGGCACTTGCAACCTAAATTAAAATATAAGTTAGTTGTCAGAATCTAACCCAACATTATCCCCCAATTTTATGATTGAGACAACTACTTCAGTAGTCAATCTTCGTTGACTAGTCTAAAATGTAATTTTATGATATGTGCCCAGGAACATCACATCATAATTTTTTACCTATTACCAAATCGTACTATTATATATCTACTTGTGATAATCATTTACTACATCCGTTTCAATTTATTTATCTTGCTTTCCTCTTTAGTTCGCTTAAGAAAGAACGCCCCTTTTCCTTTTTAACAACCCAAGAACAATAGATTTTACATGGCATGTTTAAGATTACATGATTGAAAAATGTTATGATGCATTCTACATATTTTTAATTTAAAACAACAATATTCCAAAGTCTACTTTGTCAAATTTCGAGTCAAATTAAAATCTGACAAATAAATAAAAATGGAAGGATTATTTCAATTTTTGACTTAAACATCAATCGAGTTGTAAGATACAAGAATTCTCTGTCATTTCTTACAAGTAGTGACTAGTGAGGAATGATCAGTTCATATGCCACTGAACAAGTGGACAACTATGACCCCTAGTGGACTGGTATCGGGATCTAGGTATGCAAATGAATGCTTCTATGATAATTGAATTGTACATGCAAAAATAATTGCACTCAAACTCGTATATCAGTACCGAGAAGTGAATCCAAAATATTAAATTGGCTTAATGCATATGTGGATTCTTAAACTTGTCAGTTTTTTTTATTTTAATACATTAACTAAGCCTTGTTCCTATTGAACTCCTGAACTTATACTCAAGTGTGTCTATTAAACACAATCCGACTGACATTACTTGCTCGTCAATGTCAAGCGCATCCTACATGAAAAATTCTGCCAATTAAAACAGCTCACTCCTTATATTCAAACAGATCTTAAGCTCAACTCTTACGCATACTAATCAAATCAAGAACCTAAGCAGCTCATAGTAGCAGAACGTTAAGCAAGGTTAAATAAAATAGAACTCTCGATTTATGTCAGGTCAGTTGGATTGTGTTTAATAGACACACTTGATGATGAGTTCGGGGTTCAATAGAAACAAGGCTTAGTTGATGTGCCAAAATAAAAAAATCGTGCAACTTTAAGGATCCACATATGCATTAAGCCTATTATATTTATGGATCCAGATTTTCTTAGTCTTTTAAAATTATTAGGTTTTAAATTAATAATTCCTACATTTTGAATTAATTTAAATTTTAATACATATACAGAATTTAGACTCCTCCTTTCCTTCGAATTTTTTGTTGAGCTTATCCCTCTTTCCAGTTAGAGCAGTTTGTATATAGTTGAACTGTCGAGAATCTTAGTAGCTTAGTTGACGACCGTCCGAATTCTCATCGTATTGTTGATGGTTCGATTCCCAACCTTGTAATCACCTCCCCCATTTGCACTTTCCCTACCCCTATAGAATTAAACAATTATGTGTGTGTGTTGACCCGCAGCGACGTAGAGATGGGTAAGTGACATATGGAATATGTCGATGACAACAACATGTCGTAGAAGGAGATAACAAGTGGAGCCAACGACCCACTAAGACTAACCTATCTATAACTACTATTGAGTTTGACCAAACCCGTAACGGTAACGGTAACGGTAACGCTAGCTTACCCCAAACAACTTGTACATTGTAAATACTATAACACTAACGTTCTCAATGTGCATGCCCATGTATTCGCTCATCCCTAACTATCCGTTGAGTCCAAATACATGATAACTTTTTCAATTGAAGTCCTAAAATGTTAAGAGTCTCACATCGGATATGAAATGGGAACATGGACTCCTTATATGGAGTTGGAAAATCCTTACCCTACAAGCTAGCTTTTAAAAAAGTATTGATTAGCCTTTAAAAATGTACCGATTAGCTAAATAAGTACTCCAAGTAAGCACTTATCATTTAATACGGTTAATCATTAACTTTTTTGAATAAAATAATATTTAATAAGTTTATGCGGAATACATTTATTCTAGTTTTGTAAAAAAAATTAAAAATGTATTATTTTAGTGAACTGACTGAAATAATGTCTTACTTCAATCGAAAATTCATTCCCATGCATGTTATTATCCATTATTTCTGCGCGCCACTAAATTATTACTCCCTCCATTTCAAAAAGTTTGTTTTATTTTTTTTAGTCCGGTTTAGAAAGACTGTTATTTTCTTTTTTGGTAATTTTTTCTTTTCAACTTTCCGTATTACATATTTAAGATCACAAGAAAAAATGTCATTTTCGTACCTTCAACACATTTTTAATTTAAACCCACTAGATTCAAAAGATTTTCCTACTTTCTTAATCTTTGTGTCAAATCAAATCAGATTATCTTCTTAAAAACGAAGGGACCTAAAAAGTTTAAAAAATGGCACTTGCAACCTAAATTAAAATATAAGTTAGTTGTCAGAATCTAACCCAACATTATCCCCCAATTTTATGATTGAGACAACTACTTCAGTAGTCAATCTTCGTTGACTAGTCTAAAATGTATTTTTATGATATGTGCCCACGAACATCACATCATAATTTTTTACCTATTACCAAATCGTACTATTATATATCTACTTGTGATAATCATTTACTACATCCGTTTCAATTTATTTATCTTGCTTTCCTCTTTAGTTCGCTTAAGAAAGAACGCCCCTTTTCCTTTTTAACAACCCAAGAACAATAGATTTTACATGGCATGTTTAAGATTACATGATTGAAAAATGTTATGATGCATTCTACATATTTTTAATTTAAAACAACAATATTCCAAAGTCTACTTTGTCAAATTTCGAGTCAAATTAAAATCTGACAAATAAATAAAAATGGAAGGATTATTTCAATTTTTGACTTAAACATCAATCGAGTTGTAAGATACAAGAATTCTGTCATTTCTTACAAGTAGTGACTAGTGAGGAATGATCAGTTCATATGCCACTGAACAAGTGGACAACTATGACCCCTAGTGGACTGGTATCGGGATCTAGGTATGCAAATGAATGCTTCTATGATAATTGAATTGTACATGCAAAAATAATTGCACTCAAACTCGTATATCAGTACCGAGAAGTGAATCCAAAATATTAAATTGGCTTAATGCATATGTGGATTCTTAAACTTGTCAGTTTTTTTTATTTTAATACATTAACTAAGCCTTGTTCCTATTGAACTCCTGAACTTATACTCAAGTGTGTCTATTAAACACAATCCGACTGACATTACTTGCTCGTCAATGTCAAGCGCATCCTACATGAAAAATTCTACCAATTAAAACAACTCACTCCTTTTATTCAAACAGATCTTAAGCTCAACTCTTACGCATACTAATCAAATCAAGAACCAAAGCAAATTTCATAGTAGCGAACGTTAAGCAAGGTTAAATAAAATAAAACTCTCGATTTATGTCGTCGGTTGGATTGTGTTTAATAGACACACTTGATGATGAGTTCGGGGTTCAATAGAAACAAGGCTTAGTTGATGTGCCAAAATAAAAAAATCGTGCAACTTTAAGGATCCACATATGCATTAAGCCTATTATATTTATGGATCCAAATTTTCTTAGTCTTCTAAAATTATTAGGTTTTAAATTAATAATTCCTACATTTTGAATTAATTTAAATTTTAATACGTATACAGAATTTAGACTCCTCCTTTCCTTCGAATTTTTTGTTGAGCTTATCCCTCTTTCCGCTAGAGCAGCTTTGTATATAGTTGAACTGTCGAGAATCTTAGTAGCTTAGTTGACGACTGTCTGAATTCTCATCGTATTGTTGATGGTTCGATTCCCAACCTTGTAATCACCTCCCCCATTTGCACTTTCCCTACCCCTATAGAATTAAACAATTATGTGTGTGTGTTGACCCGCAGCGACGTAGAGATGGGTAAGTGACATATGGAATATGTCGATGACAACAACATGTCGTAGAAGGAGATAACAAGTGGAGCCAACGACCCACTAAGACTAACCTATCTATAACTACTATTGAGTTTGACCAAACCCGTAACGGTAACGGTAACGGTAACGCTAGCTTACCCCAAACAACTTGTACATTGTAAATACTTTAACACTAACGTTCTCAATGTGCATGCCCATGTATTCGCTCATCCCTAACTATCCGTTGAGTCCAAATACATGATAACTTTTTCAATTGAAGTCCTAAAATGTTAAGAGTCTCACATCGGATATGAAATGGGAACATGTACTCCTTATATGGAGTTGGAAAATCCTTACCCCACAAGCTAGCTTTTAAAAAAGTATTGATTAGCCTTTAAAAATGTACCGATTAGCTAAATAAGTACTCCAAGTAAGCACTTATCATTTAATACGGTTAATCATTAACTTTTTTGAATAAAATAATATTTAATAAGTTTATGCGGAATACATTTATTCTAGTTTTGTAAAAAAAATTAAAAATGTATTATTTTAGTGAACTGACTGAAATAATGTCTTACTTCAATCGAAAATTCATTCCCATGCATGTTATTATCCATTATTTCTGCGCGCCACTAAATTATTACTCCCTCCATTTCAAAAAGTTTGTTTTATTTTTTTTAGTCCGGTTTAGAAAGACTGTTATTTTCTTTTTTGGTAATTTTTTCTTTTCAACTTTCCGTATTACATATTTAAGATCACAAGAAAAAATGTCATTTTCGTACCTTCAACACATTTTTAATTTAAACCCACTAAATTCAAAAGATTTTCCTACTTTCTTAATCTTTGTGTCAAATCAAATCAGATTATCTTCTTAAAAACGAAGGGACATAAAAAGTTTAAAAAATGGCACTTGCAACCTAAATTAAAATATAATTTAGTTGTCAGAATCTAACCCAACATTATCCCCCAATTTTATGATTGAGACAACTACTTCAGTAGTCAATCTTCGTTGAGTAGTCTAAAATGTATTTTTATGATATGTGCCCACGAACATCACATCATAATTTTTTACCTATTACCAAATCGTACTATTATATATCTACTTGTGATAATCATTTACTACATCCGTTTCAATTTATTTATCTTGCTTTCCTCTTTAGTTCGCTTAAGAAAGAACGCCCCTTTTCCTTTTTAACAACCCAAGAACAATAGATTTTACATGGCATGTTTAAGATTACATGATTGAAAAATGTTATGATGCATTCTACATATTTTTAATTTAAAACAACAATATTCCAAAGTCTACTTTGTCAAATTTCGAGTCAAATTAAAATCGACAAATAAATAAAAATGGAAGGATTATTTCAATTTTTGACTTAAACATCAATCGAGTTGTAAGATACAAGAATTCTGTCATTTCTTACAAGTAGTGACTAGTGAGGAATGATCAGTTCATATGCCACTGAACAAGTGGACAACTATGACCCCTAGTGGACTGGTATCGGGATCTAGGTATGCAAATGAATGCTTCTATGATAATTGAATTGTACATGCAAAAATAATTGCACTCAAACTCGTATATCAGTATCGAGAAGTGAATCCAAAATATTAAATTGGCTTAATGCATATGTGGATTCTTAAACTTGTCAGTTTTTTTTATTTTAATACATTAACTAAGCCTTGTTCCTATTGAACTCCTGAACTTATACTCAAGTGTGTCTATTAAACACAATCCGACTGACATTACTTGCTCGTCAATGTCAAGCGCATCCTACATGAAAAATTCTACCAATTAAAACAGCTCACTCCTTTTATTCAAACAGATCTTAAGCTCAACTCTTACGCATACTAATCAAATCAAGAACCAAAGCAGCTCATAGTAGCAGAACGTTAAGCAAGGTTAAATAAAATAAAACTCTCGATTTATGTCAGGTCAGTTGGATTGTGTTTAATAGACACACTTGATGATGAGTTCGGGGTTCAATAGAAACAAGGCTTAGTTGATGTGCCAAAATAAAAAAATCGTGCAACTTTAAGGATCCACATATGCATTAAGCCTATTATATTTATGGATCCAAATTTTCTTAGTCTTCTAAAATTATTAGGTTTTAAATTAATAATTCCTACATTTTGAATTAATTTAAATTTTAATACGTATACAGAATTTAGACTCCTCCTTTCCTTCGAATTTTTTGTTGAGCTTATCCCTCTTTCCAGTTAGAGCAGTTTGTATATAGTTGAACTGTCGAGAATCTTAGTAGCTTAGTTGACGACTGTCTGAATTCTCATCGTATTGTTGATGGTTCGATTCCCAACCTTGTAATCACCTCCCCCATTTGCACTTTCCCTACCCCTATAGAATTAAACAATTATGTGTGTGTGTTGACCCGCAGCGACGTAGAGATGGGTAAGTGACATATGGAATATGTCGATGACAACAACATGTCGTAGAAGGAGATAACAAGTGGAGCCAACGACCCACTAAGACTAACCTATCTATAACTACTATTGAGTTTGACCAAACCCGTAACGGTAACGGTAACGGTAACGCTAGCTTACCCCAAACAACTTGTACATTGTAAATACTTTAACACTAACGTTCTCAATGTGCATGCCCATGTATTCGCTCATCCCTAACTATCCGTTGAGTCCAAATACATGATAACTTTTTCAATTGAAGTCCTAAAATGTTAAGAGTCTCACATCGGATATGAAATGGGAACATGTACTCCTTATATGGAGTTGGAAAATCCTTACCCCACAAGCTAGCTTTTAAAAAAGTATTGATTAGCCTTTAAAAATGTACCGATTAGCTAAATAAGTACTCCAAGTAAGCACTTATCATTTAATACGGTTAATCATTAACTTTTTTGAATAAAATAATATTTAATAAGTTTATGCGGAATACATTTATTCTAGTTTTGTAAAAAAAATTAAAAATGTATTATTTTAGTGAACTGACCGAAATAATGTCTTACTTCAATCGAAAATTCATTCCCATGCATGTTATTATCCATTATTTCTGCGCGCCACTAAATTATTACTCCCTCCATTTCAAAAAGTTTGTTTTATTTTTTTTAGTCCGGTTTAGAAAGACTCGTTATTTTCTTTTTTGGTAATTTTTTCTTTTCAACTTTCCGTATTACATATTTAAGATCACAAGAAAAAATGTCATTTTCGTACCTTCAACACATTTTTAATTTAAACCCACTAGATTCAAAAGATTTTCCTACTTTCTTAATCTTTGTGTCAAATCAAATCAGATTATCTTCTTAAAAACGAAGGGACATAAAAAGTTTAAAAAATGGCACTTGCAACCTAAATTAAAATATAATTTAGTTGTCAGAATCTAACCCAACATTATCCCCCAATTTTATGATTGAGACAACTACTTCAGTAGTCAATCTTCGTTGAGTAGTCTAAAATGTATTTTTATGATATGTGCCCACGAACATCACATCATAATTTTTTACCTATTACCAAATCGTACTATTATATATCTACTTGTGATAATCATTTACTCCATCCGTTTCAATTTATTTATCTTGCTTTCCTCTTTAGTTCGCTTAAGAAAGAACGCCCCTTTTCCTTTTTAACAACCCAAGAACAATAGATTTTACATGGCATGTTTAAGATTACATGATTGAAAAATGTTATGATGCATTCTACATATTTTTAATTTAAAACAACAATATTCCAAAGTCTACTTTGTCAAATTTCGAGTCAAATTAAAATCTGACAAATAAATAAAAATGGAAGGATTATTTCAATTTTTGACTTAAACATCAATCGAGTTGTAAGATACAAGAATTCTGTCATTTCTTACAAGTAGTGACTAGTGAGGAATGATCAGTTCATATGCCACTGAACAAGTGGACAACTATGACCCCTAGTGGACTGGTATCGGGATCTAGGTATGCAAATGAATGCTTCTATGATAATTGAATTGTACATGCAAAAATAATTGCACTCAAACTCGTATATCAGTACCGAGAAGTGAATCCAAAATATTAAATTGGCTTAATGCATATGTGGATTCTTAAACTTGTCAGTTTTTTTTATTTTAATACATTAACTAAGCCTTGTTCCTATTGAACTCCTGAACTTATACTCAAGTGTGTCTATTAAACACAATCCGACTGACATGACATAAATCGAGAATTTCATTTTTTTAAACTTGCTCGTCAATGTCAAGCGCATCCTACATGAAAAATTCTACCAATTAAAACAACTCACTCCTTATATTCAAACAGATCTTAAGCTCAACTCTTACGCATACTAATCAAATCAAGAACCAAAGCAGCTCATAGTAGCAGAACGTTAAGCAAGGTTAAATAAAATAAAACTCTCGATTTATGTCAGGTCAGTTGGATTGTGTTTAATAGACACACTTGATGATGAGTTCGGGGTTCAATAGAAACAAGGCTTAGTTGATGTGCCAAAATAAAAAAATCGTGCAACTTTAAGGATCCACATATGCATTAAGCCTATTATATTTATGGATCCAAATTTTCTTAGTCTTCTAAAATTATTAGGTTTTAAATTAATAATTCCTACATTTTGAATTAATTTAAATTTTAATACATATACAGAATTTAGACTCCTCCTTTCCTTCGAATTTTTTGTTGAGCTTATCCCTCTTTCCAGTTAGAGCAGTTTGTATATAGTTGAACTGTCGAGAATCTTAGTAGCTTAGTTGATGACCGTCTGAATTCTCATCGTATTGTTGATGGTTCGATTCCCAACCTTGTAATCACCTCCCCCATTTGCACTTTCCCTACCCCTATAGAATTAAACAATTATGTGTGTGTGTTGACCCGCGACGACGTAGAGATGGGTAAGTGACATATGGAATATGTCGATGACAACAACATGTCGTAGAAGGAGATAACAAGTGGAGCCAACGACCCACTAAGACTAACCTATCTATAACTACTATTGAGTTTGACCAAACCCGTAACGGTAACGGTAACGGTAACGCTAGCTTACCCCAAACAACTTGTACATTGTAAATACTTTAACACTAACGTTCTCAATGTGCATGCCCATGTATTCGCTCATCCCTAACTATCCGTTGAGTCCAAATACATGATAACTTTTTCAATTGAAGTCCTAAAATGTTAAGAGTCTCACATCGGATATGAAATGGGAACATGTACTCCTTATATGGAGTTGGAAAATCCTTACCCTACAAGCTAGCTTTTAAAAAAGTATTGATTAGCCTTTAAAAATGTACCGATTAGCTAAATAAGTACTCCAAGTAAGCACTTATCATTTAATACGGCCATTTTAGGCCTCCCCCAACCCCCTACCCCTTACTATTTATTTTTAACCCATAAATTAATATATTTACACTTTAACCCAATTTTCCAACTATAAATAACTCATTTTCTCTTCATCTTTCTCACAAATCTTCCTACAATCTCTCTAATCTCTCAATATATCTCTCTACAAGTCTACATTGTTTACTAAATAGTCAATTTTATTTATTCATTTGGGAATTGGGAGTGAAATTGGCAACTAGCTTGAGGATCTTCCATCGAGCAAAGTTTCAATTTTCAACCTCTCAATTACACGTCGACGTTACGTCGACGTTTGGTACATTCATTCCTTCATTAAATTATTATTGTCTGTTTATTTTATTTAGCGCACTTAATTTTATTGTCTTTAATTATTTATTATCATAATTAAAATGAAAGGATTAAGAGGTATGTTTAAGGGTAATGGTGCTTCTTCTAGTAGTTGTTGTGGAGGGTTTGCCTTTTCCATTTCCTTCATCTCCCGGTTTTATTCATATATAATCCTGTTTTTAACGGTTTTCCTAGATCAACTGTTAAGAGAGATGTATTTAAATTCGCGCATGAATATCAACAATATTTACGTTATTCATTATATCATTTTAATGGCAAAGTATCTATCACGTCTGATATAGGTCGTAGTACTAACAGCCATGATTATTTAACTGTAACTTGTCATTGGATTGATTATAAATGGTCTATGCAAAAACGTATTTTAGCGTAGAGATATATAGATGATAAGCACACTGGTACTTTTATTGCAGATAATATTTATCAAGTGTGCCATTATTACGGAATAACCGATAAAATTATGACTATTACATTAGATAACGCTTCTTCTAACAATTACGCAATTACAATTTAAAAAAATAGTTTAACTCAATCTTTTCCAGATCATTTTCATATAAAATGCGCGTGCTATATATATAACTTAATTGTAAATGATGGTCTATCACTTTTTGAAGACATTCTTAGTAAAATACAATTTGCTATAAACTTTATTTTTAAAAGTAATAAAGTACAACGTAGAAAAGAATATAAAAAAACTTGTCACGATTGTGGACTATCTTATAGAAAAATTCCACAAGAAGTATCCACTAGGTGGAATTCTTTATACGAGCAACTACTTGTTGCTTATGACTATAGAAAACCTATAACTTTATTTTTTAACTCTCATAATAAAAATCCAACTTGATATGATTTTAGATAGTGATTGGGTAAAAATTTCCGAACTTATTGTATTTTTAGAGAAATTTTTTCAAGCAACAAAAGAATTTTCCGGTATATATTATCCTACTATTTCAACTATGTTGTTTTATATAACTCTAATATTTTTATTACTTAGTGAATATATGAAAAAAACCAGCTTATAAGGCAACTTTTAAAAACATGTTTGTCAAAATAAAAAAATATTTTATTCCTATTCCCACTATTTATATTATTGGTTCTATATTAAATCCTACTATCAAAATAGACGGTACTAAATCACTAATTGAAACTATTTACGATTGTATAGAAGTACTACCACCTCCAAGTCCCAAAAATCTAAATCACCCACCACCTATTGAACAAACTAAAGAAGAAGTGTTGTCTAGCGTAGAACACCAATGCAAAAAAAAAAAAATATTTTATCAACAAGAAAATGCTAGTAACTTACCGGCTTCCATACCATCTTCTTCATCTTCAACACAACCTCACAAAAGACATGTTGTTTCTGCGGCTAGTATTGAAAGCCTCAGAAATAGAATGTGCGGCCGTACCTCTACTACTAACCAAATTAGCGAGTTGGATATTTTAGTTTTGCAGGGTTCTGTACCGTACTAAGAAGTTATCAATGAAGATGGACATGGAGACTTGCTGAATTACTGGAGGGGGAATGAGAAGACCTTTTCGACACTTTCATTGATGGCCCGAGATGTTTTGAACATTCAAGCGTCATCAATCGCGTCTCGAAAGCGCTTTTTCGCCGGCGAGATATCAAATAGGAGACCACAGACACTCATTAGCCGGAGACAGCTTGGAAATTGCAGTATTATTCAGAGATTGGATACGAGCGGAGCGGAGAAGGTGCGGTCAACCGGAGATCAACGAAGAAGAAGACGAAAACTACAACGAAATCTTATCCGAAGGTGGTGGAAGCGACGTAGATCAATTTGACCAACAAATACCAATTCCAACCGAAGAAACACAGGAAATCATCAAGCAATTAGAACAGGTTTTTTTGAGATTGTAATTTTTTTAATTGCAATTTTATTATGTAATTTGCAACTTTTGGACAACACCACAAAGTTGCAATTTAGATTTTAGACAATTGTATTTGTATTACAAAAAAATCTTATGTCTATTAAATAATATAAGAGGCACAAAAACTGTCTTGGGATGTTTTTATTACACTATCTTGTCTTGTTTTTTGAGTTTTTTTTTATACATATGTTATTTAAAAAAAAAAAAAGAAGGAAAATCCGCCGGACCCCGACCCCGACCCGCCCCGACCCGATACCGACGGGATCAGGATCGGGATCGGGACGGGACTGGAGAAAGTCCCGCCAGACCAGACCCGACCCCGACCCCTTCAACCGTCCCGCCCCGACCCCGACCTCGCCAGACCCGGCCCGTCAGACCCGAGCCCGGCCCACTGGCCACCCCTAGTCCATATGCCACTGAACAAGTGGACAACTATGACCCCTAGTGGACTGGTATTGGGATCTAGGTATGCAAATGAATGCTTCTATGATAATTGAATTGTACATGCACAAATAATTGCACTCCAACTCGTATATTAGTACCGAGAAGTGAATCCAAAATATTAAATTGGCTTAATGCATATGTGGATTGTTAAACTTGTCATTTTATTTTATTTTAATACATTAACTAAGCATTGTTCTATTGAACTCCTGAACTTATACTCAAGTGTGTCTATTAAACACAATTCGACTGACATGACATAAATCGAGAATTTCATCAATCGAGTTGTAAGATACAAGAATTCTGTCATTTCTTGCAAGTAGTGACTAGTGAGGAATGATCAGTCCATATGCCACTGAACAAGTGGACAACTATGACTCCTAGTGGACTGATATTGTGATCTAGGTATGCAAATGAATGCTTCTATGATAATTGAATTGTACATGCACAAATAATTGCATTCAAACTCGTATATCGTATCGATGCAGAAGTGAATCCAAAATATTAAATTGGTTTAATGCATATGTGGATTCTTAAACTTGTCAGTTTTTTTTATTTTAATACATTAACTAAGCCTTGTTCCTATTGAACTCCTGAACTTATACTCAAGTGTGTCTATTAAACACAATCCGACTGACATGACATAAATCGAGAATTTCATTTTTTTAACCTTGCACGTCAATGTCAAGGGCATCCTACGTGAAAAATTCTACCAATTAAAACAGCTCACTCCCTATATTCACACAAATTTTAAGCTCAACTCTTATGCATACTAATCAAATCAAGAACCAA
This sequence comes from Anisodus tanguticus, assembly GCA_034509755.1. Lineage (NCBI taxonomy): Eukaryota > Viridiplantae > Streptophyta > Magnoliopsida > Solanales > Solanaceae > Anisodus > Anisodus tanguticus. The sequence continues at coordinate 49,085,222 of CM067552.1, read as the reverse complement.
AGCGACCATAGTAGCAGAACGTGAAGCAATGTTAAAATAAAAAAAGCTCTCGATTTATGTCATGTCAGTTGGATTGTGTTTAATAGACACACTTGAGAATGAGTTCGGAGGTTCAATAGGAATAAGGCTTAGTTGATGTGCCAAAATAAAAAAATCGGGAAAGTTTAAGAATCCACATATGCATTAAGCCTATTAAATTTATGGATTCAAAATTTCTTAGTCTTTTAAAATTATTGAATATTAAATTAATAATTCCTACATTTTCAATTAATTTAAATTTTAATACATATACGAATTTAGACTCCTCCTTTCCTTCGAATTTTTTGTTGAGCTTATCTCTCTTTCCGATTAAAGCGGTTTGTATATAGTTGAACTGTCGAGAATCTTAGTAGCTTAGTTGATGACCGTCTCGAATTCTCATCGTATTGTTGATGGTTCGATTCCCAACCTTGTAATCACCTCCCCCATTTGCACTTTCCCTACCCCTATAGAATTAAACAATTATGTGTGTGTGTTGACCCGCAAGCGAGGTAGAGATGGGTAAGTGACATATGGAATATGCCGATGACAACAACATGTCGTAGAAGGAGATAACAAGTGGAGCCAACGACCCACTAAGACTAACCTATCTATAACTACTATTGAGTTTCACCGAACCCGTAACCGTAACGGTAACGCTAGCTTACCCCAAACAACTTGTACATTGTACATATTATAACACTAACGTTCTCAATGTGCATGCCCATGTATTCGCTCATCCCTAACTATCCGTTGAGTCCAAATACATGATAACTTTTTCAATTGAAGTCCTAAAATGTGAAGAGTCTCACATCGGATATGAAATGGGAACATGAACTCCTTATATGGAGTTGGAAAATCCTTACCCTACAAGCTAGCTTTTAAAAAAGTATTAATTAGCCTTTAAAAATGTACCGATTAGCTAAATAAGTACTCCAAGTAAGTACTTATCCTTTAATACGGTTAATCATTAACTTTTTTGTTCGTTGAATTTTTTGAATAAAATAATATTTAATAAGTTTATGCGGAATACATTTATTCTAGTTCTGTAAAAAAAAATTAAAATATATTATTTTAGTGAACTGACCGAAATAATGTCTTACTTCGATCGAAAATTCATTCCCATGCATGTTATTATCCATTATTTCTTCCCCGCCACTAAATTATTACTCCCTCCATTTCAAAGTTTGTTTTATTTTTTGTAGTCCGTTTTAGAAAGACTATTTTTTTCTTTTTTGGTAATTTTTTCTTTTCAACTTTCCGTATGACATATTTAAGACCACAAGAAAAAATGTCATTTTTTTGTACATTCAACACATTTTTAATTTAAGCCCACTAAATTCAAAAGTTTTCCCTATTTTCTTAATCTTTGTGTCAAATAAAATCAGATTATCTTCTTAAAACGGAGGGTGTATACTAGATGAATTTTTTTAAAATGGCACTTGCAACCTAAATTAAAATATAATTTAGTTGTCAGAATCTTATGCAACATTATCCCCCCAAATTTATGATTGAGACAACTACTTCATTATTCAATCTTCGTTGACTACTCGAAAATGTATTTTTATGATATGCAGGCACCAGGAGCATCACATGATAATTTTTTACCAATTACCAAATCGTACTATTATATATCTACTTTGTTCAAACAGTCTACACATAAATTCTGACTAAAAATGCAACATCAATCGAGTTGTAAGATACAAGAATTCTGTCATTTCTTGGAAGTAGTGACTAGTGAGGAATGATCAGTCCATATGCCACTGAACAAGTGGACAACTATGACTCCTAGTGGACTGATATTGTGATCTAGGTATGCAAATGAATGCTTCTATGATAATTGAATTGTACATGCACAAATAATTGCATTCAAACTCGTATATCAGTACCGAGAAGTGAATCCAAAATATTAAATTGGTTTAATGCATATGTGGATTCTTAAACTTGTCAGTTTTTTTTATTTTAATACATTAACTAAGCCTTGTTCCTATTGAACTCCTGAACTTATACTCAAGTGTGTCTATTAAACACAATCCGACTGACATGACATAAATCGAGAATTTCATTTTTTTAACCTTGCACGTCAATGTCAAGCGCATCCTACGTGAAAAATTCTACCAATTAAAACAAAGCTCACTCCCTATATTCACACAAATTTTAAGCTCAACTCTTATGCATACTAATCAAATCAAGAACCAAAGCACCATAGTAGCGAGAACGTGAAGCAATGTTAAAATAAAAAAAGCTCTCGATTTATGTCATGTCAGTTGGATTGTGTTTAATAGACACACTTGAGAATGAGTTCGGAGGTTCAATAGGAATAAGGCTTAGTTGATGTGCCAAAATAAAAAAATCGGGAAAGTTTAAGAATCCACATATGCATTAAGCCTATTAAATTTATGGATTCAAAATTTCTTAGTCTTTTAAAATTATTGAATATTAAATTAATAATTCCTACATTTTCAATTAATTTAAATTTTAATACATATACAGAATTTAGACTCCTCCTTTCCTTCGAATTTTTTGTTGAGCTTATCTCTCTTTCCAGTTAAAGCAGTTTGTATATAGTTGAACTGTCGAGAATCTTAGTAGCTTAGTTGATGACCGTCTGAATTCTCATCGTATTGTTGATGGTTCGATTCCCAACCTTGTAATCACCTCCCCCATTTGCACTTTCCCTACCCCTATAGAATTAAACAATTATGTGTGTGTGTTGACCCGCAGCGAGGTAGAGATGGGTAAGTGACATATGGAATATGCCGATGACAACAACATGTCGTAGAAGGAGATAACAAGTGGAGCCAACGACCCACTAAGACTAACCTATCTATAACTACTATTGAGTTTCACCGAACCCGTAACCGTAACGGTAACGCTAGCTTACCCCAAACAACTTGTACATTGTACATATTATAACACTAACGTTCTCAATGTGCATGCCCATGTATTCGCTCATCCCTAACTATCCGTTGAGTCCAAATACATGATAACTTTTTCAATTGAAGTCCTAAAATGTGAAGAGTCTCACATCGGATATGAAATGGGAACATGAACTCCTTATATGGAGTTGGAAAATCCTTACCCTACAAGCTAGCTTTTAAAAAAGTATTAATTAGCCTTTAAAAATGTACCGATTAGCTAAATAAGTACTCCAAGTAAGTACTTATCCTTTAATACGGTTAATCATTAACTTTTTTGTTCGTTGAATTTTTTGAATAAAATAATATTTAATAAGTTTATGCGGAATACATTTATTCTAGTTCTGTAAAAAAAAATTAAAATATATTATTTTAGTGAACTGACTGAAATAATGTCTTACTTCGATCGAAAATTCATTCCCATGCATGTTATTATCCATTATTTCTTCCCCGCCACTAAATTATTACTCCCTCCATTTCAAAGTTTGTTTTATTTTTTGTAGTCCGTTTTAGAAAGACTATTTTTTTCTTTTTTGGTAATTTTTTCTTTTCAACTTTCCGTATGACATATTTAAGACCACAAGAAAAAATGTCATTTTTGTACATTCAACACATTTTTAATTTAAGCCCACTAAATTCAAAAGTTTTCCCTATTTTCTTAATCTTTGTGTCAAATAAAATCAGATTATCTTCTTAAAACGGAGGGTGTATACTAGATGAATTTTTTTTAAAATGGCACTTGCAACCTAAATTAAAATATAATTTAGTTGTCAGAATCTTATGCAACATTATCCCCCCAAATTTATGATTGAGACAACTACTTCATTATTCAATCTTCGTTGACTACTCGAAAATGTATTTTTATGATATGCAGGCACCAGGAGCATCACATGATAATTTTTTACCAATTACCAAATCGTACTATTATATATCTACTTTGTTCAAACAGTCTACACATAAATTCTGACTAAAAATGCAACATCAATCGAGTTGTAAGATACAAGAATTCTGTCATTTCTTGGAAGTAGTGACTAGTGAGGAATGATCAGTCCATATGCCACTGAACAAGTGGACAACTATGACTCCTAGTGGACTGATATTGTGATCTAGGTATGCAAATGAATGCTTCTATGATAATTGAATTGTACATGCACAAATAATTGCATTCAAACTCGTATATCAGATCCGAGAAGTGAATCCAAAATATTAAATTGGTTTAATGCATATGTGGATTCTTAAACTTGTCAGTTTTTTTTATTTTAATACATTAACTAAGCCTTGTTCCTATTGAACTCCTGAACTTATACTCAAGTGTGTCTATTAAACACAATCCGACTGACATGACATAAATCGAGAATTTCATTTTTTTAACCTTGCACGTCAATGTCAAGCGCATCCTACGTGAAAAATTCTACCAATTAAAACAAATTTCACTCCCTATATTCACACAAATTTTAAGCTCAACTCTTATGCATACTAATCAAATCAAGAACCAAAGCACCATAGTAGCAGAACGTGAAGCAATGTTAAAATAAAAAAAGCTCTCGATTTATGTCATGTCAGTTGGATTGTGTTTAATAGACACACTTGAGAATGAGTTCGGAGGTTCAATAGGAATAAGGCTTAGTTGATGTGCCAAAATAAAAAAATCGGGAAAGTTTAAGAATCCACATATGCATTAAGCCTATTAAATTTATGGATTCAAAATTTCTTAGTCTTTTAAAATTATTGAATATTAAATTAATAATTCCTACATTTTCAATTAATTTAAATTTTAATACATATACAGAATTTAGACTCCTCCTTTCCTTCGAATTTTTTGTTGAGCTTATCTCTCTTTCCAGTTAAAGCAGTTTGTATATAGTTGAACCGTCGAGAATCTTAGTAGCTTAGTTGATGACCGTCCGAATTCTCATCGTATTGTTGATGGTTCGATTCCCAACCTTGTAATCACCTCCCCCATTTGCACTTTCCCTACCCCTATAGAATTAAACAATTATGTGTGTGTGTTGACCCGCAGCGAGGTAGAGATGGGTAAGTGACATATGGAATATGCCGATGACAACAACATGTCGTAGAAGGAGATAACAAGTGGAGCCAACGACCCACTAAGACTAACCTATCTATAACTACTATTGAGTTTCACCGAACCCGTAACCGTAACGGTAACGCTAGCTTACCCCAAACAACTTGTACATTGTACATATTATAACACTAACGTTCTCAATGTGCATGCCCATGTATTCGCTCATCCCTAACTATCCGTTGAGTCCAAATACATGATAACTTTTTCAATTGAAGTCCTAAAATGTGAAGAGTCTCACATCGGATATGAAATGGGAACATGAACTCCTTATATGGAGTTGGAAAATCCTTACCCTACAAGCTAGCTTTTAAAAAAGTATTAATTAGCCTTTAAAAATGTACCGATTAGCTAAATAAGTACTCCAAGTAAGTACTTATCCTTTAATACGGTTAATCATTAACTTTTTTGTTCGTTGAATTTTTTGAATAAAATAATATTTAATAAGTTTATGCGGAATACATTTATTCTAGTTCTGTAAAAAAAAATTAAAATATATTATTTTAGTGAACTGACTGAAATAATGTCTTACTTCGATCGAAAATTCATTCCCATGCATGTTATTATCCATTATTTCTTCCCCGCCACTAAATTATTACTCCCTCCATTTCAAAGTTTGTTTTATTTTTTGTAGTCCGTTTTAGAAAGACTATTTTTTTCTTTTTTGGTAATTTTTTCTTTTCAACTTTCCGTATGACATATTTAAGACCACAAGAAAAAATGTCATTTTTGTACATTCAACACATTTTTAATTTAAGCCCACTAAATTCAAAAGTTTTCCCTATTTTCTTAATCTTTGTGTCAAATAAAATCAGATTATCTTCTTAAAACGGAGGGTGTATACTAGATGAATTTTTTTTAAAATGGCACTTGCAACCTAAATTAAAATATAATTTAGTTGTCAGAATCTTATGCAACATTATCCCCCCAAATTTATGATTGAGACAACTACTTCATTATTCAATCTTCGTTGACTACTCGAAAATGTATTTTTATGATATGCAGGCACCAGGAGCATCACATGATAATTTTTTACCAATTACCAAATCGTACTATTATATATCTACTTTGTTCAAACAGTCTACACATAAATTCTGACTAAAAATGCAACATCAATCGAGTTGTAAGATACAAGAATTCTGTCATTTCTTGGAAGTAGTGACTAGTGAGGAATGATCAGTCCATATGCCACTGAACAAGTGGACAACTATGACTCCTAGTGGACTGATATTGTGATCTAGGTATGCAAATGAATGCTTCTATGATAATTGAATTGTACATGCACAAATAATTGCATTCAAACTCGTATATCAGTACCGAGAAGTGAATCCAAAATATTAAATTGGTTTAATGCATATGTGGATTCTTAAACTTGTCAGTTTTTTTTATTTTAATACATTAACTAAGCCTTGTTCCTATTGAACTCCTGAACTTATACTCAAGTGTGTCTATTAAACACAATCCGACTGACATGACATAAATCGAGAATTTCATTTTTTTAACCTTGCACGTCAATGTCAAGCGCATCCTACGTGAAAAATTCTACCAATTAAAACAGCTCACTCCCTATATTCACACAAATTTTAAGCTCAACTCTTATGCATACTAATCAAATCAAGAACCAAAGCAGCCATAGTAGCAGAACGTGAAGCAATGTTAAAATAAAAAAAGCTCTCGATTTATGTCATGTCAGTTGGATTGTGTTTAATAGACACACTTGAGAATGAGTTCGGAGGTTCAATAGGAATAAGGCTTAGTTGATGTGCCAAAATAAAAAAATCGGGAAAGTTTAAGAATCCACATATGCATTAAGCCTATTAAATTTATGGATTCAAAATTTCTTAGTCTTTTAAAATTATTGAATATTAAATTAATAATTCCTACATTTTCAATTAATTTAAATTTTAATACATATACAGAATTTAGACTCCTCCTTTCCTTCGAATTTTTTGTTGAGCTTATCTCTCTTTCCGTTAAAGCGCTTTGTATATAGTTGAACTGTCGAGAATCTTAGTAGCTTAGTTGATGACCGTCCGAATTCTCATCGTATTGTTGATGGTTCGATTCCCAACCTTGTAATCACCTCCCCCATTTGCACTTTCCCTACCCCTATAGAATTAAACAATTATGTGTGTGTGTTGACCCGCAGCGAGGTAGAGATGGGTAAGTGACATATGGAATATGCCGATGACAACAACATGTCGTAGAAGGAGATAACAAGTGGAGCCAACGACCCACTAAGACTAACCTATCTATAACTACTATTGAGTTTCACCGAACCCGTAACCGTAACGGTAACGCTAGCTTACCCCAAACAACTTGTACATTGTACATATTATAACACTAACGTTCTCAATGTGCATGCCCATGTATTCGCTCATCCCTAACTATCCGTTGAGTCCAAATACATGATAACTTTTTCAATTGAAGTCCTAAAATGTGAAGAGTCTCACATCGGATATGAAATGGGAACATGAACTCCTTATATGGAGTTGGAAAATCCTTACCCTACAAGCTAGCTTTTAAAAAAGTATTAATTAGCCTTTAAAAATGTACCGATTAGCTAAATAAGTACTCCAAGTAAGTACTTATCCTTTAATACGGTTAATCATTAACTTTTTTGTTCGTTGAATTTTTTGAATAAAATAATATTTAATAAGTTTATGCGGAATACATTTATTCTAGTTCTGTAAAAAAAAATTAAAATATATTATTTTAGTGAACTGACTGAAATAATGTCTTACTTCGATCGAAAATTCATTCCCATGCATGTTATTATCCATTATTTCTTCCCCGCCACTAAATTATTACTCCCTCCATTTCAAAGTTTGTTTTATTTTTTGTAGTCCGTTTTAGAAAGACTATTTTTTTCTTTTTTGGTAATTTTTTCTTTTCAACTTTCCGTATGACATATTTAAGACCACAAGAAAAAATGTCATTTTTGTACATTCAACACATTTTTAATTTAAGCCCACTAAATTCAAAAGTTTTCCCTATTTTCTTAATCTTTGTGTCAAATAAAATCAGATTATCTTCTTAAAACGGAGGGTGTATACTAGATGAATTTTTTTAAAATGGCACTTGCAACCTAAATTAAAATATAATTTAGTTGTCAGAATCTTATGCAACATTATCCCCCCAAATTTATGATTGAGACAACTACTTCATTATTCAATCTTCGTTGACTACTCGAAAATGTATTTTTATGATATGCAGGCACCAGGAGCATCACATGATAATTTTTTACCAATTACCAAATCGTACTATTATATATCTACTTTGTTCAAACAGTCTACACATAAATTCTGACTAAAAATGCAACATCAATCGAGTTGTAAGATACAAGAATTCTGTCATTTCTTGGAAGTAGTGACTAGTGAGGAATGATCAGTCCATATGCCACTGAACAAGTGGACAACTATGACTCCTAGTGGACTGATATTGTGATCTAGGTATGCAAATGAATGCTTCTATGATAATTGAATTGTACATGCACAAATAATTGCATTCAAACTCGTATATCAGATACTGAGAAGTGAATCCAAAATATTAAATTGGTTTAATGCATATGTGGATTCTTAAACTTGTCAGTTTTTTTTATTTTAATACATTAACTAAGCCTTGTTCCTATTGAACTCCTGAACTTATACTCAAGTGTGTCTATTAAACACAATCCGACTGACATGACATAAATCGAGAATTTCATTTTTTTAACCTTGCACGTCAATGTCAAGCGCATCCTACGTGAAAAATTCTACCAATTAAAACAAAAATTTCACTCCCTATATTCACACAAATTTTAAGCTCAACTCTTATGCATACTAATCAAATCAAGAACCAAAGCAACCATAGTAGCGAACGTGAAGCAATGTTAAAATAAAAAAAGCTCTCGATTTATGTCATGTCAGTTGGATTGTGTTTAATAGACACACTTGAGAATGAGTTCGGAGGTTCAATAGGAATAAGGCTTAGTTGATGTGCCAAAATAAAAAAATCGGGAAAGTTTAAGAATCCACATATGCATTAAGCCTATTAAATTTATGGATTCAAAATTTCTTAGTCTTTTAAAATTATTGAATATTAAATTAATAATTCCTACATTTTCAATTAATTTAAATTTTAATACATATACAGAATTTAGACTCCTCCTTTCCTTCGAATTTTTTGTTGAGCTTATCTCTCTTTCCAGTTAAAGCAGTTTGTATATAGTTGAACTGTCGAGAATCTTAGTAGCTTAGTTGATGACCGTACGAATTCTCATCGTATTGTTGATGGTTCGATTCCCAACCTTGTAATCACCTCCCCATTTGCACTTTCCCTACCCCCCCTATAGAATTAAACAATTATGTGTGTGTGTTGACCCGCAGCGAGGTAGAGATGGGTAAGTGACATATGGAATATGCCGATGACAACAACATGTCGTAGAAGGAGATAACAAGTGGAGCCAACGACCCACTAAGACTAACCTATCTATAACTACTATTGAGTTTCACCGAACCCGTAACCGTAACGGTAACGCTAGCTTACCCCAAACAACTTGTACATTGTACATATTATAACACTAACGTTCTCAATGTGCATGCCCATGTATTCGCTCATCCCTAACTATCCGTTGAGTCCAAATACATGATAACTTTTTCAATTGAAGTCCTAAAATGTGAAGAGTCTCACATCGGATATGAAATGGGAACATGAACTCCTTATATGGAGTTGGAAAATCCTTACCCTACAAGCTAGCTTTTAAAAAAGTATTAATTAGCCTTTAAAAATGTACCGATTAGCTAAATAAGTACTCCAAGTAAGTACTTATCCTTTAATACGGTTAATCATTAACTTTTTTGTTCGTTGAATTTTTTGAATAAAATAATATTTAATAAGTTTATGCGGAATACATTTATTCTAGTTCTGTAAAAAAAAATTAAAATATATTATTTTAGTGAACTGATGAAATAATGTCTTACTTCGATCGAAAATTCATTCCCATGCATGTTATTATCCATTATTTCTTCCCCGCCACTAAATTATTACTCCCTCCATTTCAAAGTTTGTTTTATTTTTTGTAGTCCGTTTTAGAAAGACTATTTTTTTCTTTTTTGGTAATTTTTTCTTTTCAACTTTCCGTATGACATATTTAAGACCACAAGAAAAAATGTCATTTTTGTACATTCAACACATTTTTAATTTAAGCCCACTAAATTCAAAAGTTTTCCCTATTTTCTTAATCTTTGTGTCAAATAAAATCAGATTATCTTCTTAAAACGGAGGGTGTATACTAGATGAATTTTTTTTAAAATGGCACTTGCAACCTAAATTAAAATATAATTTAGTTGTCAGAATCTTATGCAACATTATCCCCCCAAATTTATGATTGAGACAACTACTTCATTATTCAATCTTCGTTGACTACTCGAAAATGTATTTTTATGATATGCAGGCACCAGGAGCATCACATGATAATTTTTTACCAATTACCAAATCGTACTATTATATATCTACTTTGTTCAAACAGTCTACACATAAATTCTGACTAAAAATGCAACATCAATCGAGTTGTAAGATACAAGAATTCTGTCATTTCTTGGAAGTAGTGACTAGTGAGGAATGATCAGTCCATATGCCACTGAACAAGTGGACAACTATGACTCCTAGTGGACTGATATTGTGATCTAGGTATGCAAATGAATGCTTCTATGATAATTGAATTGTACATGCACAAATAATTGCATTCAAACTCGTATATCAGTACCGAGAAGTGAATCCAAAATATTAAATTGGTTTAATGCATATGTGGATTCTTAAACTTGTCAGTTTTTTTTATTTTAATACATTAACTAAGCCTTGTTCCTATTGAACTCCTGAACTTATACTCAAGTGTGTCTATTAAACACAATCCGACTGACATGACATAAATCGAGAATTTCATTTTTTTAACCTTGCACGTCAATGTCAAGCGCATCCTACGTGAAAAATTCTACCAATTAAAACAGCTTTTCACTCCCTATATTCACACAAATTTTAAGCTCAACTCTTATGCATACTAATCAAATCAAGAACCAAAGCAGCCATAGTAGCAGAACGTGAAGCAATGTTAAAATAAAAAAAGCTCTCGATTTATGTCATGTCAGTTGGATTGTGTTTAATAGACACACTTGAGAATGAGTTCGGAGGTTCAATAGGAATAAGGCTTAGTTGATGTGCCAAAATAAAAAAATCGGGAAAGTTTAAGAATCCACATATGCATTAAGCCTATTAAATTTATGGATTCAAAATTTCTTAGTCTTTTAAAATTATTGAATATTAAATTAATAATTCCTACATTTTCAATTAATTTAAATTTTAATACATATACAGAATTTAGACTCCTCCTTTCCTTCGAATTTTTTGTTGAGCTTATCTCTCTTTCCAGTTAAAGCAGTTTGTATATAGTTGAACTGTCGAGAATCTTAGTAGCTTAGTTGATGACCGTCTGAATTCTCATCGTATTGTTGATGGTTCGATTCCCAACCTTGTAATCACCTCCCCCATTTGCACTTTCCCTACCCCTATAGAATTAAACAATTATGTGTGTGTGTTGACCCGCGAGGTAGAGATGGGTAAGTGACATATGGAATATGCCGATGACAACAACATGTCGTAGAAGGAGATAACAAGTGGAGCCAACGACCCACTAAGACTAACCTATCTATAACTACTATTGAGTTTCACCGAACCCGTAACCGTAACGGTAACGCTAGCTTACCCCAAACAACTTGTACATTGTACATATTATAACACTAACGTTCTCAATGTGCATGCCCATGTATTCGCTCATCCCTAACTATCCGTTGAGTCCAAATACATGATAACTTTTTCAATTGAAGTCCTAAAATGTGAAGAGTCTCACATCGGATATGAAATGGGAACATGAACTCCTTATATGGAGTTGGAAAATCCTTACCCTACAAGCTAGCTTTTAAAAAAGTATTAATTAGCCTTTAAAAATGTACCGATTAGCTAAATAAGTACTCCAAGTAAGTACTTATCCTTTAATACGGTTAATCATTAACTTTTTTGTTCGTTGAATTTTTTGAATAAAATAATATTTAAAAAGTTTATGCGGAATACATTTATTCTAGTTCTGTAAAAAAAAATTAAAATATATTATTTTAGTGAACTGACTGAAATAATGTCTTACTTCGATCGAAAATTCATTCCCATGCATGTTATTATCCATTATTTCTTCCCCGCCACTAAATTATTACTCCCTCCATTTCAAAGTTTGTTTTATTTTTTGTAGTCCGTTTTAGAAAGACTATTTTTTTCTTTTTTGGTAATTTTTTCTTTTCAACTTTCCGTATGACATATTTAAGACCATAAGAAAAAATGTCATTTTTGTACATTAAACACATTTTTAATTTAAGCCCACTAAATTCAAAAGTTTTCCCTATTTTCTTAATCTTTGTGTTAAATCAAATCAGATTATCTTCTTAAAACGAAGGGACATAAAAAAATTTAAAAATGGCACTTGCAACCTAAATTAAAATATAATTTAGTTGTCAGAATCCAACCCAACATTATCCCCCAATTTTATGATTGAGACAACTACTTCAGTCTACACATGAATTCAAACAGTCTACACATGAATTCAAACTATAAATGGAAATCAATCGAGTTGTAAGATATTCAGTGAGGGATGATCGGTCCATATGCCACTGAACAAGTGGACAACTATGACCCCTAGTGGACTGATATTGTGATCTAGGTATGCAAATGAATGCTTCTGTGATAATTGAATTGTACATGCAAAAATAATTGCATTCAAACTTGTATATCGGTATCGAGAAGTGAATCCAAAATATTTAATTGGCTTAATGCATATGTGGATTCTTAAACTTGTCCGGTTTTTTTTATTTTAATACATCAACTAAGTCTTGTTCTATTGAACATCCTGAACTTATATTCAAGTGTGTTTATTAAACACAATACGACTGACATGACATAAATCGAGAATTTCATTTTTTTAACCCTGCACGTCAATGTTAAGCGCATCCTACATAAAAAATTCTACCAATTAAAACATCTCACTCCCTATATTCACACAGATCTTAAGCTCAACTCTTATGCATACTTATCAAATTAAGAACCAAAGCAGCTCATAGTAGCAGAACGTGATGAAAGTTTAAAATAAATAAAACTCTTGATTTATGTCATGTCAGTTGAATTGTGTTTAATAGACACACTTGAGGATGAGTCTGGGGGTTCAATACGAACAAGGCTTAGTTGATGTGCCAAAATAAAAAAATCGTGCAAGTTTAAGAATCCACATATGCATTAAGCCTATTAAATTTATGGATTCAAAATTTCTTAGTCTTTTAGAATTATTGAGTTTTAAATTAATAATTCCTACATTTTCAATTAATTTAAATTTTAATACATATACAGAATTTAGACTCCTCTTTTCCTTCGAATTTTTTGTTGAGCTTATCCCTCTTTCCAGTTAGAGCAGTTTGTATATAGTTGAACTGTCGAGAATCTTAGTAGCTTAGTTGATGACTGTCTGAAATCTCATAATATTGTTGATGGTTCGATTTCCAACCTTGTAATCACCTCCCCCATTTGCCCTTTTCCTACCCCTATATAATTAAACAATTATGTGTGTGTGTGTTGACCCGCAACGAGGTAGAGATGGGTAAGTGACATATGGAATATGCCGATGACAACAACATGTTGTAGAAGGAGATAACAAGTGGAGCCAACGACCCACTAAGACTAACCTATCTAAAACTACTATTGAGTTTAGCCGAATCCGTAATCGTAACGCTAGCTTACCCCAAACAACTTGTACATTGTACATATTATAACTAACGTTCTCAATGTGCTGTTGGGTATTGATATTGGTGAATGGAAAATGATTGGAAAGAAAAGTGAGAGTTGTCCCACATCGGTAGTGGAAAGAAAAGTGGGAGTTCCCTCTTGCTTTATAAAATAAGCATTTGTCCCACATCGGTAGTGGAAAGAAAAGTTCTTCTACTTATTAGTAGAATTACTCCTTCTTGTCAGTAAAAGGGTTGAGGGGGCAAGGACCCCTCGCGTCGTCGTCGTCGCTCGCTCGGCTCGGCTCCGACTTCGGCTCGGCTTGGCTCCGGCTTCGGCTTCAGATTTGGATTTGGATTCAGTCAAATGATCTGATTGATTGATAATCTTTTTGGACCAAATTTTCTTTAATTTTCAATTATTTAATTAATTATTAATTAACTTATCCAATCCTACCCGTTAGTGACCCTGACCCGCGACCCGGCCGGATCCGCGTGTCTGACCCTCGACCCGGTTTCTTTTCCACATTTAAATTTCCCACCAGTTTTCAGTGGCTGTTCAGAAAGGTTGCAAACCTTCAGAAACAGTACTTCCATGGCTATAAATTCGTTTGATTCCTCAGAATTTTACTTACGAATTTTCTGAACAAAAACTTCTTCTTCTTCTGCATATACAAATTCTGTGTAATATACTGCTGTTGAGTGGTTCGCCGCTACCTAAATTTGGAGTACTACTATTCTGGTAAGATAATCGTTCTATCCTGGGAGGGGATATTCCATCAACCTCGAGTACTGTGAGGAGAATAATTTCCTTAAAGACACACTTTGAACTAAGTGGGCTCGATTATATTCTGAAAAAATTATTCTTATTTTTTCAACACTGATTCTGTTTATTTTAAGTAATTATTATTTACTGGTTTTTTGGAATACAAATTACTAACAATCTTAAGGAAATTATATTTTTATATTAATCTGCATTTTGTTTTGGAGACTAAAACCTGTGTGGTTTTCTACTCCGTATGAAATTTCATATTCTGACTTGAAGACATAAAAAAAATAATTATTGGAATATTAAAGTTCATACTTGTACAACGATTTGAAGAACATAAAGACTTCATCGTTGCTGTATTCTGGTTTGGAGATTAAAACTTGTGTAGTTTTCTACTCCATATGAATATTAATATTCTGACTCGAAGATATAAAAACTTCGTTGGAAAACTAAAGTTTCATAATTATACTGCGATTTGAAGAAATAAAATCTTCATCGTTTAAGTCGTGATTGAATTGCTATTCTGGTTTTATTAACTAAAACAGTTTGTCAATTTGACAAAGTGACAAACGAATAATGACAATTGAGAGATCGGAACTACCTCTGCGAATACGCACCGGCGGTTACTCCTACAACCCGTACCGCATTGTGCCACCTACCGAGAAACTGCGAAGTTCACCGGTGCCAACTTTAAAGGATGGCACAAAAAGAATGTTCTTTTGGCTTACCACCCTTGGTATGCAAAAGTTCACCAATGAGGACCCTCCCGTGCCTGCCGCCGACATGCCTCACAACCAACAATTCATGGTTACTGAGGCTTGGAAACAGGCTGATTTTTTGTGCAAAGGCTACATTTTGAGTGCCTTAGAAGATGACTTGTACAACGTCTACAAGTGCAAGAGAGAGACTTCCAAAGAACTATGGAGTGCACTTGAAAAGAAGTACAAAACTGAAGATGCTTGCTTGAAGAAGTTTGTGGTTGCCAAATTCCTAGACTACAAAATGGTGGATGGAAAAACCATTGGAACCCAAGTTCAAGAGCTTCAACTTATCTTCCATGACCTTATTGCTGAAGGTATGGTAGTAAATGAAGCGTTCCCAAGTGGCCGCAATGATTGAGAAGTTGCCGCCCTCATGGAAAGATTTCAAGAATTATCTTAAGCACAAAAGAAAGGAAATGAAGTTGGAAGATCTTGTGATTCGTCTCAAGATCGAGGAAGATAACAAAACCGCTGAGAAGAGGTACCGTAAGACTTCACCAATTGAAGGGGCACACATCGTTGAAGATGCCGCTTCGAAAAAGAACAAGAAAAGGAAGAGGCCTTCTCGAAAGGAGAAGGATTCCAACAAGAAAAAGTTCAAGGGCAAGCTGCTTTAATTGTGGGAAAGTCGGCCACAAAGCCCCGTATTGTCGTCTCCCGAAAAGAACAAGGGAAAAGGACAAGCCAATATGGTGGAAAAGAATGATGATATGGATGATCTGTGTGCAATGCTATCGGAGTGCAATTTGGTTGGAAACCCAAAGGAGTGGTGGCTTGATTCGGTGACACTCGACATGTTTGCGCTACAAAAGAAGCATTTGCAACCTATGCTCCCGTTGGACCCGAAGAGGTACTTGTTTATGGGAAATACCGCAACGACCAAGGTTGAAGGATATGGGAAGATACTTCGAAGATGACTTCCGAGCAAGGTCCCGACTCTCAACAATGTTATGCACGTTTCAACAATTCGGAAGAATTTAGTTTCAAATAGGACTACTCGTCAAAAACGGGTTTAAGTGCGTGTTGGTTAGTGAGAAAATTGTAATAAGTAAGAATGAATTGTTCATAGGAAAGGGCTACCTCACCGAGGGCCTTTTCAAACTCAATGTAATGGTTGTTGACGTATTAATAAAAATTCAGCTTCGTCTTACTTATTGGAGTCAAATGATTTATGGCATGTTCGTTTAGGACATGTCAACTACAAAACCTTGCGAAAATTGATTAATTTAGAAGTATTGCCTAAATTCGAGTGTAATAAATCTAAATGTGAAATCTGTGTTGAATCTAAGTTTGTTAAACATCCATATAAGTCTATTGATAGGAATTCAAATCCTTTAGACTTAATTCACACGGATATATGTGATATGAAGTCAATACCATCTCGCGGTGGGAAAAAGTATTTTATAACTTTTATTGACGATTGCACTCGATATTGTTATGTGTATTTGCTTAATAGTAAGGATGAAGCAATTGATGCATTTAAGCAATACAAAAATGAAGTGGAAAATCAATTGAATAAAAAGATAAAAATGATTAGAAGTGATAGGGGTGGAGAGTACGAATCTCCTTTTGCAGAGATATGTTTAGAATATGGAATTATTCATCAAACTACTGCCCCTTACACACCACAATCAAATGGAATATTTTCATAAGTTATATGTTGATATAACTTATGATGGTCAATGACCAGAAGTATTGTATATATTATATACAAAATTACAAATTCTTTTCTTTACAGATTTACAATATAAAATGGAAAGGAATTAAAAGTTGAAGTCGCAGATGACTTCTGCCTGAAAAATCTAACTAATTAGACATAGACAACCTCTCATTACAATCGCTCCATACAAAACTAATTTAGAATCTAAACAACAATTGTAATGTTGGACAGAATGTTGTTGACACACTCAGGCAACACTTGTGATCCAGATTTCTGAGATGAAATCCCGAGAGCTCTCTTCATATTTTTACAATCTAATTCAGGATATCGATACACTGTTGTGGCCTCTCTATTTATAGCAGAGAGTTCCCTTGAAAGGTTCATCGATTGGTTGTGGAGGTTGACGGAAAGGTGGGCAGCTTGTAGTAGATGATTAAGGATTGAAAATCTCAACAACTTTGACTCTTTCTCCCACGTTTTACACAGCTCCAATTCACCATGCCAAATTGGTTTTTACCTCATAGTAAAATATTACTGCTTACCGTGAAGTAAGGAAAAACTGTTAGTTCAAATGTTATGACATTTGTCCCAACATTTTTATGCATTCAAATCAGTACTTCAGAAGATATGTTGGGTCAAATGTCACAACACCAAACCTTAACATTAACAATCTCCCCTTTTTTGCCTTTCTTCAAAAACTCATTACAAACCTAAGCTGACTTAGGATATTGAGAAAAATGTTTGTCCGACATTTGTGATCAATAATATCAATGATATGCTCCCCCTTAACTTGTGACGGCTTTCAAGCAACCATGCGTGTACCGATTCATAGGATTAGAAAAGAAGAAAGATGTTAGCACATATATACATATCATCCACTATATACAAAACACGAATAGAAATAACCATTGTCAACAAATATCCACATCAATCCATCAAACCATTGAATAAGCATTTACAGCTTAGGTTCAACAACATCATTCAGCTTCCTCCTTGCTCATAATACAGCAACAGCAGCTTCCAGTAGCTTTCTACCCCTACACAACAGCTTCAGCTTCCATCATCTCTCCTCCTTCATCTCTGCAGCATAACAACTTCTCTGCATAGAACAACATCTTCTAGCCTTCTTACTCAGCTTCTCCTCTCTCTTAGGCATAAGACCTTGAGTAGTTAAAACTTTGTATATCAGAGAGGGATAATGGAGGATTGAGGTTGATTCTTTTTGTGCCAAGTTGGCAACTTGATGGAATATCATTTTATCCAAATCAACTCTCAAACCTTTTCCAATTTTATACAGAAGGGTGGCTTGTTTTGCAGTTACAATTAACTCATTCATTGAATGAAAGCCAATTGTGTATAGCAATTTTGTGAAGGGTGGCAAATAGGACTGTTAATTTAGAGGTTGGACATCTAGAGATCCACTTATGCATTATACCTCCTGTGAGGTACTCAATTACTTTATCTCTATTGTCCACTGCAGGTTCTGCTTCTCTAACATTCTCCTTGGCATTTAATCCCATACATTGGTTTATAACAGCAGGTGTGAAGAAATATACTCTGTTATAGAGATATACCTTCCCAAATTTCTTCGAGGATGTATCCTCTATAGCAGAGCTCAAATTAGCATAAAACAACCTGACTATTTTATCAACGTATGGTCCTTTCTTAGTAACAGATCCTAGAAGCTGTCTTTCTTTTAAGAACTCTACCAAACCATATTCTGAATATGAGGCAATGTCTAATACTTTTTCAGACCTAATAACTATATTCTTGTACCAGTCCCAATTATCAGAATTAGTTTTAGAATAGAATTTGTCAGAGTAGATAGGTACCTCAAGGTCTGAATGAGATTCGATTTTGTTGAAGGATGTAGGTGTTTATGTCTCTTTTGATGTTGGCTGAAATATTGCCTGAGATATTATGGCATCAGTGGCAACATTCGGAGCAGCACTCGATTTAGCATATCTGGGAATTCTCTTTGGAAAGAATTACTTCAGTGGAGTTTATCAGGAATTTCCTCGTTATCTTAAGACACGTTTTGCAGGACATAAGCAGTTGGTTCTTATTCAGTCTCTTCAACTGAGAGCACAAAGTCCGTGTCATCACTGTCACTGCTCGAGCAAGCAGGTGTAGATTTATCAACTCTGGACCTTTTGTTGCTCGGCTCTTCACGAACTGTTCTCTCAAATATTCCACTCGATCGACGAGTAGGGAAGGTGGAGGATATTGGTCTTTTACCCAATGCTGAAATATCAAATGTTTCATCAACATCTATTGGATTGTTGTCATCACCTGGGTAGCTAATGTCTAAAGGTTCATCTAAACCTTTAAATACTATAGCATTTGACAAGTCCTCTGTGGATGGTGAAGAAGATAACCGACAGGGTTGCTGCGGTTTATTTTGCTCAGACGATTCAGTGTTCATAGGAGGGCTTGTACTCATTGGGGTGTTGGTCTAAGTGTTGACTGACATTGGTGTTGACATTGGAGAAGTTTCTATCGGTGAAAATTGAGGAGAGGGTTTTGAGGAGTTAGGGTTTGTGATCGAGGAAGGAGATTGGAATGGTGATGATTCCATCGGGTAGGTAGGGTTATACCCGAGGTGTGATGTAATTTTCCTTTTTTTTATTTTGTTTTATTTTTAAGGAAAATCGGATATGATAAAAAAATGCAAATGAGAGGAATATTTATATACATGACAAATTTTTCTAAGCAACAAAAATCCCTTAATTTTAGGTATTTTAATTTCACACAATAACTTACACAAAATATTTTGGGATAAAGGGATAAACATCACGGTAGGAATTCAACAATCTTATCATTTTTAAGGTTTTGAAATTCCATTTAAAACAAGGCATAAAAATAGGGAGAAACGTCGGATTTTTCCAAAATCAGTTAAGAACAACATCCTAACAAATATCACGATCTGAAAATGTCAACAGCAATGTTTGCAACATTTTGGGCGACACAAGCATTTTGATCCCATAAGATTTTTTTTTGCTTTGACAACAAGTCAAGACACATTTTATAAGTATTTTATGAGTTTAACCACTGGACCAATGTAACATTTTCCCATCGTGTCCTTGATCTAATCATAAAATACATAAAAAAGAGTTTTTCGTGTCAAAACTAAGAATACTTATTTAGTATTCTCAAAATTCTTTTGAAGCACTCGATACTCCTATAGAATAGGAACGGTATCTTTTCAAGGGCTTTGTCCATTTTTCACAGTTGTCAAATATTTGTAAAGGCTTTGCCTTATACTCTATTTTTATGATATATATATCATCGCAGATAACGGTAGCACTCTTATAACATATTCTTATTGAAGGATCATGCTTGTGTGACCAAAAGTTATGCACTATACATCAACAATAATTAGTCAGTGATATTACATAGGTAAATGTCACCCGAAATGTTAGACAACGTTTCAGCTGACATTCACCAAAAATGCCTCTGTTTTTTAGAGATTACAAAGACCAAGAGATTTCTTCAAACTAGAAAATCTCTCATGGTCCAAAGCTTTTGTAAAAGTATCAGCTAGTTGATGAAGAGTGTCAACATGTTCAATTTTAACTAGCTATTTTTCAACTAAATCTCTTAAAAAGTGATGTCTAATATCAATATGTTTTGTACGTTAGTGCTGAACTAGATTTTTGGAAATATTTATAGTACTCAAGTTATCACAATACAAAATCAAAATGCTGCTAGTAAATCCATAATCGTCTAACATGTGTCTTAGCCATATTAATTGAGAGCAACAACTTCCAGCTGCTACATATTCAGATTCAGCAGTTGAAAGCGAGACACAATTTTTTTTACGACTATACCATGAACAAGATTATTCCCAAGATAAAAACATCCTCCACTTGTACTCTTTCTATCATCCACATCTCCAGCCCAATCCGAGTCACTAAATCCTATTATGTTAAGATTAATGTCTTTGGAATACCAAATTCTCAACTCACATGTGCAAGTGACATATCGAATAATACGTTTCACGACATTTAAGTGGGATATTTTGGGATAGGCTTGAAAACGGGCACAAACACAAACACTAAACATAATATCTGGGCGACTAGTAGTAAGATAAAGAAGGCTACCTATCATAGATCGATATAATGTTAGGTCGATATTTTCACCAACATTATCCTTACATACCTTCTGTGACGAACCCATTGGCGTCTTCATTTGTTTAGCGTTCTCCAAACCAAATCTCTTGACTAGATTCTTGGTATATTTACTTTGTGAGATGAAATTCCATCATCACTTTTATTAGCTGCAAGCCTAAGAAAAAAGTTAGTTCACCAATCATGCTCATTTCAAATATTGATGACATTGCTTCAACAAACGAATTTAGATACGATTGTGAGGTCGACCCATAAACTATGTCATCTACGTAGATTTGAGCAATTATAATATCTACACCGTGTCGTTTAATAAATAAAGTACGATCATCTTCACCACGGTTAATTCAAGAAGAAAGTTAGGTAAACGACCATACCATGCACGAGGAGCTTGTTTCAACCCATACAAAGCCTTTTTGAACTTGTATACATAGTGTGGATGGTAAGGATCTTCAAATCCTTTTGGTTGTTCAACATAGACTTTCTTATCTAGATAACCATTTAAGAACGCACCTTTTACACCCATTTGGTGTAGAGTAATTTTCAGACAACAAGCAATAGCAAGTAAAAATCTAATTGACTCAATTCTAGCCACATGTGCTAAGGTTTCATCATAATTGATTCCTTCAACCAGAGTATATCCTTGTGCAACTAGGTGAACTTTTTTTCTGACAACTGTTCCCGATTCGTCTGATTTATTTTTGAAAATCCACTTAGTTTCAATTACATTTATATTGTTTGGATGTGGAACTAGGTCCCAGACTTCATTTCGAGAGAATTGTTCAAGCTCTTCTTGCATTGCTTGAATCCAAAAATTATCTTTGAGTGCTTCTAAAACATTTTTTGGTTCTAATGTAGATATAAAACAAGAAAGACTAACCTCTTGGTATATGGTAGTCATACACACATACCTTACCATAACTCTGTAGTTGAGTGGTTCTTTCGCTCTTGTTTTAATTCCTTCAAAAACTCCCCTATCACCTGGCCTGTTGGATGATTCTTCCTAATCCTTGATGAGGGGTCCCTTCGAACTTAATGTAGCAATTCAGCATTTGACTCCTCATCCCTTACTTCTGTGATCTCTATTTCAGATTCAGATGTTGCTTCGGGTGTGGCAACATTTGGGGCAACATTTGATTCTTCAGCAGTCTGCACATTTTCAGTTGTATTTCTTGTAAGATCAGAGAAATCATCAAAAATAACATTTGCAGACTCTTGTACAGTTATGGTCCTCAGATTGTATACTCGATAAGCATGATTATTTTGATAATAGCCAACAAAAATTCATTTGTCGCTCTTAGAGTCAAACTTTGCCAAATGATCTATATCATTTAAAATGTAACAAATACACCCAAAAATATGAAAGTAACGCAAATTAGGTTTCTTTCCATTTATAAGCTCATATGGTGTCATATTTGTTCCTGGCCTTAGATACACCCTGTGACATTGATCCTACAAATTCTTTAAATTCAGCTTGTTGTCCTACTGGTATGTGTTCTGGTAATTTAGTACGTCTTCTTGTTACTAATTCTAAATTAGGGTCTATTAGTTCTTCTTCAGGATAATCATTAGTATCTTCATTTACTATATCATTTGTTTCTATTTCTGTTTCTATAGGTCTATTAAATTCATCTTCTATATAGCTTTCACGTTCTTCTTCTATGATTGCATTTACATTTTTCAATTTTTCTGAAGCTTCTATTATCTGATTATTCTCTTTCACTATTTCTGAGTTTTCTTCGTCGTCTACTTCTTCTATAAATTTTGCTATTTGTATTTGTTGGTTAGCTAATTCAAGATTAGTATTACTATAAGTTTTTTCACTACTAGTAGTACTTTCATCACTTGTTTTGCTAATTTTTTTTACTTTCTTTTTTCCTTTCAACCTTGTCATTTGTTCTTTTAGGATATGTAATTCTTCTTTTAATTCTTCAATTTCTTGTATTACTTCATTTAATTCGTCTCTCGATTGTTTTAATTCTACTTTTGTTTCTTTTAGTATTTTCTTTGTATCCTTAAACTTATGTTTATATTTTTTTATATTTACTAAGTCATTCTTCATTATTATGTGATTTTAATTGTATATTTTCTTTTTGTAATTCTGATATTCGTTGTTCTTGTTTTTCGAACTTTAAGTGTAAGTATTCAATTTTTTCTGTGTTGGTTAAATATACGTTTTTACCTTTTTTATTAGTATCTGGTGTATTTTTAGAGTCTTTCTTTCTTATAGGTTCATACTTGTATCTTTCTTTTTCTATTATATCTTTTCCATGATTTTTAAGAAATGTAATTACACTATGTTCTTGATTTTCCATTAAAATTGTCCTTTTTTATTTAATATTGCTAGACTATCTAATATTTTTTCTACTAATTCTAATAATTTAGTTTTATTTTACTAATATCTACCATTATAGCTTCTTTACTTATTTTTCATGCATCTATTGGTGCTAATTATGGTTGTTTAATTGTAGTATCAATTATTTTTTCAATTGTTCTTTCTTGACTCGTACTAGGTTCTTCTTCTTCTGTTACTTGTTTTCCTTTATTTATATGTGCTACCAATATGTTAAGTTGTTCTAATATTGTTTTAAATGTTAGTACTTCAGATACATTCCATAATTTTGTCAATTCTTCTCTTATTAATTGTTGCATTTGTGTTTGATTTTCTCTTACTTCATCCATTATTATCAGGGTATTTTTTATATGTTCCTTTACTATTATTTCGTTCCATATTGCATCAATTTTTCATTAAAGTTACTCAGGATTATTAATTCTTTTCTTCCATCCATTTCCCATATCTATCCATATTTTACCTAACTTATTACATTGCTGTTCTAACTGTATTATTTTATTGTCTAATTTCATTTCCTTCGCACTGTATTCTAGGTATTTAAGTTGAGATGTTATTTCTTCTGATAAAATTGTTTTTATTATTTTTGGTTTTTGTTTTTTCTTTTGTATATTTTCCCTGGATATTCACATCTTATTTACAAATCTTGTTTTCCCTTGATCATTTATTTCAATTCCTTCATTATTAATTCTATAATCTATCATAGTTAAAAAATCACTTCCTAATAGTAATTCATTAAAACTATCATATTCTATTACTCTTATATTTATTTTATATTCTAGATCTTGGATTTTGAATTTTAAATTAATACTCTTGATTATTATTATTTCTCTTTCATTTTCAGGATAGTTACAAGTTTGTGGTTCTATTAGATTACAGTCTTTTTCATTAATTTTACTTATATGTATAAACCTTTTAATATCTCATGTGTTTATTTTAGCTATACAATCGGTTGTTATCATACCATTGAATATTATTACTTTAATTTTTAATCTATTACTGTGTATATTTATCAAATCTAATATTCTGGGTTGCATAAATCTTAAGCTTGTTTGTCTTGATATTATTGGTTCTTTTTTAATACTTAGTCTGAATCCTTCTATTTTTGGTCTTACCTTTTGTGATGGTGTTATGGTTCTAGTACTAAAATTCATATATATTTCTTCTGGTATGGTTATTTTGGTATTTTCTTTGTGTTCTATTTGTTCTAATATTTCCTGATACATCTTTGGTACTAAGATATTCATTTCATGTTGTTTCTTTACATGGTGATTTCCTGTTAAGGCATATATCATTTTTGTTTCTATACTTATGACTTTACTACCTGATGACATATTTATTTCATCTAGTTTATAATATAGTGTCAGAGCTAAGTCTTTATGTTCATCTTTTAATTATACACTAAAATCTGGTTGTACAGTGAATTTTAGTTTATGATATATTAAATTTCCTTTTATTACAGATATTAAAGCATCTTGTAACTTTCCAAATATCCTATCATCTAGTATGTATATTTGTATGGGTGTGTCTATATTTTTCTGGAAATATACTTTTACAGTAAATTCTACTCCTCCAAAGTATATATTTCTGTATTTTTTAGCTTCTTTAGTAGATCATTTTTCTAATTCTCTTTTTATTATTTCATCTGTTATTAAATTTATTTTTGCTCTACCATTTATACTGGTTGGGTCTATTATATTTTCATGTTTTTGTGCGATATATCTTACTTCTTTATTCCTTTCAAACCATTTAGTTTTAAATATTTTCTTGGTTGATAATTCTTCTTTTTCATCTTGTATTTTTTGATATATTTCTAGCTTAAAACTTAGAGTTTGTGTTATTCCTCCTTCGTATGCATTCATTTGATAATATGTTTCATATGAGTTATCTGCTATTTCTTTTCCTTTATCCATTAATTAATCTGTCAATATACTTGTATTGTTCTACTATAACATCTTTTTGGTCTTGTATTTCATTATCTCTTCTGATTATTTTTCTTAATTTTTCCTCTCTCAGTTTCATATTTTATTCTTCTTGTTTTCTTAGCCTTTCATCTATTAATGCTATCATATTTCTTAGGGTTGTAATAGTATTTTCTTGTTCACATATTTGTTGGGAATATTTTTGTAAACGTTGATCTCTATCTTTTATAAGATCTATACTCATCCTGCAGCTTACTATATGTTGATTTATATCTCTATTATATGTAAAGGGGTTTTCAGCTATTCTTTGAAGTTGACTTAATTTATTTTCATCCATAATGACTTGTAGTCATCCATAAATTCGTGTTTAAATCTGCTATAAAATGGTCTTGTATATTTATTTCTCTTTGTAAGCTTAATAGTTCTCTGTATGTTCTTAGGTTATCATTTACCATGTTATTCAATTCTTCTAATGATAATTATTCTTTTCTTTTTAATAATAATTCATTTTGATATTTCATTGTCAATTCATTTTGGTTTCTATTTTTTATCAAGAGATGCCTTAATTCTTTGCATAACCATTTTATTTTATTTAATCTGTTAATTTGTTCAAACTACGGATATCTCTTCATTTTAATTTTTATTCTTTTTTAGGCTCTGATACCAATCTGATCTGATTGGCTAACTTTGACATCTTTCTCAGTCGAATATGTTTACCGAACAAGTGGACTACTGTGACCCCTAGTGAACTGATATTGTGATCTAGGTATGCAAATGAATGCTTCTATAATAATTGAATTGTATTTGCACAAATAATTGCACTCAAACTTGTATATCAACACTGATCAATGATTGGTCATGTAACTTATTGTAGGCTTGAATGAATCCTATGATGGCGTTGTCACCATCCTTCAACGACAACTATTTCATTGTTCAATCTTTGTTGGCTAATCTAAAATGTATATTTATGGTATGTAGGCACATATATTTTTTTATCAATTACTACATCGTATTATCTACGTATAATAATCAAGTATATATTTCAATATTTTTTTACTTATAAACAAGTAGTTTACACATGAATTTAGACGAAAAATGAAACATCAATCGAGATGTAAGATATAAGAATTCTGTCACTTCTTGCCAGTAGTAACTCATGAGGGATGAGTGGTCCATACGTAAATGGATAACTCCATATAACGGTAATTGAACTCACTACAACAACAAAAACAGGTAAATTTCGGAGGTTAAAGACTTCCCCTATTTGATGTAGCATATGCACTTTTAACCTGTTGGGATCAAAATAATCAGGGCGTCATGCTGAAACTAACAATTGCAAACCTTGAACAACGATCAATCAGATACAAAAAAAAACTATAAAAAGACATTATGATATAATATGGGTTTGATCTATTGACCTATATAATATAAAAACATGAAAACTATTGAGAGAAAAATATCTCCCTAAACGAAACTCTCTAAACGACTACATTGTGGATGCTATTGTGTTGTAGTTGTAGGAAGGAGGTCTTCAATTATAGATGTACAAAACTTTTCTTCCAAGAAAAGAATAAATATGATAGAATCCTTTTCCACAAAGAAAATATTTTCCACCAATAAAATCCTTTTTAAGTAAAACACAACTACAATAAAATTTAAATAAGGTAGAAAATTCAGAATAAATTCTAACACAACCTCCACAAATTACGTGTTGTTTTTGTATCGACTGTCCGATCTGATTGGCTAACTATGACATCTTTCTCATTTGAATATGTGTACTGAACTAGTGGACCACTATGATCCCTATTGAACTAATATTGTGATCAAGATATCCAAATGAATGCTTCTATGATAATTGAATTGAACATGCATATACATATGCCGCTACTAGAAATAAAAAATTTCCTCACAGATATTTAGTGGAAAATTTATGCTATAAAATATGATTTTCTCACCTCATTCCCACCAAATCAGCTCACTGGGAAAACGCATGGTGGGAAACAAGTTCCCACTTAATCCCTGAGAAATTTCATATTTTTTCATGTGAAAACACTATTATTTAGATTTTTCCACCGACATTCAATGGGAAATAGCCACTGAATATTTTTCGGTGGGAAATCAATGGGAAAATAGAGATTTTTTAGTAGTGTGCACAAATAATTTCACTGAAACGTGTTTAACAATACGGAAAAGTGAATCCATAATTTAATATTTATGAATTCGAAATTCTAGTTCTTTGAAATTACTGGGTCAAAATTAATAATTTGTACATTTTCAATCAATTTAATTTTAATACAAATACGAAATTTAGACTAAAGCTACAGAGATTCGACCGAACCCGTAACCGAAACGCTAGCTCAACCCAAACAACTTGCACATAACTTCATAATATAACACTAACGTTCTCAATCAAGTATACGATGCAAGTGCATGCTCATGTATACACTCATCCCTACCTATCCGCTGAGTCCAAATATATGATTACTTTTTTAATTGAAGTCCTAAAAGTCTATGAGAACTAAACCTTAATTTTTCAATATGGGGGACCTAAGGATCAAGTCTATAATTAAGTTTCAATTTCAAATTTCATGTTTTCAATGTTAAAACTAGTACTGTATAATCTTGGGCTTAACCATAAATGACATTAAAACTGTAACCTCAAGGCTAGTTCCTAATTTATAGTCGAAACCCCTTCAAATTGTAGATTTTTTTCCCGGTAAACAGCAGCATTTTATTCCTTTATAATTTGTTTCAATTGTTCGTAAGATTGTATTGCATCCTTTACAACCAACATGGAAAAGCAGAATCCTACGAAACCCTATCTAAAGAGAAAATAAAAAATTTAGCTAGATTATGAGCTAGCACATTACATGTGCGGAGAATATAAACAAGATTGATATCTTCAAAAGAATTCACCAACCACCATATATCCTCGCAAGTGTTATCTATTTTCCAAGATACTGCCATTTTCTTTTGTAACATTTGTACCACATTCTTTGCATCCGATAGTAAATGAACCTTGGACCAATCATGTTGTGGCGCTCTCTCCAATGTCTTCCGAATTTCTAGTGCTTCAGCGGTTATGGTCTTTCCTGCAAATTGAATAGGGGTACCAAAGGTATGAAGCAAATGACCATAACTATCCATAACCGCCATTTCAATGCTTGCTTTTTCTTTTTTCACATGTAAACCTGCATCTGTAAAAATAATTAACAACCCATCTTGTGGCAACAAAAGGTGTGCTAAATCTGCTATTGTTCATTTTACACCCGGGGTTTTTGTCGTATCCATTAGTTCGCGATCACAACCATCTTTCAATTTTTGACTTATAAACAACTAGTCTACACGAATTCAGACGAAAAATGGAACATCAATCGAGCTGTAAGATATAAGAATTCTGTCACTTCTTGCAAGTAGTGACTCATGACAGATGATTGGTCCATACTTTCAAGTCCCGATTTGAAATTATGATATAAAATCAGTGATTGAAATATTGTATTTAAAAATGGAGAATACAATCAAATCCGGTCAGATTTCAGGTAAAATACAAAACACACTGCATTCACTCAAATTCATTTAAAGATGAAAGGAGAGACATAATGGACCGATGGAGAGCATCAGATGATGTCATTAACATATAATAATAATAGGTAAGCCATGTCTGTATCCTTGTTGTAGATGAACAAGGAATGATCGGATCTCCTGTGTGAAAAATCGATAGATTAGACATAATCGGCGAACTACTGCTACTATGCTCGAGGAGCCTGTTTCAATCGATAGATCGATTTCCACAACAGACACACATAATCCGGATGAATAGGATCCTAAAACCCATAAGCATGAAGCACATATGTCACGTTTGCTTATGAGTAAAAAATTATGATGTATTGAACATGTTCATTGTATCTGGCTTATTTAAATGTCCAGAACTCTTATCTCATAGGCAAAACTAATTTATGATCTCAATGAGCAATAAAAATTTGCCCTGTAATTTCTCTTAGGCGGATATTATTTTCTTAAAAAAAATTAAGCAAAGCTAAAAATACAAGACCACACCTTAATTATAGAAGACATTGCTGTAAATCAACCTAATCAAACTCTACCTAAACTGAATGGACCTAAGGCTCTGTATCACTTTCTAAGAATAAATTATTGTCCCATGCATGTTATCCTTTATTTATGCCCACCACTAAATTATACCACATGAAACATTAAAAAAATGGCACTTGCAACCTAAATTTAAATATAATTTAGTTGTCGGAAACTTATGCAACATCCCCCCGCCCCCCCACCCAATTTTATGATATTCTTTATTGTTCAATCTTCGTTGACTACTCCAAAATGTATTTTTATGGTATATAGGCATAAGGAACATCACATAATATGTTTTTATCAATTATTAAATCGTACTTCCTTCGTCCCCAAGATTCAATTTTTTTTATCAAATTAAAATCATACAAACAAATTAAGACAATGAATTTTTTCCAATTTTTGACTTATAAACAACTAGTCTACACATGAATTCAGATGAAAAATGGAACATCAATCGAGCCGCAAGATATAAGAATTCTGTCACTTCTTGCAAGTAGTGACTCATGACGGATGATTGGTCCATACTTTCAAGTTCCGATTTGACATGATTTGAAATTATTATATAAAATCATTGATTGAAATATTGTATTTAAAAATGGAGAATACAATCAAATCCGGTCGGATTTCCGGTGAAATACAAAACACACTGCATTTACACTAAAACAATGGAGAATACACTCATATCCATTTAAAGATACTTTGTATTTAGTCAAAAAAATTGTATACAAACAATAAATTTCAAATAAACTGTATTTACTCAAAAAATTGTATACAACAATAAATTTCCAGCATGAAAAGCAGTGGAGGAGGAAGAGGCGGCTCCATTTTCCGGTGTGAAAAGCAATGGAGGAGGAAGAGGTGGAGGCGCGACGGAGATGGTGAACTCCCGATGGTGGAAGCGAAGAGGGAGCAAGAGAACAGATCTGACCATGGCGACCACCAGATCTGAAACTAATTGAGGCGGAAAGCATCGGTGGCATTGAGGAGGAAGAGGCACGTGGAGTCGTCAGCAACATTGACGAGGCTCTCAAGTTCCAGATCGACTTCTATTAGATGTCATCGACGGGAAACAAAGATTGTCACACCCCGAACTGTAGCCTGGGCGTAACACGCCACTCAATGCTTGACTACATGTGTGACCGAGCGTTTAAAATATGGAAATCTGAGAACTGAAAATATATTGACTGAAAATATAATTGCGGAAATAATCTGGAAACATAATAAATTAGAATATCTGATATGATATGTTAGGCTAGTCTATGAAACCTCTGAACATGAGTTTGACTGCTAAAACTATTTTACCGGGATAAGTCCCCAGGCATACCCTTACTGCATGACATGACATGAAATAAATAAAAGATAACACCCGAATGAAATGGGACTCACCAATAGCTGATACGTAAGAATCCTAGCGAACTGATCCATCGTCCTGTAAATCCGTACATGCATTGAGAAATGTAGGCCTTGGGCAAAAAGGGACGTAAGTACATTGAAATTGTACTTGTATGTAAAGCAACTGAATGAATAAGTAAGACACATAAAATAATAGGAACTGAAACTGTAACCTGAGCATGGTCATGTCTAATAACTGACATGAATAGATTAAAATATGGTAAATTATTTTAAATAGGAGAGCTTTAGTATAACCGACATGTAACTACCACGTGAGAATGTGGCGTCTAATTTATGCCCGATCAACTAAGTCATCTCGTACCTTATCGGTGTATGAGACATGAACATGACTTGAATTGATTCGATAACCCGCAATGGGTAACATGAAGGAATCGTCCTAACTGGGCGGAGCGATCCTTATCCTACGTTGGCATACGTAATTTCAAGTATCAAACCTTATCGGTAATCCGTGCAACTCCCAAAACATGAACATGAATATAAGTTGCTTAACAACCCATGGATTTCATAATCATAACTTGTAAACATGATTTGTATATATAGTATAACATGAATAGTTGTAATATAACTTGCAAGAGACCTGAATACATGTAAAGTTCATATAATGAAATGATATTTGTTCATGGCATGCATTTACGAATCCATGGAATTCAAGTTATGGGCGTTCATTAATTACGGACGGATTCATGATAATCCCAATGAAATACCAAGAATACACTTAACGAATCCCAATGAAATACAAAAATTCCTAAGCTTGTGGAATTTAGTATTTCATGGATGACCGTGGTGTGGGGAAGAACAATTATGTTCCCACAAGTAGATAGAAGCCCTACATACCTTAATTTCTCCAAAACTTTCAATATAGTCTGAATATTGAAGGAGAAATCCAAAAGTTTGAACCTTGAACCTCGGGATGAGTTTTCTTGAAAACCCTAAATTAGAGACAAATGATTTCACTTATAACCCGCGTATAATTGATAGAAAACGCATTGAAATACATGGAAGGGACTTACCTTGAGCTATGAGGATGGAGGGAGGAGAAGAAATTCGTGCTAGGGCTTTGGAGAATGAAGAATGACTTAAAAAGGCTGAAAACGCGACTTAAATACTGTGCAGTCGATGACCCATTTTATGGTAGCTTCTACGATCCATAGAATATTTTACGGTCCGTAGAAGCTGACTGTAAATTAGAAGATCAAACTTTCAGAAGCTGAAAATTTCCCAAACGATCTCACAGTATTTCTATGGTCCGTAGAATATTTTACGGTGGATCTACGATCCGTAAGACAATCTATGGCCAGTAAACTCCACCGTAAATTCAAAAACAATGACTTGGATTTTTGGATCGATCTTACGGTACATTCTACGGCCCATTCGTAGGGACCCCTCATCAAGGATTAGGAAGAATTATCCAACGGGCCAAGTGATAGGGGAAGTTTTTGAAGGAATTAAAAAAGAGGCAAAGAACCACTCAACTATAGAGAAATGGTAAGGTATGTGTGTATGTCAACCATATACCAAGAGGTTAGTCTTTCTTGTTTTATATCTATATTAGCACCAAAGAATGTTGTAGAAGCACTTAAAGATAGTTTCTGGATACAAGCAATGCAAGAAGAGCTTGAACAATTTTCTCGAAATGAAGTCTGGGACTTAGTTCCACGTCCAAATAATACACATGTAATTAGAACTAAGTGGATTTTTAAAAATAAATCAGACGAATCGGGAACAGTTTTTAGAAACAAAGCACGTCTAGTTGCACAAGGTTATACTCAGGTTGAAGGAATTGATTTTGATGAAACCTTAACACTTGTAGCTATAATCGAGTCGATTAGACTTTTACTTGGCTTGTTGTCTAAAAAATACTTTATACCAAATGGATGTAAAAGGTGACTTCTTAAATTGTTATCTAGACAAGGAGGTATATGTTGAACAACCAAAAGGATTTGAAGATCCTTACCATCCACACTATATGTACAAGCTTAAAAAGGCTTTGTATGGGTTGAAACAAGCCTCTCGTGCATGGTATGGTCGTTTAACTAACTTTCTTCTTGAATTTGCTTTTAACCGTGGTGAAGCTGATCGTACTTTGTTTATTAAATGACATGGTAAAGATATTAAAATTGCTCAAATCTACGTGGATGACATAGTATTTGGATCGACTTCACAGTTGTACCTAAATTCATTTGTTGAAGCTATGTCATTGACATTTGAAATGAGCATGATTGGGGAATTAACTTTTTTCTTAGGCTTGCAGATAAAGCAAAGTGAAGATGGAATTTTCATCTCACAGTGTAATAATGCCAAGAATCTACTCAAAGGATTTGGTTTGGAGGACGCTAAAAAAATGAAAACGCCGATGGGTTCATCGCAGAAGGTATGTAAGGATAATGTTGGTGAAAATGTTGACCCAACATTATATCGATCTATGATAGGTAACCTTCTTTATATTACTGCTAGTCGCCTAGATATTATGTTTAGTATTTGTGTTTGTGCATGTTTTCAAGCCTGTCCCAAAATGTCCACTTAAATGCCGTAAAACGTATTATTCGATATGTTGCTGGCACATGTGAGTTGGAAATATGGTATTCCAAAGACACCAATCCTAACTTAATAGGATTTAGTGACTCGGATTGGGCTGGAGATATGGATGATAGAAAAAGTACAAGTGGAGGATGTTTTATCTTGACAATAACCTTGTTTCATGGTATAGTCGTAAACAAAACTGTTGACACTCTTTTTAGACATATTGATATTAGACATCACTTTTTAAGAGATTTAGTTGAAAAACAGCTAGTTCAAATTGAACATGTTGACACTCTTCATCAACTAGCTGATATTTTTACAAAAGCTTTGGACCATGAGAGATTTTCTAGTTTAAAGAAATCTCTTGGTCTTTGTAATCTCTAAAAAGACATTTTTGGTGAATGTCGGCTAAAATGTTGTCTAACATTTCGGGTGACATTTACATATGTTATATCAATAACTGATTATTGTTGTTGTATGGTGCATAACTTTTGGTCACACAGACATGATCCTTCAATAAGAATATGTTAATAAAGGGATACCTTTCTCTGCGGTGATATAAAAAAATAAAAATATATACATATATATCATAAAAAGGGAGTATCAAAATAAGGCAAAGCCTTTACAAATGTTTGGCAACTGTGAAAAAAGGGCAAACCCAGTGAAAAGATACCGTTCCTATTCTATAGGAGTATCGAGTGCTTCAAAAGAGATTTGAGAATACCGTAAAAGTATTCTTATTTTTTACACGAAAAATTCTTTTATATGTGTTATATGATTAGACCAAGGACACGATGGGAAAATGTTACATTGGTCCAGTGGTCAAACTCATAAAGTACATATAAAATGTGTCTTGGTTTGTTTCCAAATCTGAAAATTCTTGTGAGATCAAAATACTTGTGTCGTCCAAAATGTTGCTAACATTGTTGTTGACATTTTCAGAATGTGATATGTGTTGGGATGTTGTTCTTATCTGATTTTTGAAATATCAAATTTTACTCCCTATCATATGCCTTGTTTAATGGAATTTCAGAATTTAAAATGATAAGATTAAATTTTATTCCTACCGTGATGTTTATCCCAATATTTTAGTTGTAAGTTATTGTGTAAAATTGAAACACCTAAAAATAAGGGATTTTTGTTGCTAAGAAAAGGTTTGCCATGTATATAAATGTTCCTCTCATTTGCTATTATTTTATCATTTCCGATTTTCCCATAAAAATATAAAAAAGGGAAGGAAAATCACATCAGGTATACATATGCCTACCTAACCGATGAAATCACCAAACCAAACTCCAATCTCTATCAGAAACCCTAACTTCTCAAAACCCTCTCCCAAATTTCACTAATGGAAACATCACCAATGTCAGAACAAATGTCATCCAACATCCACTCCAACACTCCAATGAGCACAAGCCCTCCAATGAATACGGAGGCTTCCGAGCACAATGATCCCCAGCAAACAGAACAACCATCCTCTTCCTCTAATCTCCTAGAAAACCCATGTACAATAAAATGTTTAAAGGTTTTGATGAACCTTTAGATATCAGCTATCATAGAGATAATAATAACCCTATAGATGTTGATGAAACTGTTGATTTTCATCTTTGGGTGAAAGGCCAAGGTCCTCTACCTTCCCGACTCGTCGATCGAGCAGTGCAGGTGAAGATATACCCTCTAGCTATGAAACATCTATACCTTCTTACTCGAGACGTGCAGGTGAAGATACAGACTATGTGCTTTCAACAGAGAAGAGTGAAGAAGAACCATCTGCTTCAGTGCAGCCAAATGTGCCTCAAGAAAAGGAAATCCCAGACGACACTCCTTTAAAACAATTCTTTCCAAAGGGAGTTCCCAAACCTGCAAAGTCGAGTGCTGCTCCAAATGTTTTCATTGATGCCACAACATCTCAGGCTATATTCCAGCCAACATCGGAAGAAGCACAAGCTACAACATCCTCCAACAGTACCGAATCCACTGATTCAGACTTTGAGGTATCTGCTTACTCAGATAACTTTTATTCTAAAACTAAATATGATATATGGGACTGTTACAAGAATAGAGTAATTAAACCTGAGAGAGTATTAGATATTGCTTCCTGTGATGAATATGGTTTGGTAGAATTCTTTAAGGATGGACAACTTCTTAAAACTGTCACAGAAAAAGAACCTTATGTTGATGAAGTAGTAAGGTTGTTTTATGCTAATCTGAGCCCAGTTATAGAGAAGACCTCCTCAAAGAAATTTAGGGAGGTATATTTCTACAACAAGGTCTATCTGTTTACGCCTTGTATTATAAATCAATGTGTGGGACTAGATGCTGGAGATAATGTTAGAGAAGCAGAACATGTCATAGATAATAAGGATGAAATGATTAAATATTTCACTGGAGGTATGATGAAGAAGTGGATCCTTAGATGTCCAGCTTCCAAACTAACAGCCATGTTTTCCACCCTCCACAAAATAGCTATTCACAATCGACTTCCTTCAAAGAATGAGTCAATTGTCACATCTGAACAAGCCACCCTGTTGTATAAAATTGAGAAAGGTTTGAAAGTTGATTTGGGAAAAATGATATTTCATCAAATTTCCAAGTTGGTTGAGAAAGAATCAACTTCAACCCTTTATTTTCCCTCTCTGATCTACAAAGTATTAACCACCCAAGGCTTTGAGCCTAAGAGAGAAGACACTTTAAGGAAGGCTCCTGAGCTTTACATTGTAAACAAAGCAATTTTGAAGAGCAAGGACAGAGTCATCGACTTGCCCTGGAAGAAGGAAGCTGAAAGTGAAAATGTTGCCAGAAATGTCACCAACATTCTGGGCAACACTGGTCCAGGACAGTCTACACTGTCTACAAAATGGCTTGTGGATCAAATTGGAAAAGTCAACCAATAAATTTTTGAGGTTGATGCTGCAAGAAATGCCTTGGTACAAGCTAGAGACCGTTTCATGATGCTACTTTCTTCACAAAAAAGGGGAGGAAGCTAAAGGCTGTTGTGCAGAGGAAGTTGAAGCTGTTATGCAGGAGTAGAAAGCTGCTAGAAGCTGCTGCTGCTGTATGATGAGCAAGGAGGGAGTTGTTGATGTTGTCGATGATGTATGGGGATCATATTGATATTTGTTGACAATGAATATTTCTATTTGTGGTTTGTATATATTGGATGATATGTGATATGTGTGCTCATATTTTTTTTCTTTTCTAATCCTATGAATTGGTATACACATGTTTGCTTGTATGCCATCACAGTTTAAGGGGGAGCATGACCTTGAAAGTGTTGATCACAGATGTTGGACAACATTTGTGACAACATCCTAAGTCAACTTTACATTTTAATGAGTTTTGTGAAGAAAGAGCAAAAAAGAGGAGATTGTTAATGTTGGATTTGGTGTTGTGACATTTGACCCAACATATCTCCTCAAGTATTGATATGAACGTGTAAGTATGTTGGGACAAATGTTGCGCAACATTCGAACCAATATTTTCTGAATAGATTTTGCCTTACTTCACGCGATGCAGTAATATTTGTGTAAATATTACTGTGAGGTAAAAACGACTTGGTAAGGTAAAAATGAGCTGGTAAAAAATGAGTGAGGACTAAGTCAAAAGTTGTTGCTTGTCGTGAGGATCAAGCCAAAGCTGTTGAGATTATTACTCCCTGATCTTCTCTAACCAATCCCACCAGCAGTCCACCTTTCCCTCAACTTCCACAATCGATAGATGAGCAATTCAAGGAAGACTTTCTACTATAAATAGAGAGACTATACCAAGAGAGCTCTCGGGATTTCATCTCAGAAATCTGGATCACCAGTGTTGCCTGAGTGTGTTGACAATATTCTGTCCAACATTACAATTATTGTTTAGATTCTAGATTAGTTTTGTATGGAGCGATTGTAATGAGAGGTTGTCTATGTCTACTTAGTTAGATTTTTCAGGCAGAAGTCATATGCGACTTCAACTTTTAATTTCTTTTCGTTTTATCTTGTAAATCTGTAAAGAAAGGAATTTGTATATTTGTATATAATATATAAACAATACATTTGATCATTGACCATCATAAGTTATATATATAATATAACTTATGAAAAATTTAAAACTTTTGTGTTCTTTAAATTTCCGCTGCATTTACTCTTCAAAGTTTTATGTTTTGCTAAAGTGTTGTCACTCTGTGTCGGACGACATAATTTCCGACATTCGGAAACAGAATTGGCATTAGAGTTTATTTTTATTTTTATTGTTCCATAGCCCCCTTTCAATTACAACACTATCTTTAGTCACTATCATTTTGGGCCTCTTGTTCGATATTTCTTATTATTATAATTACTACATGATGAGATCGATATTCCGACTAACTATTGGATATACACAAATATATGGAGACTTTTGCATGAAGTCGTCTTCAGATCTAGAACTATAGAAGCGTAACTAACTTCTTAAATAATTTTAGTCTTGTCTACACGGTCAAAATGTACATTAATCAAAAGAGAATAAATCAAGTTATGATAACAACAAACCCGTATGAACAGATATGTAATTGGGATAAGATGGCTTCGGAAAAGGATTTAATTATTTCATGATCTATTACTTCTTCTATCTCAATTTATATTACACACTTTTCTTTTTAGTCAGTCTTATTCTTCTATCTCAATTTATATTACACACTTTTATTTTTAGTCAGTTTTTTTTTTTTATGATGACACATTTCCAATAGACTTTTTCAACATTAATATCCTACGAGAGGCCCATGCAGTATTATAATTACTACATGATTACACATTTTCTTATTTTGCAACAATTTAACTTTAAATCTTACTTTTAAAGATTAATCATATAAATTGTGATGGAGG
The DNA here is from genome assembly GCA_034509755.1 of Anisodus tanguticus. Taxonomy (NCBI): domain Eukaryota; kingdom Viridiplantae; phylum Streptophyta; class Magnoliopsida; order Solanales; family Solanaceae; genus Anisodus; species Anisodus tanguticus. The sequence continues at coordinate 49,046,953 of CM067552.1, read as the reverse complement.
GAGTATTAGAAAAATCCAACCACATGATTGTAGTCCTTTCATTTTAAGTTACTATCATAACCGCCACCAAACTAAATAATATAGTGAGAATACATTAATTAATCATAGTTGAACAATAAAAAAATATGTGAAAACACAGGTCACACAATTTTCTTTTAATATTGAAGCTTGCACAAACTTAGGACAAAATGTGTTTATACCTATCTGGTTCAACTCTAACTATAGTCACTATCACATTGGGCCTCTTCTAGAATATTAATTACTACAAATTAATATTCCCACTAGCTATTGGATATACATTAATTTACAATTAATGAAGGTCTTAATTTAAATCATTCAGATCTCAGTTATTAAGATTATTTGTTTTTTTAGATTTGACTCTTAATTCTTGATCAGATCTTAACAATTAGACTTTTTTTAATGTTACAATCACTTAATAGATATGAATTAATCTAAATGATTAAAATATGTAGCAAAGTTTTAATATCATTAAGATTTATATTCAAAAATTTCTACAAAGATGGCATGGCAGTTCTACAATTCTATTCATTCACCGCTATCACCATACCCATCATTATCAACTACAATCTCTGTTGCTGCCCACCATTATCAATTATCGTTGCTCACTGCTGCTGTCAATCACTACAAATAGTCGTCACCACTACTAGCGATTATTTACCATCATCATCATCAACCAACATTACCATAACAACCACCGATCACTACGACAATCACCACCATCGATCATTGCCACTATATATCGCCACCATCATCATTCACCACCTCTATTAGCTATCACTATTAGCCACAACAACTTTCAGCCGTCGCCACCATCAACCACTACGCCAATCACCATCATCACACTTACTATTCACAACACCACCATTAGCCAGTACCATCCTCAATCGGTACCATAACCACCACAGCTAGCCATCACCACCAACAACCGCCATATGATTTCTTTAATTTTTTTTTATATAGTATTAAATCACTTTAGTATTTTATTAAATTTGATATTTATTAAGTTTTAAATCAAGATAACTTTTATACATTCAAATGCTGAAAAAAATTCTTAATTATTTAATATTAGATCTTAATATAATATTTTAATATTCAGATGTATATTCAAATTCAAATATCTAAATTTTAATGCATATCTTCACATTCAGATGTTTATTCAGATTTAGATGTCTTAATCTTAATAAAAATTAATGAGGCCCAATGGTCGTTTGGTTTAATATATTATTAAAATTATATTGATATTAAATTATACATCATATTATATTAAAAGTGGGAACATCCCAAGTAAAAATTTGAAATACCAAAATGTCCTTATAAAGATAAATGACGTTATTATCCTTCTATTAAACACAAATGTTATAATATTTGTGGAGAAAAATGTAAATACACATTGCAATAAATACTATATAATAATAATAATAATAATAATAATAACAACAACATAAAAGTTATGACAACATAAGTGTTTCACCTGAATTGGAAATGAAGTTAGCACATTTAATTGGGGTCCTATTAAATGCTAAATTATGGCTAAAGTGAATGTGAATTGGGTAAACTTTGGTGATCCAATTGATCCGTTAAGAAAATTATCTGTTTCAAAAATAAATTGCTAATTAATTATCTTATATGAGTAAATTTTGGTTACTGCTAAGCTTATATAAAAGGCTTACAAATCTGTAAAATAATTATCACCATTTGAAGCACTGCAACTTTACCAGATAAATTAATTCTTCTTTACTACTTTCTATGAGTATTCACGAAATTACCTACATTAAAGATACATTGCAACTGGCGTATTATTTTATATCAAATCCAATGTAAAATAATAATACTAATACTAATAATAATAATAATATCGTTTTTTAATAAACAACTGTTAAACAAGGTATATACCCGTGATATACACTTGGTATACATAGTGTGTAGGATATGCAAAGCAGTACGGAAAGTAAATAAATATTACAAGTGTTCGAAAGGATAAACAAGTAGGCCAATGTTCAGAACTGCCGCAAGCTTGTTGAGTCTTGAATCTTAATAACCTGAAATCAAGAAACACTAAATCTGGATTGTTACAACTGTGTGCTGAGTCGAGTGATGGCAGATATAATACCAGAAGAAGCCCAAGGCCCGAGGCCCGAGGCCGAGCCCGGACGGGATGGGATGGGACGGGCGGGCGGCGGCGGCGGCACGCGTGTGGGCTTAACCTTGAACCCAAGCACATCTAGGTACTCTCTCCTTTAAACACATGGGTTACCCCTTGGGGTCCCAAATCCTTAGCCAATTTTGAGACTTATAAAGAGAACAATTCTTCTTTTTCCCACCGATGTGGTAGATTTGTCCCACACCATATTTCCATGCCTCAAACACCTTACTTCGTGGACCAATATCTCTTCCATTTCTCAAGTAATTTGACTATTCTTGGCCATACGGTCATCTACTCACTTAGTAGATTATGCACGTGTGAAGAGACAAAGCCTCCAACATGCGGAACCCTAGTGTTTAATTCATTAAATATGGGTGGACGTACCTTCCCATCAAAGGCAAATTTCCAACAATCCCCTCTTGAAAGAGAGATTTTGGCGCACACATATGGTGCCTACTTTCAGCAATCTTTCAGCGAAAAGATATTGCATCAGGAGAGGTAGTTTCTGCTTTGAACCTTCCCTAGTTGAATACCACCGGACATACTTACTGCGCGGTGAACGTGATGTCTTGAACCGTCAGTGTTTAGTGTAAGCCAAGACAATGATACCAACACAATAACTCTCCTTATTCATTTTTATTCTTATGGTTTTGTCCGTTGTGGCCGTGGACACACTTGGATTCTTAAGTGCGTTCATTTGAGGCGGCCTGTCCTCGCACTTAAATAGGTGATCTCCTACAAGGTATCCTGCTATACGCCACTCCACAAGTGTTAGGAATCATTAAAAGTTTCCTCAACCTTAACCTCAATCGTTTGAGGATCGTTAAAGGTTTGGAAGCTTAACCTTTACCCACCATGCATGTAGCACTTTAATGTCTATCGCGGGAACAACTTTGGATTCATGTTTCCCTACAGAAATCATCATCCGAGGTGCTCTTGCTTCCACCGATGCGCTCAACTGAACCTTTTGCAGCTTAGTTTTCCCATTGAACTAAATTCTTGGGATCTCCAGTCAGTATGGTTGGGTTACCACCGCAAAGGTTCGTATTGTTTGGGTTTTAAGCCCATTCCCCTAGACAGGCAGAACACTTGATCTCCGGGTAGTCCCTTAGTTTAAAAGGGTCCGCTATATCCTTTGATTAATAATCAAGGAAGTGACACCCGTGATGATCAACTGCCATATGGTCTTAAGTCTCTGACAAATCATGACAGATATGTCCAAATGCCATCATCCGCATCCTTCCTGAAGCCGACCGGCTAGCCAGTGTATAACAACTGAAGGCACGGGTTTATCCCAATAAGGGACGTCCTCTAAGGAGTCGTGAAGTTACTCAACTTCTTTCATGCTTTGTATAAAGCGATAAACTCAGATTCCATCATGAATCGGCCGATGCAAGTTTGCTTAGAGGTTTTTCCAAGACCCACCATACACATTTTACTTGTGGCTTTGGTGTTCTTCATATCCGATGTCCAGTTTGCATCACTGTGTTCTCCCAGAACCGCTGGACATCCAGAATACTATAATCCGTAGATAAGCGAATATTTCAGATATCGTCATATCCGACTTAACACCTTCTACCGATCATTTACTAAAATCATCAGTGAACCTTAGTTCAATTGATCTGCTTTGTAGGCCGATACCAGGTCGGTTGTAGTGTGTAACATACATGGAACTACATGTGACCTGCGCATATCGCTCCTTGTATATGGGTGCACGATAATTTCAATAAGTTATATGATTCATATCCATTAGTAGTTTCAACGAGACTGTCAACTATCTCACAACTGAGTTTGGAGTTAGACCAGTCCGTTAGATGTCTTAGAAATCCAATTCCTAAAATGTCATCTGTGATACCCATATCTTTCTTATCGAGACTTTGTTTCAATATGACTTCCATTCTCAGATTGTTGGCTTTCCAACTGTTAGCTTTCTAACTTCAGAGTCAATGTTTCTGTGGTCAGATTTATTGTTTCTGTTTTATCTGAAACTTCCAAGACCAAAATGTAAACATTTCAGGGACCAAAATGAAAGCTTAGGAAGAAGTCCAATGGTCCAGCAAACCAACTCTGATTCTCCCTTTCTAACTCTCCGGTTAGGAAGACTGTTTCAACATACATGCCACGCAAGACTGCAATGGCCCTGGATGTTAAGTTATTCACAGGGAAGCACAAGTACAAGTAGCCGAGGCCTTATACTCGTCAGTAGATCCATCTACTATGTACTCACTTTTGAGTATCCACTTTTACAACCCAAAGGTTCTTTTCCCTGAGGTAGATCAACCATTACACAAGTATGGTTCTATCTGACGGAATCTATTTCTCTCTTTGTAGCTTCTTTCCAAAGCAGCGCTTTTAGAGATGACAGTTATTTGTTAATTGTCCATGGTTCGTTCTCAACCATACACTCTAGAAGGCCTGGAACAAGTCTTTGTCCCCTCTTTGCTCCGTCTCGATTCAACATCTAGAATCCCTGAGTTCTGTAGATCTGGAATATTAAGTTCCGAATAGACAACAACTTATGAGTCCTGTAGATACGGAATGTCTAGTTCCGGAAAGTCAGGCCCTCGCGGCTTCTTGTTAACTTTGAGCAATTACTCCTTTTTCCTTTTCAAGGAAAGTTATATTCAAAGAATTCAACATTCTTTTACGCCAAGAGGCGATAAGCACTACTGTTATTTGCAGATCCAGTGGATATGAAATCTACAGTCTTAGGTCCAACTTGACCTATTTCGGTAGTCCAACTTCTACCAAGCCACCCCACATCACAACATTTGTATATGAGATCCTTTCCATGTTTCACACGGAGAGTTATCCTTATCCTTATACGGAGTTCTGTTAAGAATCGCATTAGCGGTAAGGATCGACTTGCCCCACATAATTTGGGTGTACGGCTTTGCGCTTGGCTAACACCGTTAGACTGAGGTGAGTAATGAGCAGTCGTTTAATAAACGATGCTTCACATTCTCCCCCTCTATCACTGCGAATTCCTCAATTCGTAGGCTTAGTTGATTTTCAACTTCTGCTTTGTAGAGCCTATCCGCTTCAACAACTTCATCTTTGCTTTTCAACAAATAAAGGATACAATACGTTGTACCATCATCAATGAAGGTCACAAAGTACTTATCTCCCCCCTCTATTTTGTATAAACTTCAAATCACCCATGTAGGTGTGACTAAGTTCTAGAGGAGCGATGCTTCTTTCGCTATTCCTTTGACGGAATTTGGAAAGGTGATTTTGCCTCTTCGCCTACCTCACATTTATTTTGAGGGTTTATGTCGACAGAAGGCAACAATCTCAACTTCGTTAGCTTTTGAATGACTTCCTATTTAACGTGTCTTAATCTATGATGACATAGATGCATGGATTACAAATACATCATTCATTTAGATACAGCCATACTATACCATTCTTAGTTATTATAGACCTGTTGGACTAGTCTCAAACCAGCTTGACCAACAACATCCCTTAACTAAGTTTTGGGACATGTATCACCTCATCTGAGAGTGATCCCATTCCCCGAAGTCCTATTGAGGACAACCTCTCCAACCCCTTCTACTTTAGAGGTGGCGTTGCTTCACATGAACAACCTCTTGCCCGTGGTTAGGGCGTAACCGAATCATATGTGATCTGAATACTCTGGCCCACTCCAGTTGCTTTGGCAGACTGAGTGTCCAATTTCTTTTCTGCCTTTCTTTAGGCCTTCAGATCATTTAAGACCTGGAAACTCTAGCCCACCACACTAGGTGTCCATTACTTTTCCTATGAAATGAATTCTAGCCCCACTCCAGTCGCCCGTAGGCTTTGTATGATTGAGTGTCCAATATCATCCTATGAAGGATCTTCTGCCAAATAGTGTGACATGCTCAGCGTCTTTAGCTTTTAGTCTTATTCCCTTATGATTGGTGCCCAGAAAATTCTTGGCGCTTACTTAAGAGTGGTAACAGTTTTCGCACAGTCAGTGGATCTTTCTACCTCGTATGTGCGAACATACTTTACACACTTTTAATAATTACACTTAAAAGAACGAATCTTTTTAAGTCGTTTACAAAATCCAATTTTTAAACGGGAAGGAAGAAGAGATTAAACTTCTGATTTTAAAGCGTAAGGAATATAAATTATTTCGGAAAACATTTTCATATTCCTCCTTACTTTAAGCCATTGTTAATCAGACATCATTTAATCTTATTTTTGACAAGGAAGGAAAATTACTTATCCCAATTTCGGATTCTGGCCCACTTCAGTCACTTCATCGGACTGAGTGTCCATTTCCTCCTTACCATAATTCGGATCCTTTGTCTGGAACAGATATATGCCTTCTGCTACAAGATAGAACCAGATCTTCAATCTTCTCCTCTTGTCCCAGTTGACATCCTCTGCCTCTCGTGGGCGCTTGTTCCTACCACTCTCAGGAGTGGCGACACCATGAACACGTTGACCTTCAACATCATAATCACAACTCTCTTCTACCAGAAAACCACAGCCATATCCAGATTTGGTCACACAACTTTTGACCGACATCTTTCGAACACTAATACAAATCATGTCTTAAAACTGTAGGATATGCAAAGCAGTAACGGGAAGTAAATAAATATTACAAGTGTTCGAAAGGATAAACAAGTAGGCCAATGTTCGAACCGCCGCAAGCTTGTTGAGTCTTGAATCTTGATAACCTGAAATCAAGAAACACTAAATCTGGATTGTTACAACTGTGTGCTGAGTCGAGTGATGACACTCTGTCTTTAAGACAAGATTGCCCCGTATATATGCTTTTACGTTAACGGGCAATAGTCTCCCAAGATAAAACAACACTTTAATCAACACTACAAAGCAAATAGGTTGATTCTGACGAAGAAAACAAATACGAATCGACTTGCTGAAGAAATGGAAAAGGAAGGAAGAGTTTTCTATTTTCGTCCCAACGTTATTGCTCACGTTTTGGACTGTGTTTTACTCTTCTGTTTGTGTCTGTGTATATATTTCTGTCTCGTTTACTGTGTCATATTCTGTATATTCTATATTTTCTATGTAACACAATTGAGCCAAAAGGCATCAATATATAGCATAAGAGAGGCTTCTCAACTGCCAAGACATGGCTGTTAATAGCCATTGAAGGAGGGAATTAAACAGCCAAGTAATGGCTGTTTATGGCCATTGAAGGAGAGTGTTCTCAACTGCCAAGACATGGCTGTTAATGGCCATTGAAGGAGGGAATTAAACAACCAAGTAATGGTTGTTTATGGCCATTGAAGGAGGGTGTAATTTAGCCAAGTAATGGCTATTAATGGAGGGAGTTAATTAGCCAAGTAATGGCTGGTTAATGCACAATAACGCCCCCAAAAATCAACTCCAACTTTCTGCCTTCCGTCGTTCCCAAATTCAACATTCCAGAAACTCCAGGGACTAAACTGTAAATATTAAACAATTTGGGGTCCAAAGAGATAATACCAGAAGAAGCCCAAGACCCAAGACCTGAGCCCGGACCGGACGGGCGGGCAGCAGCGGTGCGCGTGTGGGCTTAGCCTTGAACCCAAGCACATCTAGGTCCTCCCTCATTTAAACACATGGGTTACCCCTTGGGGTCCCAAACCCTTAGCCAATTTTGAGACTTATAAAGAGAGCAATTCTTCATTTTCCCACCGATGTGATAGATTTGTCCCATACCATATTTCTATGCCTCAAACACCTTACTTCGTGAACCAATATCTCTTTCATTTCTCAATGAAATTTGATGATTCTTGGCCCTACGGTCATCTACTCACTTAGTAGATTATGCACGTGTGAAGAGACAAAGCCTCCAACATACGGAACCCTAGTGTTTAATTCATTAAATATGGGTGGACGCACTTCCCCATCAAAGGCAAATTTCCAACATAGTGTATATCACGGGTGCTTTCGGAAATAGCCCAACACGGAAGAAGGCAGAAAGCCCATCTCGGGTTGGCCCATCACGGGTTGTGTATATTGGTTATGTATATTTTTGTAATATTATAGTGTAAAGGTTACCTTAATTAGTCTTGTACACTTACCATAATTGTATAGTTAGAATCCAAGTAGAATAAAGTTTTAGGAGTAGAATAGGAATATGATTCTCCTATTATGGAAATATGTAACTTGTATATATAGCCTTTCAATTAATGAAAATAATCAAGGGATTATTTCTTTCATGGTATCAAGAGTCTAGGTCTTAAAATCCTATCTCTACTCTCTTATTTTTTTTCCGTCGACTTCCCTCCACTTTTTGCTCTCGGTTTGTGTGCCGACGGGAACTCTTTTCTTCCCAAATTTTCTCCTAAATCCCTCAATATCATATTGTTCTATCAATATGTCTACATCCCGGAACACGTTTCATCCTGCCCTTACATTTTCTAACATCAAGAATAACATCCCTCTCATTCTTGAAATAGAAAACGTCCAATATGCGATGTGGGCCGAACTGTTCAAAATTCACGCACGATCGCATCAAGTAATCCATCACATAATCCCCGCGGCTCCTGAGGATACAGAGGTGCCAAAACGCGAGGATGATCCTAAGTTGTGGACGACTCTTGATACTACCGTCCTTCAGTGGATATATTCCACAATTTCTACCGACCTTTTGCAAATAATTATTGAGCCTGACGCTATGGCACAAGCGACTTGGCATAGACTGCGTGATATATTCCAAGATAATCAAAATTCTAGAGCCGTTACCCTTGAGCAGGATTTCTCCCACGTCAATATGGAAAATTTTCCTAATATTTTGGCTTATTGCAAAAGATTAAAGAAATTGGCGGACCAACTTCGCAATATTGGCGTGCCAGTTTCGAACGATCGTTTGGTCCTCCAAATGGTTTTCGGCCTTTCCGAGGCCTATAGTGGTGTTGGAACGCTTCTTCGGCAAAGCAATCCGCTTCCGCAATTTTATCAAGCTCGTTCTATGCTTACACTCGAAGAAGCAGACATGACAAAACAAGCGACTACCGGTGCTAGTCCCATAGTCATGATGACCGAGTCTACGGTGTATCCTATCGGTTCCAACAACTCGGGCCAAAACTGCAACAACGGTGGCGGAAAAAAGGGTCGAAATAAGAAAAATAATGGCAAAAACCGTGACAGAAACAACGGCGGCAGTCGGCAGAACGGTGGTGGTCCCCGCAGTGGTCATCATCAGCATCAATAGTTATGGGCCCCACAATGGGCCCCTATGCCATGGCAGTGGCCCCCACAGCCACAGTTTCGGCCCAGCTAATTTTCGCCCAATCGCGCGCGGGGGGCGCGCCCGGCGGCAGCCATCCCGAGTGCCCGGCTCCCCCTGGCCCAACTACAGTCAGCAATCTGGGCTGAGACCACAAGTAGGGGTGCTTGGGCCTCGGCCCCCGCAGGCCCATCATGCAGCGGCACCCACGTCTACCGACATCGACGCCGCAATGCACACGCTTGGTTTAAATCCTCCGGACCCAAATTGGTATATGGACATTGGTGCCACTACCCACATGACATTCGATTTAGGTGCACTCTCATCTTATTCCAATTTGAGCAACCCACGCGGTATAATTGTTGCTAATGGTAATTCTATTCCAATTCGTGGTTATGGTCATAAAACGTTATCTCCCCCTCATCCACCTCTTATCTTGAAAAACACCCTACACGCCCCCAAATTGATTAAAAACTTAGTCTCTGTCCGTAAATTCACTACTGACAATTTCGTTTCTATTGAATTTGATCCGTTTGGTTTCTCTGTGAAGGTTTTCAAGACGGGGAGTCCTCTCATGAGGTGTGATAGTAGGGGAGATCATTCCGCTTTTGCAGCCATTTCTCCTTCCTTGTGGCATGCTCGTCTTGGTCATCTGGGATCATCTATTTTGTCGTCTTTACATAAAAATAGTTTTATTTCATGTAAGGGTACGAGTAGTACTCCAAATTGTCAGTCTTGTTCTTTAGGAAAAATTGTAAAGTTGCCATTTGTAGACTCAAATTCTCATACTTTAATGCCATTTGATATTATTCATAGCGACTTATGGACATCTCATGTTCTTAGTTTTCTGGGTCATCGGTATTATGTTCTCTTTTTGGATGATTACTAGTTTTTATGGACGTTTTCAATAGCGAAAAAATCTCAAGTATTTTCCATCTTCTTAAAATTTAGAGAATTCATCAGAACCCAATTCGACTGAGAAATAAAAAATATTCAGTGTGATAATGGCAAAGAATATGACAATGGGGTGTTTCGGGAATTCTGTGCTAATAATGAGATCAATTTTCATTTTTCTTGTCCTCATACGTCTTCACAAAATGGGAAAGCCGAACGCAAAATTCTTCCATAAACAACATTGTCCGAACTTTATTGCTTCATGCTTCCGTACCCCTGTCTTTTTGGCATCATGCTCTCCAAATGGCTAACTATCTCCTTAACATAATTCCGTCCAAAGGCTTGACATATTCTTCCCCCCTTCAAATTTTATATAATAAAATTTCTTCATATTCACATCTTCGGGTTTTTTGGTGTTTGTGTTATCCGTTATTCCATTCCACCACAATTAACAAACTTCAGGCCCGGTCTACTCCGTGTGTGTTTTTAGGGTTTCCATCTAATCATCGTGGCTACAAATTCTTTGATTTATCCTCCAATAAAATCATCATTAATCGCCATGTCATCTTTGATGAATCCCAATTTCCATTTCCTAAAGTTAATACTCTTGTGCCTAGTTCGTATAATTTTTTGGATGATAGTATATCCCCGTATATTATTCAGCATTTTTCGGACGTATCTCACACCCAAAATTCTCCAGCGGTCCCACTACCCGCTGGCCCCACTGGTCCGTCACCCACTGCTTGGACCAGTACCGCCACTAGGCCAGTTCCAGCGATTGGGCCAGTCCAGCCCAATTCTGGAACTGGTCCAGTTCCTGATCCTATTTCCCGAGTTGGGCCAGCAGGCCCACTGTCTAATGGCCACTCCGTCCCGAGCACAGTAAATTTCCAAAATCCACCCAATTCTTCCTCGAGTCATAGACCGGTCACTCGTAGTCAACAGGGTGTTTTTACACCAAAAAGACATTTTAATTTACATTCTAATGTCTCTAAATCCCCCTTGCCCCGTAATCATGTGTCTGCCTTAAACGAACCGAATTGAAAAATTGCTATGACTGATGAATATAATGCTCTTATTGATAATAAGACGTGGGAGTTGGTGCCCCGTCCATCTGGTATTAATATCAGGTCTATGTGGATTTTTGCTCATAAGGAGAATTCAGATGGTTCATTTGCTTGACATAAGACGCGGCTTGTGGGTGATGGTAAGACTCAGCAGGTTGGTATAGATTGTTGGGAAACGTATAGTCCGGTGGTCAAGCCGGCTACCATTCGCACTGTACTTAGCTTGGCTCTTTCAAAGGCATGACCTATTCATCAGTTAGATGTAAAGAATGCTTTCCTACATGTGGATCTCAAGAAAATAGTCTATATGCATCAGCCTTTGGGATTCAGGGATCCCAATCATCCTCATCATGTCTGTTTATTGAAGAAGTCCTTATATGGGCTTAAGTAGTCTTCCCGGGCCTGGTATACAAGATTTGCTGACTATGTTTCGACTATTGGGTTCACTCACAACAGGTCAGATAATTCGTTGTTCATCTACCATTGTGGTTCGTCCTTAGCCTACATTCTGTTATATGTGGACGATATTATCTTGACTGCCTCTTCCGATGCCTTACGCCAGTCTATCATGACCATGCTCAGCTCCGAGTTTGCTATGAAAGACTTGGGGGCCTTGAGTTACTTTTTGGGGATTGCTGTCACTCGTCATTCCGATAGGTTGTTCTTGTCTCAATGGAAGTATGTAGCCGAGATCATCGAGAGGGTTGGGATGTCATCCTATAAGTCCACTTCCATTTCAGTTGATACTAAGCCCAAGCTTAGTGCCGCGGCCGGCGTACCTTACGAGGATCCGACCCGCTATCGAAGTCTTGCAGGGGCCCTTCAGTATCTTACCTTTACAGGACCGGATATTATGAAGTCGTCAAGCATATGACCTCTTTTATTCATTACGAGGACTAGGATATTGATTTGTTCCGATCTAAATCTGAACTTACTTTCTTAAATATTTTCATGGGTTTAAGCCGTGGAAACAGCCTCTGCCAGAAATGCAAGGTAAGACTGCGTACAACAAACCCTTTTGGTCCGGCTTTTCCCCGGATCCCGCGCATAGTGAGAGCTTAGTGCACTGTGCTGCCCTTTATATTGATATTCCGCTAATGAACGAATAAAATTGGCGAAACCATTAGCTAATACACAGTTGTATATCAGAGGCGGAGCTAGAATTTCAACTTTATTGATTCTAGATTTTAAAAGAGGGATGATTTCAAGTTCTAATTAACGGAGTTCTAAATTTAATAAGTTAAATATTTACTAAATTTCTTAACACAAATTGTTACTGGGTTATGATGAACCCGTATCCGGACTTCCACCTCCGCCCCTATTATATATATATATAGTAATACAGATAACGAATAAAGTTTGTGGTATGATGTATTAAGAAAAGTACTACTAATTATAATCATGGTACAAAAATTTGTATCATTTTGTTCCGTGTTCTGTTACTATTTTAAATTCGAGCATAGTTACTTACGTGCAAGACTTATACGTCAATCACTTATTATTTATTATTATTATTATTATTATTATACCGGGAATTATTATTATTATTATTTATTATTAATATTAAAATTTCGTAAGGATTCCTAGGATGATTGAAAAATCCTGACTGAAACTCTTTGGCAACTTGTCGAAGAAATAATCAAGTTGCCACAAAAACTCACCGTGGCAAATGAATGAGCTGCCACTAAACTCGTAACCTTTTAAAGTCGCAAGGAAAATCTAAATTTAGGCGATTAAAGAGTCACAGGGGAGGACCTACATGTATTTTAATGGTGCTCCGGCAGCAGTTAAATTTGATGAAGATTATATATAGTTATATAAGAAATTATATGAAAATTGAGTATAATAATTAAAAAAATCCTAGAACACAAAAAGATAATTGGGTGCTTTAGTTTTCAAGTGGAACTTCAAATGTCTAGGCACTGTTCGAACCCCTCTCTCAACATTTCATTTTTTTTATTTTAATCATGCTCAAAGTACATCTTAAAGCACCCACAATCTTTAAATTCTGAATCCGTCACTGTCCTCGTGGAAAGTGGAAACTACAATTTCTTATAGTGCTACCTATGGAGGAATACCGATATAAAAAAATATATAGCAAAGTAGGCCACGATTGCAAGAGCCTTTTAAACACTAAAAATATTAAATAAAGCACGGTATGCTTGTCCCTTGAGTTGCTATAAACGATAAACATAAATTAGCAACTACATAGATAATATATGCTTTCGCAAAAATATTTGGATATATGCCGGATTAATTAGCAAACTTTGGAGGCTAAGCCCATTCTTATGGCTCTACTTCGAAACTTTTTCCAAAATACGCAAACAAAAATGAGTTGAAACATCACCGCCACAATAAAATTCGATCTCATCATGAAGGAAAATACACAATCTACAAGAATACATAGTTCTTTTAGGATTCTCCGATATTTATTTCACTAGTCGATAATGTAATCAAATGTTAAGAACACGAACAACACCATAAGTATTCACAGTCTATTGACGTACCTGAATTACATAGAAGAAGATTGCTCCATGAACAAAGTATGAATCTTCCACAAAAATTCTTCACCAAAAGAAGAATAGAGTTTTCTATTTTGTATTTTGAAGAAGTTGAAAGAAATAATCCTCATGATTATTTTCGTTAATTGAAAGGTATTTATACAAGTTACAAAATAGGAGAATCCTATTCCTATTCTATTCTAAAAACCTTATTCTACCATAATTCTAACTATACAATTATGGTAGGTGTATCATCCTAATTTAGGTAACAAATACATTACAATATACATCAAATATATGTACCATATATACAAGATTACAATCTGTAATCTGCCCGTGGGAAGTGGGCTTCGGACCGCCAGGGGCTTGCTCCCGTGATCGGCCGTGGGGTCAAGGGCTACTCTTGCTTTGCTTCATTTTTCCCGTGATATACATTCTTGTATATTGGGTGTATATCACGGGTATATTTCCTTGTTTAACACACCCCCCGCAATCATAGCGGGTGGTCTTCGAACGCTGAGATTGTCCCTAAAATCATCAAAGAGTACCGAGGGAGTAGACCGGGCCTGAAGTTTGTAAATATGTCCGCAACTTGATATCTTGATGGGACATGACATACGCATACCTGCCCCCGAGCAACCTTTTCACGGACAAAGTGAATGTCCATTTTGATATGCTTAGTGCATTGGTGCTGAACCGGATTACCTGAGAGGTAGATGACACTAACATTATCACAATATACTAAGGTTGCCTTCTGAATAGGGCAATGAAACTCTAAAAGCAAATTACGTAACCAACATGATTCTGAGACCACATTAGCTACCCCTCGATATTCTGCCTCTGCACTTGAGCGGGATAGAGTCGCCTGACGCTTTGCAGACCAGGAGACCAAGTTGTTGCCAAGGAACATACAATATCCTGACGTAGACCATCTAGTGTCCGGAAAACCACCCCAATCCGCATCTGTGTACGAGACAAGTGTGGATGTAGATGAAAGATACAAGTGCAAACCATAGTCCAGTGTCCCCTGAATATACCGAATGATGCGTTTGATTGCATTCATGTGCTCAACTCTGGGATCATGCATGAATAAACACACCGGTTGAACAGCATAAGTAATATCCTGTCTGGTAAAGGTAAGATAATGGAGGGCCTTGCAAGACTGCGATAGCGGGTCGGGTCCTTGTATGGTGCACCTGCCGCGGCACTAAGCTTGGGTTTTGCATCAACTGGAGTGGAAGTGGACTTACAGGATGACATCCCAGCCCTTTCTATGATCTCAGCAGCATACTTTCGTTGAGACAAAAACAAACCATCTGAGTGACGCTTGACGGCAATCCCCAAAAAATAACTCAAGGGCCCTAAGTCTTTCATAGCAAACTCAGAGCTGAGCATGGCCATGATAGACTGGCGTAATGCATCGGAAGAGGCAGTCAAAATGATATCATCCACATACAACACAATGTAGGCCAAGGACAAACCACGACGGTAGATGAACAATGAATTATCTGACCTGCTGTGAGTGAACCCAATGGTCGAAACAAAGTCAGAAAACCTCGTATACTAGGGTCGTGGAGAATGCTTAAGCCCATATAAGGACTTCTTCAATAAACAGACATGATGAGGACGGTTGGGATCCCTGAAACCCAACGGCTGATGCATATAGACTGTTTCTTTGAGGTCACCATGTAGGAAAACATTCTTGACATCCAACTGATGAATAGGCCAAGTCTTTGAAAGAGCCAATCTAAGCACAGTGCAAATAGTAACCGGCTTGACCACCGGACTAAATGTCTCCCCACAATCTATCCCAACCTGCTGAGTCTTACCATCACCCACAAGCCGCTCCTTATGTCGAGCAAATGAACCATCTGAATTCTCCTTATGAGCAAAAATCCACATAGACCTGATAACATTAATACCATATGGACGGGGCACCAACTCCCACGTCTTATTATCAATAAGAGCATTATATTCATCGGTCATAGCAATTTTCCAATTCGGGTCGTTTAAGGCGGACACAGGATTACGGGGCAATGGGGATTTAGAGATAGTAGAATGTAAATTAAAATGTCTCTTAGGTGTAAAAATACCCCGCTGACTACGAGTGACCAGTCTATGACTCGAGGAATAATTGAGTGAATTTTGGAAATTTGCTGGGCTCGGGACGGACTGGCCAGCAGGCAGTGGGCCTGCTGGCCCAAATCGGGAATCTGTGCCTGGAACTGGACCAGTTCCAGAATGGGTTGGACTGGCCCAATTGCTGGAACTGTTCCAGCGGCTGAAACTGGACTCGGGACAGTGGGGCCGCTGGAGAATATTGGGTGCGGGATATGTCCGAAAATGGTGAGCAATATACGGGGATATACCATCAACCAAAAAATTATACGAACTAGGCTCGGGAGTCTGAACTTTCGTAAATGGAAATTGGGTTTCATCGAAAATCACATGGCGATTAATTATGATTTTCTTGGAGGATAAATCAAAGCATTTGTAACCCCGATGATTGGACGGATAACCCAAAAACACACACGGAGTAGACCAGACCTGAAGTTTGTTATAGACTAATTTTGAGAACGGAACATTTTTATTGTGTTTGCTGCATACTTTATATTTTTCCCTTTCGAGACAATCATCTATTTGCTTGAGTAATTATTGTTTTTCGCCAAACTCATACGGTAATGTTATGACAATTACTTTACTTTTTTGGTCTCTTTTTTTTATTTTAATTTTTATGTCAAGTTTACATAGTTTATTATCGTATTGTATTGTGTAATATGATTACATTTACACAATTCAACTGATACTCTTCTGTTAAATTCACATATATGAACGCATTCAAACAAACAATATACTTTCATTCAACAACTTCATATTGTTGTAAAAAGGAGGAGGCTACAACTTCTTAAACACAAGGCACAACTTTAAGACTTGAAGCATTTGCAACCATAACTGATGTTTCTTCTATTTACATATAAACTATGTTTTGTTGTAATATATATATATAAAAAAAGAAACTATCAAAATGAACATTTGATATATTAGACGAACTGTTAAGAGTCCTACCTCGGAAATAGAATGGGAACATGAACTCCTTATATGGACTTGGATAATCCTCACCCTACAAGCTAGCTTTTGGGGTTGAGTTAGGCCCAAGATCCATTATTTACATGATATCAGAGCCAGACCCATTTCAGTTCTTTATTCACTGTTGTTTGACCCCCAAATTATATTGTCCACGCTCCAGTTAACGAGGTTTGTGAAAGTATATTTATGTCCTAGAGACAATCTGTATTAGGACAAATGTACTTTATACACATTCATATTATTACTAATGGAGATTAATATTTTGGCATTTGCAATTATTGAATTATTATTTGATTGTTTGTAATTATTCATTAATGTGCATCCCTTGAGCTTACGTTGTCATTAATAGAGTGAGATATTTTATGATAGAGCGTGACTCTTAAAATAGCCTCGACTAATGATCATCGAGAATGCGATATCAATGATATGTGATAAGTCGATATGTGGTCTGCATCACATCCTTAGAGGATGTAGTATGTCTCACCTGCTACGAGTAATGGTTACTCGTGATGGACACATGGATACTTTGGAAGTATTGGTATACCCTGTTGATATACTGTTTGTTATACTTGTCTAGCGTATGATCAGCGTGTGGGAGATAGAAGTCCTTAGACTTGAGGTCAATACACGCCTTATCTACAAAGTAATGTACTTTGATCTCGTCCTAATGCCTTGTAGGTTGAGATACGACTTGTATTGGGTACATTACGATGTGGATTGAAGGTGGTAGTTGAGCCAAGATTAAGTTTCATTCCTCGAATGTATATTCGAGAGAACACTCGGATTCTCAGTGATATTAGGTTGACTAAGTCGTTGGCCAACGCAATAGACATATTTAGAATATGGTCTAGTCGTCAACTAATTTAGATGAGGTACAATGATTAAGCCATTTGAATAGACACTTAACAAATCCTAAGCTTGATCGAGTGTGTCGTGAATGAAAGGATTTTATCTTACCACATAAAGGTTAAGTTTACTGGATTCGCGTAAACGTACTTCACATATTGAGTTCGTCTTCCGGCACCGTCTAGGAGTTCCGTGTAGACCTTAATTTGATTAATGTCGTTATGAGAAGGCATGTAGGGTTACAGTATGTCGATTGTCCGTTTCGATCTAAGGATGTATTGAGAGAGTAATTAAAATGTTCGATTTGGAATCGAGACATTTAAATGAATAATGATTATTTTAATCAAGTCAAAATTGGATTTTGGATTTAATTAAGAATGCACGAAAAATAAAGTCGAGCGCCACGACGCCCATACCCTAGGGCCGCGGTGCCTCTGCCTCAAATTTTGGGCTAGGCCCAAAGTCAAACCCTAATCCGGTTTTGACCTATTTTTCAACTATAAATAGAGGCATTCATCTCATTATTCAACACACCAATTTCTGAAAACCATTCCAATCCTTAGAGACTTAGAATCAAATACTCTCGAACCTCTGCCGGAATTTCCTAGCTTCCGAAGGAGAAATACATTGAAGCTTGGAGCTTGCAATCGGAAGGGCAACCGCGTGTGCACCTCACAGTAGATAAAGACTCCAGATAATCTAAACTTGTAAGTGTATGATTTACGTTACAAGTTCCAATTGTTGTATAACCATACCAGAATTATTGTTGGGGTAAGTAAGAAACAAAATTTTAAACTTCCGTTGTGCCTTACTTATATGCTTTGTACCCAACAAAACCTTTCAGTTTGGGCGTGCGGGGGAGTGTTAAGAGTACCACATCGGAAATAGAATGAGAACATGGACTCCTTATATGAACTTGAGCAATTCTCACCTTACAAGCTAGGTTTTAGAGTTGAGTTAGGCCCAAGATCTATTCTTTACCCAAATAACATAAGAGAGAGTTATACCACTTCATTTGATTGCATATAGTTACAAACTTCTAATTGTGACTGAAGTAGAAAAAAATACTACTAATGAAAAATTATTTTTTTTCATAAAAAATTAAGGATATCCTTTCAATTTCATCCCATATCAATTTTTGATAAAATTGTGCTTTCTAATAGCAATAAATATCAATTGAATACTCACGTTTTCATTAGTTTGGGGTGTCCAAAAACTAGTACAATAATACGCATGAAGCCGCCAAACAATTGACCTCTTCTGTTTTGATCTAAATCTGCCATTGATGAAACTAATAAAATTGGTCAGTGTACTTGGAGTGGTCAAAAGAGGATGGATATTGTGTCCCACGTATAGACATTATATATACACAAACTATTTTCATAGTTAGGACTAAATGCTTTTCATTATACCAAAAGCTATAACTTTTAACGTTTTTCTTTTCCTTAAGAAAAAATTGGGCTTACTTTGATGTAGTTGAATTGTTTTATGTTGACATTTTGTCTTATATTATAACTACAATAGTCTATAGGTGAACCAAGTCTAATTTGAGGCAAACTTAATTGGTGCAAATTCAGGATTGAAGAGGCAGCAAAACAAAAATAGGAGGCGGTGGCAATATGACCTCTCCAACAACTAAAAAAGAACAAAAGAAAAATCCTCTACAAAGAGTTCCATCTTCAAAGCCCCCTTTTACACTTGGTGACATCAAGAAGGCCATCCCTCCTCACTGCTTTCAACGATCTCTCATTCGCTCCTTCTCCTATCTTGTTCATGATCTCATACTTGTCTCCATCTTTTACTACATTGCCACCACTTACATCCATGTCCTTCCATCCCCGTATAATTACCTAGCATGGCCTGCTTACTGGATCGTTCAAGGTTGTGTTTGCACCGGAATATGGGTCATTGGCCATGAGTGTGGCCATCATGGCTTCAGTGATTACCAATGGGTAGATGACATTGTTGGCCTTATCCTCCACTCTGCACTTTTAACACCGTACTTCGCATGGAAACATAGTCATCGTCGTCACCATGCCAACACTGGTTCCCTTGAGAATGATGAAGTTTACATACCTAGGATTAAATCTAAACTAAGATGGTACTACAAATACTTGAACAATCCACTAGGACGAGTATTCGTACTTGCCTTCACCCTCACTTTTGCTTGGCCTTTGTACTTGCTCTTCAATATATCCGGCAAAAAATATGACCGTTTTGCATGTCACTACGATCCATATAGCCCCATATATACAGACCGTGAGAGGCTACAAATCTACATCTCAGATGCAGGTGTGATTGCAACTACTTATGTGTTGTATCGCGTTGCTTTGACACAAGGGCTAACTTGGCTTGTATGCATCTATGGGGTGCCCCTCCTTATTGTTAATGGCTTTATAGTGTTAATCACTCTTTTGCACCACACTCACTCTTCATTGCCACATTATGATTCATCCGAGTGGGATTATCTAAGAGGAGCTCTAGCAACGGTAGATAGAGACTATGGTGTGCTAAATAAGGTCTTCCACAATGTTACAGATACTCATGTTCTGCATCATATATTCTCATACATATCACATTACCATGCAATGGAGGCAACCAACGCTATCAAACCGTTACTAGGAGAATACTACCAATTTGACGATACCCCGATTATAAAGGCAATGTGGAGGGATACCAAGGA
The DNA here is from genome assembly GCA_034509755.1 of Anisodus tanguticus. NCBI lineage: Eukaryota > Viridiplantae > Streptophyta > Magnoliopsida > Solanales > Solanaceae > Anisodus > Anisodus tanguticus. The sequence goes on along the minus strand of CM067552.1, from coordinate 49,026,537 downwards.
GTGCATCTATGTTGAAAAAGAAAGAGGTTCTCAAGGCAAAGTTGTTTACTGGTACAAGAACAAGCTTTGAAAGTAGAATGCCAAGAACTCATTACGTGGAATTGGTTAAACGTAAAGTCTGAGTAGTTGTACGTATTTTGAATTATGTGTTTTTATTACTTTCTTACTTTAAATACAATGTTTGTTTTGATTGTTACTATTGTATTGTTATATCCATCGTTACATAATGAAGCAATGTTTATCTTAGTGGAATACGCAGAATGTTTCATAACAGATGTCAAACATTTAAAGAAGTGGACGAATAAAATTTCCTAGTGTTGTTCATGTAGGTATTTTGAATTATGCTCTCTGTTATCTCAGATTTGAAAATTCTTGGTGCCATTGAGTTCACTCTTGTTGAGAAGACAAACAAAGACAAAAGCTAGTTAAGTAGTCAAAAAGTTAGTTAGGTGATTAGGAAGTTAGTAACTAATTAACTCTAAAGAGGCTCCTCTATCTTGTAATTCATGTATATAAATAGACATAAGATGTAATACAAAAAAGAATGAAGTCTAATGAAGAAATAATAAGATACACACTACACTACACTACATTCTTTTCTACTTTTTCTTCTTCTTCTTCTACATTTTGAATACTACTGCTACTGCTACTTCAACTCTTCATTGTCTTTCTTTTTCTATGTAATGAATGGGGTAGAATTCAACATGGCATCAGAGCATGATCCACTGCTCAAGACTTCCGCAACAATCTTGAAGCCAATCTACTGATATTGGTTTAATTTCTCCTCTCGATTATTCTATTTCTGATTCTGTGTAATTCTGATCTTCTGTTTCTGTGTTTGTATCTCTGAAGTTTGTGTGTTGCTCTACATTAATTTGAACAACATCTCTCTATTAATATTCTCCTCTATCAACTGCTTGATTATGAAGTAGTGTCAAATTCTTCTCTGGACAAAATTCTGACTTCTATCTGTATTGTTCTGATTGAATTCAATCACATAACACAAATATCTTGGTTACTTCTGAAAACCAGTATTAACACTACAATCTTACACACAATTCTTGATCATCTTAAACACTTTTCTACTCTACTATGGATCCTAATACAAATCAAACTGAGAACAACAACAACACAAGACCAAATCCAGTGACTACAACTGCTATAGACCATAATCACCCACTCTTTCTTCAATCTTCAGATGTAAGTGGTGTATCCCTCATCTCATTTCAATTACTTGGTTATGAAAATTATGCATTATGGAGTAAGTCTATGAGGATTGCACTACTTGGTAGGAATAAACTTGGTTTTGTCAATGGAAAGTGCAAGAAAGAAAACTATGATGAAGAATGGTGAGATCAGTAGAATAGGGTAAATGCAGTAGTACAATCATGGTTAATGAACTCAGTTTCAAGTGGATTACTAAGTGGAGTGTTGTATGGAGACTCTGCCTATGAAGTATGGGAAGATCTAAGGGAAATGTTTGATAAAGTAGATGGATCAAGAACTTATGACCTACATAGATAAATAGCCACATTAACCCAAGGAAATTCAAGTGTGGCTGAATATTTCTCTAAACTAAAGACCTTGTGGGTAGAATTCCAATCTTTAGTTCCACCCCCTAGTTGTGGATGTCCTAAATCAAAGGAGTTTGTAGAATACCTTCAAATACAAAAGCTATATCAGTTCTTGATGGGGTTAAATGAAAATTACATACAGGCAAGAAGCCAGATTCTGTTAATGTCACCTCTACCCACTGTCAATAAGGCTTACTCTATGACAACCAGTGATGAAAATAAAAAATCCATCACAACCAAGTCTGTTGGTCTTCTAGGAGTAGGACCAAGTGGCTTTAGTCACAATGTGAGCCATGATACTACTGCTATGTACTCAAGAATAGGCATAAGTTCACAAAGGTTCAAAAAGAACTTTAATATGTTATATGACGTTTGTAAGATGAAAGGGCATACAAAAGAATTCTGTTATAAGGTGGTTGCTTATCCTCCACATTTCAAATCTAAAAGAAAGGAACATGCTCATAATGTGTATGCAGATGAAGAGGATAACAATCCTGGAAAATTATGCAGAACTAATAGCATGAGTGACAAGTCATCTGGTGCTGGTGTAACAAATACAAGCAACTAGCAAGTACAAGGAGCACTTGTGTTCTCTAATGATCAGTATGAGCAGATTGTTCAGCTATTAAATCACAACATGCAACCTAAAACTTCTCAAGAGTCAATTGTTGCTCCGTATTCTGCTAAGCTGCAGGTATGTTCAGTCATAAAGCTTTGCTTGTAGCTAATATAGCTAAACAATAGATTATAGATACTGGTGCCACTAACCATAAGGTCTCTGATATAGAAATGCTAAATAAGGCCACCAGAGTAACTAATACTTCTCAATCTAAGAAAGTACACTTACCAAATGGGGAAATGGTTCATGTGACTCATACTCAAGCACTATTTCTAACAGAAGTACACTTAACAATGTATTCTACTTACCATAGTTCAAATTTAACTTGATGTCTATGTCTCAACTAACTAAAAAGTTACAATGTACAACCACTTTCTACCCTGACTTCTGTCTATTTCAGGATCTTTACAATGGAAGGGTGAAGGAGATTGGTAGGTTACAAGATGGATTATACATGCTAGTAAAACAGACATCACCAAGACATCCTAATGAATAAGTCAAGATAGGACTAAATGTGAAAGAGAATAAAGAACCTACTACAATGTCAGAGGAAGAAATAGAGTTGTGGCACAAAAGATTTGGGCATACCTCTAGTACTATTTTAAGTAGACTAATTAGAGCAAAGTCTGATGTTATAGCTAGTACTATGAAGAAGTGTAATGTGTGTCCATGTGCCAAACAATATAGACTTTCATTTTCAGTCAGTATTAATAAAAGTTCTTCCAGCTTTGATCTTGTACACATAGATGTCTGGGGTCTCTATAAGGTTCAAACTCACAATGGTAACAAATACTTTCTAACAATTGTAGATAACTTCACCAGAATGACTTGGATTTACTTACTAAAACTCAAATCAGATGTATGTGTGGTACTTAAGAAGTTCTTAACATATGTATATACTTAGTTCAATAAAACAGTGAAAATTATAAGAACTGATAATGGAACAGAATTTGTAAATGATGTATGTAACAGTTTATTTTTAAAACTAGGAATTATACATCAAAGATCTTGTGCTTATTAACCCCAACAAAATGGAGTGGTTGAAAGGAAACATAAACACATACTAGAAATAACTAGAGCAGTAAGATTCCAAGCTAACATTCCTTTGAAGTTCTGGGGACTATGTGTTCAAGCTGCAGTTTACTTAATAAACAGACTACCCTATGTGACCACTGACATAACACCTTATGAGAAACTGTATAAAAAGAAGCCTTCTATTCGTCATCTAAAAGTCTTAGGATGCTTGTGTTATGCTAATGACTTAACTATTTCTGATAAATTACATTCTAAAGTGAAAACTTGTGTAATGATGGGATATTCTGAAACACAAAAAGGACATATTTTATATGACCTACAAAATAAATTGTTGTTTGTCAATAGAGATGTCTCTTTCAGGAAAACCGAGTTCCCCTTCAGAACAGAAACACCAGAAAGACAAATCTTTCTCTATAATGATCAAACCGGTGAGTGTGAAAATGAATACCACAGTACAAATATATATATATATATATACATGCTAATAATCATCAGGTTGTTGTACAAGAAAGATCATATCAAATATCTCACACTCTAGAAAATACTCAAGATGTCAGTTTATCAACTGAAACAGTAACACCAGATACAAACCAGATGGATATACGACAAGTACAACATCATGCACCACCTACAAATCAACTCACCACTACAATGTCTACCAGAAAGTCTATCAGATTAAAACAACCTCCAATTTGGCTTAAGAACTTTATCATCAATAAATCTAACAATACTCCTTATTATATAGCCAATTACATATCATATGAAACAATATCACCCAAATACAAAACCTATCTCAATGTACTCTCAGAAATAATAGAACCAAGGAACTACATTGAGGCATCTAAGGATCCAAGATGGGTGGAAGCAATGAAAGCAGAAATAAAGGCACTACAAGACAATCATACATGGGATGTGGTGTCGTTAGCAGAGGGAAAATATCCAATAGGATGTAAATGGATCTACAAGATCAACTACAGAGAAACATGAGAGATTGAAAGACTCAAAGCCAGATTGGTGAAAAAAGGATACAGTCAAAGAGAAGGCATTGATTACCAAGAGAATTTTTCTCCAATAGTAAAAATGGTTACTGTAAGAGCCATTCTATCACTGGCAGCTTCTTGACACAGGAACATACACCAAATGGATGTCTATAATGCATTTCTACAAGGATATCTACATGATGAAATCTATATGGAACTACCACAAGGATTCATCAGTCAGGGGGACAAGCAAGTATACAGACCGATTAAATCCTTGTATGGACTTAAACAAGCACCAGGACAATGGAATTTTAAACTTACAGAGGCACTAGTTTAGATGGAGTTTAAACAATCACAATATGACCACTCATTGCTTATAAGGAAGACAGAAAAATGAATAACCTTGGTATTGGTTTATGTGGATGATATGCTGATTACTGGAGATCACATGGAGCAAATAGATGAGACAAAACAGGCCCTATAACAAGAATTCAAAATGAAAGATCTGGGAGAGTTAAAATATTTTATGGGCATAGAATTTGCATGATCAAAAATAGGAATTCTAATGCACCAAAGAAAATATGCTCTATCACTCATTTCTGAGCCTGGCCTGTCTGCTGCTAAACCTATAAATACCCCTATTGACTGCATTCTAAAATTAACTACCAAGGAATATGATGATCACATTCAACAACAACAACACACAGAAAGAGAGAAGACAAAACCAGAATGTTAGATATACATAGTATACACAATATACATGTGTATATTTTGGTATATTATGTATATCTCGAGTCTCGGTAATTGCCCAGCCCACCCGTGGGCAGTCTCCTCCCATGGGCAGTCTCCTTCTGCTTTAAATAGTACAATTATGTAATGTAATTTTTAGTGTAATTAGTATTGTACACTTACCATAATTGTATAGTTGGTGTTCCGTCCATATGATATTAATATTATTAGGTCTATGTGGATTTTTGCTCATAAGGACAATTCAGACGGTTCCTTTGCAAGGCATAAGGCGCGGCTTGTAGGTGATAGTAAGACTCAGCAGGTTGGTGTGGATTGTGGAGAGACGTTTAGTCTGGTGGTCAAGCCGGCTACCATTTGTACTGTGCTTAACTTGGATCTTTTGAAAGCATGACCCATTCATCATTTAGATGTGAAGAATGCTTTCTTACATAATGATCTCAAGGAAACACTCTATATGCATCAACCCTTGGGGTTTAGGGATCCCCAATATCCTCATCATGTCTGTTTATTGAAAAAGTCCTTATATGGGCTTAAGCAGTCTCCACGGGCCTGGTATACGAGATTTGCCGACTATGTTTCGACTATTGGGTTCACTCATAGCAGGTCGGATAATTACTTGTTCATATATCGTCGTAGTTCTTCCTTGGCGTATATACTATTATTTATGGATGATATTATCTTGACTGCCTCTTCCGATGCATTACGCCAGTCTATCATGACAATTTTCAGTTCTGAGTTTGCTATGAAAAACTTGGGGCCCTTGAGTTATTTTTTGGGGATTACTGCACTCGTCATGCAGGTGGGTTGTTCTTATCTCAAAGAAAGTATGCAGCTGAGATCATTGAGAGGGCTGGGATGTCATCTTGTAAGTCCACTTCCACTCCAGTTGATACTAAGCCTATGCTTAGTGTCGCGGCCAACGTACCATACGAGGATCCGACCCGCTATCGCAGTCTTGCAGGGGCCCTTCAGTATCTTACATTTACGAGACTTCATATTACATATGTTGAACAACAGGTGTGTTTGTTTATGCATGATCCCAGAGTTGAGCACATGAATGCACTCAAATTCATCATTCGGTATATTCAGGGTACACTTGACTATGACTTGCATTTATATCATTCTTCAATGTCAACACTTGTCTCATATACGGATGCTGATTGGGGTGGATGTCCGGACACCAGACGGTCTACGTCTGGCTATTGTATGTTTCTTGGTAATAACTTGGTCTCATGGTCAGCAAAGCGTCAGTCGACTTTATCCCGTTCCAGTGTAGAGGCCGAGTATCGAGGGGTAGCTAATGTGGTCTCTGAATCATGTTGGTTACGTAATTTGATGTTAGAGCTTCATTGTCCTATTCAGAAAGCGATCTTGGTCTATTGTGATAATGTTAGTGCCATCGACCTTTCTGATAATCCGGTTCAGCACCAGCGCACTAAACATATCGAGATGGACATTCTCTTTGTTCGCGAAAAGGTTGCTCGTGGTCAAGTACGCGTCTGTCATGTTCCTTCTAGGTATCAAATTGCAGACATCTTTACAAAGGGTCTTCCCTCGGTATTTTTTGAATATTTTAGGGACAGTCTCAGCGTTCGAAGACAGGCCGCTATGACTGCGGGGGTGTGTTAGATATACATAATATACATGTGTATATTTCAGTATATTATGTATATCTCGAGTCTCGGTAATTGCCCAACCCACCCGTGGGCAGTTTCCTCCCATGGGAAGTCTCCTTCTCCTTTACTTTGTACAATTATGTAATGTAATATTTTAGTGTAATTAGTATTGTACACTTACCATAATTGTATAGTTGGTATCCAAGTAGAATAAGGTTTTATGAGTAGAATAGGAATAGGATTCTCCTATTATGGAAATATGTAAATTGTATATATACTCTTTCATTTAATGAAAATAATCAAGAGATTATTTCTTTCACAGAAGATAAATTACTGAGAGATATCAGTTCTTACCAAAAACTGATAGGAAAACTACTCTATTTAACAGTTACAAGACCAGATATAGCCTACAATGTTCAGACACTAAGCCAGTTCCTACAACAGCCAAATAAATCACATCTTGATGTTGCACTAAGAATAGTCAGATACATCAAGAATCAGCCTAGACAAGGTATATTATTATCTAGTAAAACACAAGAAACAGTAATAGCATATTGTGATGCTGACTGGGCTGCTTGTCCTCATACAAGGAAATCAGTCACTGGATACATTATTAAATTTGGAGACTCTCTTATATCATGAAAATCTAAGAAACAATCTACAATATCTAGAAGCTCAGCTGAATCAGAATACAGAAGCCTAGCAGGAACAATAGCAGAATTGACTTGGATACTTGGCATACTAGAAGAAGTTGAGATCAAAATTGACTTACCAGTGACTGTATACACTGACAACAAATCTTAAAGGTATAATAAAGACAGAATACATAAACACTACAAATCAACCTGCTGATTTGTTTACCAAAGGTTTGAATAGGATTCAACATCAATATTTGTGTTCCAAGCTGGGATTACTGAATGTATTTCCAGTATCCAGCTTGAGGGGGGTTGTTGAGAAGACAAACAAAGACAAAAGCTAGTTAAACTAGTCAACAAGTTAGTTAAGTAGTTAAGAAGTTAGTTAGATGGTTAGCAAGTTAGTTAAAGAAGTTGGTAACTAACTAACTAACTCTAAAGAGGCTCATCTATCTTGTAATTCATGTATATAAATAGACATAAGATGTAATACAAAAAAGAATGAACTCTAATGAAAAAAAAATGAGATACACACTACACTACATTCTTCTCTACTCTTTCTTCTTCTTTCACATTCTGAATAGTACTGCTATTGCTACTTCTACTTTTCATTGTCTTTCTTTTCAACTCTATATAATGAATGGTATAGAATTCAACAACTCTGATCTTGTATACTCCCAATTCAAGTGCCATATTTGAATGACATAGAAGAAAATAAAGGGACATTTCGATGATACATTAATGGTAGATCGATGCGCTTGTTGCAGCTAGGGGTGTTCAAACATGGTTTAGTTTGAATCGGTTTTCACCTAAAAGAAAATCATACCAACTAAGTCTGTTTTAAAATACAAGAACCAAATGAAACCAATTAAGTGGGTTTTTCATTGGTTTGATTTTGTCGTTATTTCTTTTCTATAGTTGGCATGTTATGTCGATCTTAAATATCCATAGCATCATTTTGAGCCACCATGTTGACATGACTCGAGCAAACTTGTATGCAAATCAATCCTTGACACTGTTTTTTATCCGCAGATTCTTCCCAATTTCACCTAATTTCTTCATGCTAACCTTTCTTGATATGTCAACGGAAGAATCTGTCCCAGTCAAATGTGTCATCCTATTATGATCATCAATTAAAATATGAAGTGTGTTACATTGACAATAGTATTGGTATGTGTTGGTGAAAACATGATTACATTTGAAAAAATATAAAGAAAAATAAAATTTGTTCAAGCTGAGACGCGGAGATATAAGTGTCTCTAAACTTGATTCTTAGTTAATAACAACGATATTTAGTCATTTTGACAACGGCGAGGCGAGGCCCCAACTATTAACCGATGACAAAACTGTTTCATTTTGGATAGATAAGGGATAAATTCGCCCTTTGCCATCTCTTTTGATTACACATGGAGGTTTGTTAGTTTTAAGAGGTATACATCGACTACTTGATTAATGATGGCTTTTTGAGACCAAAATCAAATATCTCCTTCTATCATTTACATTTTCTTTAGCAGACGGTTTATCGAAAACATCCTCTCTATCTTCAAAAGTAGAGGTCTCCTCAGATCTCACTTTTGGGATTATATTGTTGTAAAGTCAAAATATCTCCTTCAAATCACAAAACTAGGTGTTCAAAGAGATACGGACAAAGGATACTTGTAGTCGGTACCTGTGTTGGTGGGAGGAGCAGGTACCCCGTGGAATTAGTTAAGGTGTGTGCTGGCCGGACACCACGATTACCCAAAAAAAAAAGAAGAGATACAGACAAAGGAACACCAGACTTTCAAGGATCGTGTAGCAAATTCTCTTCCAGGTTAAAAACATCTTCAGGCAAGAAACAGCCAACAACAATAATAACTATGTCTCAATCCCAAACATGTTAGAGAACAGTTTGCCAAATTACTGAGAAATTACATACCAAAGTTGGAAACAGTCTGCCAACATTATATATGTTATTCTCATTGGAGCCACTTTAAATATCCCGTATATAATCATCTTTTTCTTTTCTACTCTTTTTGTGTTGAATTACTAATTAAACCAATTAAGGGTATCTCATTATATTTATCAGTTATTGTATAATACAACACAGTCAAACCAAACAAGAAAATTGTTATTTGAGGAGAATTATAAATAATACAGTCTATCAAAACAACATATTTAATTTCAACCACACAATATAGAACAATACAATTCGGTATTTAAACTTTACATAATAGAATGATAGGAAACAACAATCCTAACAAACTATAAATAGAACTAAATTCAAAATACTTACCGCGACTCAGGCTTAACATTAAACCAAATCGAAGTAAGTATATTTTTTTTATTCATCTTTCAAAGTTTGTTTTTATACCAAAAAATACCTCTATCTCTAGATCCTTCATCTTTCTCCACATAGACGCACTCCTTCGCATCCCTCCATACAGCCTTATAGACAGGGGTACTATCAAATTGATAGTATTCTTCTAGTAATGGCTTGATAGCTTTTGTTGCCTCGAGTGCATAATAATGTGGTATGGTTGAGAATAGATGATGCAAAACATGAGTATCTGTAATATGGTGGAAGACCTTATTTAGTACACCGAAGTCTCTGTCTACAGTAGCTAGAGCTCCTCTTAGCCAATCCCACTCAGATGAATCATAATGTGGCAACGAAGAGTGAGTATGGTGCAAAAAAGTTATTAACACTAAGAAGCTGCTCATAATTTGTAGGGGCACCCCATAGATGCATACAAGCCAAGTTAGCCCTTGTGCCAGAGAAACGCGATACAACACATAAGTAGTTGCAATCACACCTGCATCTGAAAAATAGATTTGTAGCTTCTCGCGATCATTGTATATCGGGCCATGTGGATCATAGTGACTTGCAAAGCGACCATAAGGTCTACCGGAGGCATTGAAGACCAAGTATAAAGGCCAACCAAGAGTGAGGGTGCAGGCAAGTCCGAGTACTCGTCCTAGTGGATTGTTGTTCAAATACTTGGAGAACCATCTTAGGTCGGATTTAATCCTAGGAACATACACTTCATCATGCTCAAGGGAACTAGTGTTTGAGTGGTGACGACGATGAGTATATTTCCATGAAAAGTATGGTGTTAAAAGTGCGGAGTGGAGGATAAGACCGACAGTGTCATTTACCCATTGGTAATCACTGAAGGCATGGTGGCCACATTCATGGCCAATCATCCATATTCCGGTGAAAACACAACCTTGAGCGATCCAGTAAATAGGCCATGCTAGGTAATGGTACGGGGATGGAAGGACATGGAAGTAAGTGGTTGCAATATAGTAAAATATGGTAACAAGTACGAGATCATGAACAAGATAGGAGAATGAGCGAACGAGAGATCGGTGAAAGCAGTGAGGAGGGATGGCCTTCTTGATATCACCAATTGTAAAAGGAGGCTTTGAAAATGATACTCTTTGGAGAGGATTTTTCATTTGTTCAGTTTTAGTTATTGTATTAGACATATTACCACCAGCTCCCATTTTTGTTCTTCTTCCTCTTCAATCTTGAAATCTGCAACAATTAAGTTTGCTTCAAATTCTCTGTTTTCCCCATAATAATTAAACACATAAAATATCACCAACTTAAAGGCCAATATTAATTGATAAAACAAGAATTGAGCATATCCAAAATGCTGGTAAATAAAAATAGAATTTTAGTGGGAAAAAAAAGAAATACCTTAAAATTCAACAGAGACCTTCAAATGTGATCTCTCTCCCATTTCTCTCTCTCTTATTTATAGAGATAGAGAAAGAGAGGCTAATGGTTTGGCCAAAGGAGTACAGATATAGATATGCACAAAAGAGGCATATAGTATTCACTATTGTCAATGTGCTTTGAACCTTTGTCAAGTTGTCTGATTATTTTCTATTTTTTTCCTGGTGTCTAGTAACACATTAGGGCCCGACCAAGGACTTGACGTAAAGGGGAAGAAGTACTTACCACTCCACCGGCCAACGTAACCCTTGTTGATTATATTACCCCATGAAATAATGTTGTTTATGTCACGACCCAAACCAAAGGGTCATGACGGACACCCGGATCTCGTCTGCCGAGTACCTCTAATCCTACATTTACCACCTATTCATAATTAAACACGGGCCACAAGGGCGTCACCCCATACTCTACTAACATATGAAAATAGTAAGCGGGAAAAGAGCTATGTACAATCTGAACCCGAATGTCCAACTTATATATACATACATGCCCAGGCCGATAAGACCATACCTGACTACTACACACACAGGATATCTGTCTACAAGCCTCTAAGAGTAGCAACATCAAAAGGTCGGGACAGGGCCCCGCCATACCCATATGAACATGCAAAAATATACCGTACCGAGCTTAGACCGACACTCCAAAACAAGGGGAGTGCTCCAAAATCCGCTGAGTCAGCAACCTACTAACGTGGATCGTCGCCTTGCCTACGTGAACCTGCGGGCATGAAACACAGCGTCCCTCGACAAAAGGGACGTCAGTACAACTGATATACTGAGTATGTCAGGCATGAATAATAGCATAACAGGGATACAACAATAAACTGAAATAGAAACAATTTAACGAAGATATAATGACCGGTATTAGCCGATAGTAACGGCTAACATAACAAATTAAGAAAAACAACTAACCAAAGAAAGAAATGCCTCTGAGGGTCCTAATACATATGCCTAAATGTCATGCACAATGCAAATGCAGTATACATATAAATATTGGCCATACAAGGACATCTTCCTTCCCATAACAGCCTATGTGGGCATCATATCATATTAGCCACACAAGGGCATCATATCATATTAGCCACACAAGGGCATATTCCTTTTTAGTGATAATTTGTACCAGCTGTAGGTGGTGACGCGTATATAACGCCATTCTCTTTTTCTCCATCCCCTACATATATGTAATTCATACCATATAGTAGTGTATATAACACATGTGGTCCAGGGTAATACATGAATATAATGCAAATGAAAATGCATAAATGTAGGCATAAATCACAGTGAAAGATTTTTTTTGTTTGACTCACAAAAAGCGAAAAGTGTCACATAATTAGGCAGATGGTGTACTGATTTTTACAAATCAAATGGAAGTTTTGAAATCAAAAACTGCCCAATTCCGGGTAGTGGCCACAAACATTCCTTGCTCGCCCGTGACAATCCAACCTGAACCATTACCCGCCCAATACTCTTCACGGGAACTCAGATTTCTTTCCGGTGAACGGAGAGGATTATGGTCGATTTTTTAAGAAAATGACAAAATAGGCCCCTAATGTTTAGGTGTATGTTCAAAATAATCTCTCTTCGAGCAGTTTTGGTCCTTACCAAAATTTAATCATCAAATATTTAAGCAATTTGTTGATTAGATTTGACGTCAATTACAAAAAAAGAGATTTAATCAGAAACACTAGGAAAATTTCATCACATCCTAGAAAACATTATACTATAGATAAAAGAGTAGATAAAAAATAATAGAAACTACAACTAAAAAACTGTATCAAACTACTGAAAAGACCAAAAAATAGCACAAACTGCAAAAATCATACCTCCAAATGTGAGTTTAAGATAAATCATTTTTTTACAATTTCCGTCAACTCTAACCAATAGAGTTTGTTAATTATGTAATGGAGACTAAAAATATTGACTTTTGATAAACTTAATGTTGGAAATTTGCCTTTAGCGGGGAGGTGCGTCCACCCATGTTTAATGAATTAAATGTTGGAAATTAGCCTTTGGCGGGAGTTGCGACCGACCAACTTTAACGGCTTAAACACTAGTGTTACGTATGTTGGAGAATCCGGTTCTTCACACATGCATGATCTACTAAGTACGTAGATAACCGTAGGGCCAAGAATCGTCAAATTTCATTGAGAAATGAAAGAGATATTGGTCCACGAAGTAAGGTGTTTGAAGCATGAAAAGTGTGGTATTGTGTTCAATTCTCCCTCATCGGTAGAGGAAGAAAGAATGGTTGTGTATATAAGACTCGAAATTGGTTTGGGGTTTGGGACCCCAAGGGGTATCCCATGTGTTTAAAGGAAGGAGGACCTAGTTGTGCTTCGGTTCGAGGAAAGACCACACGCGCGCCGCCGCCCGCCCGTCCGGTCCGGTTCTCGGGCTCACGGGCTGTGGGCCTTCTGATATTATCTTTTTGGGCCAGAGAACTTTGCCAGAAGTACAGTTTGGACCAGAGTTCTTTCAGATGTACAGTTTGGTCCCTGAAGTTTCAAGATGTACAGTTTGGTCCCTGAAGTTTTCAGAAAGTCAGAATTTCGACGGTCAAAGAAGAAACGCCAAGCACTCAATTCAGCCATTTATTTTGGCTGAATTACTCCTCATATAATGGCCAAATACGTTGGTCTTTCACCATTTATGATGGTGACTTTACTACCTCCATAATGGCCATTATTTGGCTGTTATGGAGGCAGTTTTCAGTTGATCACTCCCTTACACCATTGTTGATCACTAAGAACAGTACACGAAAATACACAACCAAAACAGTTTTCTTCCTACAACTTCCAAGCATCATTTCGTTACTCAATATTCTTCACGGTAGCATTTGAGTTTCCTTTGCTCAAGTGTTCCATTGCTGTTTTATCTTGGGAGACAAATTGTCCAGGACGTATAAAGGATACATACGGGGCAATATTGTCTTAAGGACATAGTATCACACTCGACTCAGCAAAAACAGTTTCCATTTTTCCGTCTTCAACAACATTGTAATTTCAATTTTGTGGTTCTATTGTAATTTCAGATTTATAGTTCAATTATTGAATCTTTGTTTATCCTTTCGAATACTTGTAATAGTAATATACTTCACGTACTGCATTATAAAGTACAATAGAGACAAAACTCCCAACATTAAATACTAGTGTTCCGCATGTTTGAGGCTTTGTCTCTTCACACATGCATAATCTACTAAGTGAGTAGATGACCGTATGGCCAAGAATCGTCAAATTTCGTTGAGAAATGAAAGAGATATTGGTCCACGAAGTAAGGTGTTTGAGGCATGGAAATATGGTGTGGGACAAATCTACCACATCGGTGGGAAAATGAAGAATTGCTCTCTTTATAAGTCTCATAATTGGCTAAGGGTTTGGGACCCCAAGGGGTATCCCATGTGTTTAAAGGAGGGAGGACCTAGATGTGCTTGAGTTCAAGGCTAAGCCCACGCGCGCGCCGCCTCCCGCCAGTTCGGTCCGGGCTGTGGGACTTTCTGATATTATCTCTTTGGACCCCAAATTGTTTAATATTTACAGTTTGGTCCCTAGAGTTTTTGGAAAGTTGAATTTGGAATGATGGAAGGCAGAAAGTTTCTGCTTACCGTTGGAGTTGATTTTTGGGGCCTTAAAGTGCTTTAACCAGCTATTACTTGGCTGATTAACTCCTCCATAATCAGCCTTCCTTCAATGGCCATGAACAACCTCTCTAATGGCCTTAAATCTGCCATTAATCAGCCTCCCTAATGGCCATTAACAGCCCTCCTAATGGCTATTAACAGCCTTGTTTTGGCAGTTGAGGAGTCTCTCCTCCATGCTATATATTGAGTTGTTTGGCTCAATTGTGCAACACACGAAAAATACACAAAACAGAAATAAACAACTAGCAAAAACGAGACAAATTTTATATACACAGAGACAAATAGAAGAGATACTGAAATTCAGTCCAAAACGTTGGGACTAAAACATAAACTCTTCATTCCTTTTCCATTTCTTCAACAAGTCGATTCGTATTTGTTTTCTTCGTCAGGCTCAACCTATTTGCTTTATAGTGTTGAGATTAAAGTGTTGTTTTATCTTGAGAGACTTTTGACCATTAACGTAAAAGCATATATACGGGGCAATCTTGTCTTAAGGATAGAGTGAAATCACTCGACTCAGCACACAGTTGTAACCATCCAGATTTAGTTGTTTCTTGATTTTAGGTTATCAAGATTCAAGACTCAACAAGCTTGCGGCAGTTCTGAACATTGCCTATTTGTTTATCCTTTCGAACACTTGTAATATTTATTTACTTTCCGTACTGCTTTACAATAAAAAGCCAACAATTTAAGACAAGATCTGTATTAGTGTTCGAAAGATGTCGGTCAATAGTTGTGTGACCAAATCTGGATATGGCTGTGGTTTTCTGGTAGAAGAGAGTGATGATGATGATGTCGAAGGTCAATGTGTTCATGGTGTCACCGCTCCCAAGAGTGGTGGGAACAAGCGCTCACGAGAGGCTGAGGATGTCAACTGGGACAAGAGGAGAAGACTGAAGATGTGGTTCTATCTTGCAGCAGAAGGCCTATATCTGTCCCAAACAAAGGATCCGAATTATGGTAAGGAGGAAATGGACACTCAGTCCGATGAAGTGGGCCAGAATCCGAAATTGGGATAAATGATTTTCTTCCTTATCAAGAATAAAGATTAAATGATGTCTGATTAAAAATGGCTTAAAAGTAAGGAGGAATATGAAAATATTTTACGTAATAATTTATATTCCTTACGCTTTAAAATCAGAAGTTTAATCTTTTCTTCTTTCCTGTTTAAAGATAGGACTTTGTAAACGACTTAAAAAGATCCGTTCTTTTAAGTGTAATTATTAAAAGTGTGTAAAGTATGTTCGCACATACGATGGAGAAAGATCCACTAACTGTGCGAAAACTGTTACTACTCTTAAGTAAGCGCTAAGAATTGTCTGGGCATCAATCATAATGGAAGAAGTCTAAAAGCTAAAGACGTTGAGCCTATCACACTATTTGGCAGAAGATCCTTCATAGGATGATATTGGACACTCAGTCATACAAAGCCTCCGGGCGACTGGAGTGGGCCAAAATTCCTTTGATGAAATGATATTGGATACTCAGTCATACAAAGCCTACGGGCGACTAGAGTGGGGCCAGAATTCATTTCATAGGAAAAGTAATGGACACCTAGTGTGGTGGGCCAGAGTTTCCAGGTCTTAAATGATCTGAAGGCCTAAAGAAAGGCAGAAAAGAAATTGGATACTCGGTCCGCAAAGCAACCGCGAGTGGGCCGGTGTATCCGGATCACATATGATCCGGTTACGCCCTAACCACAGGCAAGAGGTTGTTCATGTGAAGCAACGCCACCTCTAAAGTAGAAGGGGTTGGAGAGGTTGTCCTCAATAGGACTTCAGAGAATGGGATCACTCTAAGATGAGGTGATACATGTCCCAAACATGGTTTAAGGGACGTTGTTGGTCAAGCTAGTTTGAGACTAGTCCAACAGGTCTGTAATAACTAAGAATGGTACAGTATGTATGTAGCCAAATGAATGATATATTTATAATACGTGCATCTATGCCATCATAGATTAAGACACGTTAAATAGAAAGTCATTCAAAAGCTAACGATGTTGAGATTGTTGCCTTCTGTTGACATAAACCCTCAAAATGAATGTGAGGTAGGCGAAGAGGCAAAATCACCTTTCCAAGCTCTGTCAAAGGAATAGCGAAAGAAGTATCGCTCCTCTAGAACTAAGTCACACTTAATTGGGTGATTTGAAGTTTATACAAAATAGAGGGGGGAGGCAAGTACGTTGTGACCTTCATTGCTGATGGTACAACATATTGTATTCTTTGTTTGTCAAAAAGCAAAGATGAAGTTGTTGAAGCGGATAAGCGCTACAAAGCAGAAGTTGAAAATCAACTAAGCCTACGGATCGAGGAATTCGTAGTGATAGAGGGGGAGAATGTGAAGCATCGTTCATTGAACGACTGCTCATTACTCACCTCAGTCCAACGGTGTTAGCCAAGCGCAAAGTCGTACGCCCAAAATATGTGGGGCAAGGGGATCCTTACCGCTAATGCGATTCTCAACAGAAATACGCATAAGGATAAGGATAACTCTCCGTGTGAAACATGGAAAGGATCTCACATACAAATGTTTTGATATGGGGTAGCTTGGTAACAGTTGGAATACCGAAACAGGTCAAGTTGGACCTAAGACTGGAGATTGCACATCCACTGGATCTGCAAATAACAGTAGTGCTTATCACATCCTGGTGTCAAAGAATGCTGAATTCTTTGAAGATAACTTTCCTTGAAAAGGAAAAAGAAGTAATTGCTCAAGGTTAACAAGAACCCGCGAGAGCCTGACTGTCCGTAACTAGACGTTCCGTATCTACAAGACTCAAAAGTTGCTGACTATCTGGAACTTAATATTTCAGATCTGCAGAACTCAAGGATTCTAGATGTTGAACTGAAACGGAGCAAAGAAGGGGACAAAGACTTGTTCCAGTCCTTCTAGCTTGTATGGTTGAGAATGAACCAAGGACAATTGACAAATAATTGTCATCTCCAGAAGTGCTGCTTTGGAAAGAAGCTACAAAGAGAAATAAATTCCATCATATAAAACCATACTTGTGTAATGGTTGATCTTCCTCCGGGAAAAGAACCTTTGGGTTGTAAAAGTGGATACTCAAAAGCGCGTACAAAGTAGATGGATCTACTTATGAGTACAAGGCCTCGGCTACTTGTACATGTGCTCCCCTGTGAGTAGCTTAACATCCAGGGCCATTGCAGTCTTGCGTGGCATGGATGTTGAAATAGTCTTCCTAACCAGAGAGTTGTAAGGGGAGGATCAGAGTTGGTTTGCTGGACTGTTGGGCTTCTTCCTGAACTTTCTTTTTGGTCCCTGAAATGTTTACATTTTAGTCCTGCAAGTTTCAGATAAAACAGAAACAATGAATCTGACCACAGAAATATTAACTCTGAAGTTAGAAAGCCAACAGTTGGAAAACCAACAGTCTGAGAATGGAAGTCATATTGAAACAAAGTCTCGATATGAAATATATGGGTATCACATATGACATCTTAGGAATTGGATTTCTAAGACATCTAACGGACTGGTCTAACTCCAAACTCAATTGTGAGATAGTTGACAGTCTCGTTGAAGCCACCAATGGATATGAATCATATAACCGATTGAAATCATGGTGCACCCATAGCCAATGAGCGATATGCACAGGTCATGTGTAGTTCAATGTATTGTACACACTACAACCGACCTGGTATCATCCTACAATCAGATCAATTGAACTAAGGTTCACTGATAATCTTAATACATGATCAATAGAAGGCGTTAAGTCGGATATGACGATATCTGAATTATTCGCTTATCTACGGATTTATAGTATTTCGGATGTCCAGCGGTTCTGAGAGAACACAGTGATGCAAACTGGACATCAGATCTGAAGAACACCAAAGCCACAAGTAAATGTGTATGGTGGTTCTAGGAAAATCCTCTAAGCAAACTTGCATCGGACGATTCATGATGGAATCGGAGTTTATCGCTTTATACAAAGCATGAAAGAAGTTGAGTAACTTCATGACTCCTTAGAGGACGTCCCTTATTGGGAGAAACCCGTGCCTTCAGCAGTTATACACTGTGGCTAGCCGGTCGGCTTCAGGAAGGACACGGATGACGGCGTCTGGACATATCTATCGGAGACATAAGATCGTATGACAGTTGATCATCATGGGTGTCACTTCCTTGTTTACTAACTAAGGGACTACCCGGAGATCAAATGTTCTGCCTGTCTAGAGGAATGGTCTTAAAATTCAAACAATACGAACCATTGCGGTGGTAACCCAACCATACTGATTGGAGATCCTAAGAATTTGGTTCAATGGGAAACTAAGCTGCAAAAGGTTCAGTTGAACGCTTCGGTGGAATAAAGAAGCACTTCGGATGATGATTTCTGTATGGAAACATGAATCCAAAGCTGCTCCAGTGATAGACATTAAAGTGCTACATGCATGGTGGGTAAAGGTTAAGCTTCCAGACCTTTAACGATCCTCAAATAGTTGATGTTAAGGTTGGGGAAATTTTTAATGATTCCTAACACTTGTAAAGTGGGGTATAGCAGGATACATTGTAGGAGATCACCTATTTAAGTGCGAGGACATGCAGCCTCAAATGAACGCACTTAAGAATCCAAGTGTGTCCACGGCCACAACCAACAAAACCATAAGAATGAAAACGAATAAGGAGAGTTATTGTGTTGGTATCATTGTCTTGACTTACACTAAACACTGACGGTTCAAGATATCACGTTTACCGCGCAGTAAGTCAGTCCGGTGGTGTTCAACTAGGGAAGGTTCAAAGCGGAAGCTACCTCTCCTGATACAATATATTTTCGCTGAAAGATTGCTGAAAGTAGGCACCTTGTGTGTGCGCCAAAATCTCTCTTTCATAGAGGGGATTGTTGGAAATTTGCCTTTGGCGGGGAGGTGTGTCCACCCATGTTTAATGAATTAAACACTATTGTTCCGCATGTTGGAGGCTTTGTCTCTTCACACATGCATAATCTACTAAGTGAGTAGATGATCGTAGGGCCAAGAATCGTCAAATTTCGTTGAGAAATGAAAGAGATATTGGTCCACGAAGTAAGGTGTTTGAGGCATGGAAATATGGTGTGGGACAAATCTACCACATCGATGGGAAAAGAAAGAATTACTCTCTTTATAAGTCTCATAATTGGCTAAAAGGGGTGTCCCATGTGTTTAAAGGAGGGAGGACCTAGATGTGCTTGGGTTCAAGGCTAAGCCCACACGTGCGCCGCCGCCGCCCGCCCATCCCGTCCGGGCTCGGGTCACGGGTCACGGGTCGTGGGCTGCCTTATTTTGACAGTTGAGGAGTCCCTCCTCCATGCTATATATTAAGATGTTTGGCTCAATTGTGCAACACACAAAAAATACACAAAACAGAAATAAACAGCCAGCAAAAATGAGACAACATTTATATACACAGAGACAAACAGAAGAGACACTGAAATTCTGTCCAAAACGTTGGGACTAAAATAGAAACTCTTCCTTCCTTTTCCATTTCTTCAGTAAGTCGATTCGTATTTGTTTTCTTCTTCAGGCTCAACCTATTTGCTTTTTAGTGTTGAGATTAAAGTGTTGTTTTATCTTGGGAGACTATTTCCCATTAACGTAAAAGCATATATACGGGCCAATCTTTTCTTAAGGACAGAGTGCAATCACTCGACTCAGCACACAGTTGTAACCATCCAGATTTAGTTGTTTCTTGATTTCAGGTTATCAAGATTCAAGACTCAACAAACTTGCGACAGTTCTGAACATTGCCTATTTGTTTATCCTTTCGAACACTTGTAATATTTATTTACTTCCCGTACTGCTTTACAATAGAAAGCCAACACTTAAAAAACTAAAACTATTGAGATAATATTTAAGACACAATAATAAACTTAACCCCAAACATAAGGGACAATTTTTGTTATTGATTTTTAATGATCTCATTAGGTACATGATCATCAGCAAAGAATATGAAACCTATATACAATGCACTTCATTCCCAAAATAATTACCTTCGCATCCAGGTATATATATATTTACTTGATTTTATTTTACGTGAACGTCTTTCTGTAAAGTTCTGGTACTTTAAAATTTAATTCGAGATTTTTCTTAATTAACTCTTTGCAAGAAGTTTAGCTATAAGGTATCATACCATGGGGATTACAAAATCACGAAAAAGTAAAAGTGACCGAGATGCGAGGGGAAAACTTTTGTTTAACATTTCCGGAAAGACCACCTATTTGTTCGTTTACCGAGTTCAAGACGAAATCATAAATAAGAAAGGGAGTAAGGATTTTGAAATTTTAGTAGTCTAAAACATGTACATCACAATAGAATCTCTATAGTGGAACCTAGCTTAAGCTATAACAAGTGATGACGGAATAAAAGAAAAACTCATATGGATGGAGTCCCGCTTACCCCCAAAACCTGAAACCTCTTATTCCGGTCCTTGGAAAAACTGTGAGACTTTGCGAGAGCTTATTGTCCCGCAAAAATAAGCTTTGTGACCGATTTCTTTGAGTCAGCTTTTTTTACGTTCTTGATTCTTGTATCTTCTTTTGCTTGCTTAATGTGTAAGTTAGTTAAGGGTAAACTGAGAAATTTAAATTAAATTGTTTTCAAGTTAGAAAGAGATCATTCTTTCTCGTTGATTAAAAAAAAGCAGTATTACGTAATCTGGAATGGTACATACATGATTATATATGCATCCAACGTAAGACACTCTATTTTTCAGTTGATGATCGTGATGTACACATTGACTGAGACAGATTCCTCTGTTGACATATCAAAAAATGTTACCATGAAGAAATTAGTTGATATTGGGAAGAAATCTGCTGAAAAAGACCAGTTTCAAGAATTGATTTACAAACAGGTTCGTCAGTGAAAGAAATAATCCCCTTTATTATTTTCATTAATTGAATAGGTATATATACAAGTTACAATGAATCCTAAAATCTTATTTTACCATAATTCTAACTCTACAATTATGGTAGTGTATAATCCTAATTTAGGTAACAAATACATTACAATATACTACACATATATTTTCCTAATATACAATATTCTTACATGTTTATTTACCCTAACATATATTACCTAAAATATGTTATTCCAAAACCGAGAGCTTCGGATTTTGAGCAGAATCCGAGACTTCAAATTTGGAGCAGAATCCGAGATTAAATATACAATATACACACATATATATTGTGTGTATATTGTATATTTAACAGTAAGAAATATGGGATTTTCGGCGGAAAAGCTTCTGATTAGCCAATTTCCGACGGCCTCCTTCAGAAATTTTCGGGGAAAATTCGGTTGATTTTAATAGTAGTTAACTTCGGCTAGAAAGGAATTATTTTCGTAATACGAAGTAGTTTCACTTGTTCACACCAAATTGATCGTTACACATTTACTTTGTTGTGTAACGGCGAATTAACAATACAATAGTAACAACTAAAACAAACATCGACGGTAAATACTGAAAAACACACAATTCAAAATACCTACAACTACTCAGACTTTACGTTTAACCAATTCCAAGTAATTAATCAGTTCTTGGTATTTTACTTTCAAAGCTTTTTTTTGTACCAGTAAACACCTCTCCCTTCTCTATCTTTTTCAACATAGATGCACTCCTTGGTATCCCTCCACATTGCCTTAAAAATTGGGGTGTCATCAAATTGGTAGTATTCTCCTAGCAATGGCTTGATAGCATTGGTTGCCTCCATTGCATGGTAATGTGATATGTATGAGAATATATGATGCAGAACATGAGTATCTGTAACATTGTGGAAGACCTTATTTAGCACACCATAGTCTCTATCTACCGTAGCTAGAGCTCCTCTTAGATAATCCCACTCGGATGAATCATAATGTGGCAATGAAGAGTGAGTGTGGTGCAAAAGAGTGATTAACACTATAAAGCCATTCACAATAAGGAGGGGCACCCCATAGATGCATACAAGCCAAGTTAGCCCTTGTGTCAAAGCAACGCGATACAACACATAAGTAGTTGCAATCACACCTGCATCTGAGATGTAGATTTGTAGCCTCTCACGGTCTGTATATATGGGGCTATATGGATCGTAGTGACATGCAAAACGGTCATATTTTTTGCCGGATATATTGAAGAGCAAGTACAAAGGCCAAGCAAAAGTGAGGGTGAAGGCAAGTACGAATACTCGTCCTAGTGGATTGTTCAAGTATTTGTAGTACCATCTTAGTTTAGATTTAATCCTAGGTATGTAAACTTCATCATTCTCAAGGGAACCAGTGTTGGCATGGTGACGACGATGACTATGTTTCCATGCGAAGTACGGTGTTAAAAGTGCAGAGTGGAGGATAAGGCCAACAATGTCATCTACCCATTGGTAATCACTGAAGCCATGATGGCCACACTCATGGCCAATGACCCATATTCCGGTGCAAACACAACCTTGAACGATCCAGTAAGCAGGCCATGCTAGGTAACAATACGGGGATGAAAGGACGTGGATGTAAGTGGTGGCAATGTAGTAGAAGATGAAGACAAGTATGAGATCATGAACAAGATAGAAGAAGGAGCGAATGAGAGATCGTTGAAAGCAGTGAGGAGGGATGGCCTTCTTGATATCACCAAGTGTAAAGGGGGGTTTTGAAGATGGAACTCTTTGGAGAGGATTTATCTTTTGTTCATTTTTAGTTGTTGGAGAAGACATATTGCCACCGGCTCCCATTTAGTTCTCTGCCTCTTCAATCTTGAATTAATCTGCAACAATTAAGTTTGTATCAAATTGATTTTGTTCACCTATTATAGTTGTGATATGTAAGACAATATTGAGTAAATATGAAAATGTCAACAACAAAAAAATTCTAAGGTTAAAATTTTAACTTTTAATATGATGATAAGCGCTTAATCATAATAAATTGTATTAAAGCCAATATCAAAAAGAGACATTAAGCCTTACTCTGTTCTTTAAGAAAAGAGAAATAGATAGATATGACTTGTGTGTGTTTCTCAGTTTGTCAAAATAGTTTGTGTATATATAACGGCTATATGAGGGACCTAGTAACCAGCCTCCTCTGACCACCCCATGCACACTGCCAATTTTATTAGTTCATTAAATGGTAGATTTAGATCAAAACAGAAGAGGCCATTTGCTTGGCGGCTTCACTCTATATGTGCTTTAGATTCCAATAGTTTATTTTTTGCAACTTAATTTGTGCAAGTTGTCTGATTATTGTGGGGGCGGATGCACATGTTTAGGTACCGGTTCAATCAAACCTAGTAGCTTTAGTTTAAATTAGGCCTGGGCAAAGAGCCGAGACGGCTCGTGACTCGGCTCGGCTCGGCTCGCCTGCATTTAGCTCGGCTCAACTTCAGTCAAATTTAGCTCGACTCCGGCTTGGTTAAAGCTTGGTCAAAGCTTGGACTCGATTGAACCGGTTCAACTTAGCTGAGTTGGCTCATTTCGATCTTATACTGATTAATTTAAAACTAAAATTCATCCATTAATCTTAATTAAATTAGAAAAATATCAATTTAATAATTATTATTTATTGTAAATTTTTTATAATTTTGTATTTCTTTAATTAATATGCCATAATTAAATATTTCATAGACATCGTTACTTAAGAATATTTATGGGTGGTGCAAAATGTAATTAATATTTTAAATTTAATAGTTCAAAAATTAAAGAAATTTAAATTGTACAAATTTCTTGAATTTAGTATTGTTTTAGTTCTATTATTTATTTGTTGCCTGAAAGTTTATTATGTGTTCAGCTTTAAGTTAATGTCATTTTAATTTGAGCTCTTGTTTAGGCTAATGATGTATATATTTCTATCACACTTGAATGCAATTACCAAATTAAATTAGTAATGCTATTATTTTTCTTAGTCAACCAATTTATGTATTATAAATTTATATTTTAATGACGTAGCACTATGTGGAATGAAACATTAAAGAGCCGGCTCAGCTCGAGCTTGGTTATAATTTGACAAAGCTCGCTTGAGCTCTGCTTGGGCTCGACTCGGCTCGGCTCGGTATTATAAAAAGCTCGAGTAAGCTCAACTCGGTTGGGCTCGGCCCGAGCTCGGCTCGCTCGGCAATCGGCTCCATGCCCAGGCCTAGTTCAAACTATGTATCTGTGTTTAAAAAAGCCTACGAATATTAATGTACAAATATTAAATTATTGAACCTAATAACTCACACTGACATCTTGAACTCATAAAATTCAAATACTAGATTCGTCTCCGGTGGCGACGATGATGTTTCAACTTATTTTAATTTGCCTGCATATTTTAAAAATGGTTTGAAGTATGGCTGGCCAACGGGACGGGAACGGGGCGGGGCGGGACCCGATGAGATGGGAGGTAGGGCGGGACCCGACGAGATGGGAGGTAGGGCGGGACCGATGCCGGCGGGAGATCGGGCCGTGCAGTGGGTTTCTGCCGATGTCCCATCCCGGTACCGGTCCCGTCGGATAATGGGACCGGTATTATCGGGGCGGGGTCGGGTTTCCGATATTTTTATTTTGTTTTTGCACTTAATTTAAAAAAATAACATATATAAATATCTCAATAATGAAGAATTAAACAAGATAGTGTAATAAAAATATCTCAATGCTGTTTTTGTGCCTCTTATATTATTTAATAGAAATATGATTTTTTTTGTAATACAATTGTCAAAATTGCAACTTTGTGGTGTTGAAACTTGAAACTTGAAAGTTGCAATTAATATAGTAAAATTGCAATTAAAAAAATTACATTTTAAAAAACACCTTTTCTAGTTTCTTTATAATTTCTTGTGGTTCTTCGGTTGGAATTGGTATTTGTTGGTCAAATTGATCCACGTCGCTTTCACCACCTTCGGATAAGATTTCGTTGTAGTTTTCATCTTCTTCTTCGTTGGCCGCACCTTCTCCGCTCCGTCGAATCCAATCTCTGAATAATTCTACAATCTCCAAGATGTCTCCCGCTAATGAGTGTTTGTGCTCTCCTATTTGAAATCTGTTGGCAGAAAAAATGCTTTCAGACGCTGTTGATGACGCTTGAATGTTCAACACATCTCGGGCCATCATTGAAAGTGTCGGAAATGTCTTCTCATTCTCCCTCCAATATTTCAGCAAGTCTTCACGTCCTTCTTCATTGAGAACTGCTTGGTATGGTACAATACCCTGGAAAACAAAAACATCAAACTCGGTAACTTGGTTAGTAGTGACCACTATACATTCTATGTCTGAGGCTTTCAATACTAGCTACAGACACAACATGTCTTTTTGAGGTTGTGTTGAAGAAGAAGAAGAAGATGGTATGGAAGTCAGTTGGTTGCTAGCACTTTCTTGTATGTTAGGCAACACTTCTTCTTTGGTTTGTCCAACAGGTGGTGGGTCATTTGGATTTTTTGGAGTTTGAGGTGCTTCCGTACTGCTACACAATCATAATAGTTTCAATAAGTGTTTTACAACCGTCTATTTTAATAGTCGGATTTAATACAACACCAATAATATAAATAGTGGGAATAAGAATAAAATATTTTTTAGTAGGTGCCTTATAAGTTGATTTTTCCATAGATTCACTAAGCAGTAAAAATATTAGAGCTATATAAAACAACATAGTTGAAATAGTAGGATAATATATATCGGAAAATTCTTTTGTTGCTTGAAAAAATTTCTCTAGAAATACAATAAGTTCTGAAATTTTTTGCCAATCTCTATCTACAACCATATAAGTTGGATTTCGATTATGGGCGTTAAAAAATAAAGTTACAGATCTTCTATAGTCATAAGCAACATGTAGTTGCTCGTATAAAGAATTTCACCTTGTGACTACTTCTTCGGAAATTTTTCTATAAGGTAGTCCGCAATCGTGGCAAGTTGTATTATATTCTTTTTTCCGTTGTATTCTATTACTTTTAAAAATAAAATTTATAGCAAGTTGTATTTTATTAAGAATGTCGGCAAATTAGACCACCCTTTACAACTAAGTTATATATATGACATGCACTTTTGTATGAAAATGATTTGAAAAAGATGGAGTTAAAAGATCTTTTAAAATTGTAATAGCATAATTATTAGAAGAAGCGTTATCTAATGTAATAGTCATAATTTTATCAGTTATTCCGTAATAATCGCAAACTTGTTGAATATTTTCTGCAATAAAAATATCAGTGTGCCTATCATCTATATATCTATACACTAAAATACGTTTTTGCATAGACCATTTATAATATATCCAATGACAGGTTACCGTTAAATAATCATGGCCGTTAGTACGACGGCCTATATCAGTAGCATCAATGATAAAGAGCATGTCTCTTTTGGGAACAATGAGTGATGATATCAATAAGGTGGATGTTTTTGAAAGAGAATAATCCCCTTGATTATTTTCATTAATTAAGAGGTCTATATATACATGATATACAATAAATAAATCAACATTTTCCTAATACAACTTTAATACATTTTTCTAATACAAGACTAATACCATAATTACACTTGTACAATAATTCTACAAATAAGGTAAATTATATACAAGGTAGGAATAGGTGATATACATGGTTTGCATCAGTGTATACACGTTGTCTTTCACACCCCCGCAGTCATAGCGGGCTGTTGTCGTACACTGAGACTGTCTCTACAATCTTCAAACATAACCAAGGGAAGACCCTTAGTAAAGATGTCAGCAATTTGGAACCGTGAAGGGACGTGAAAGATACATACTTGTCCACGAGCTACCTTTTTGCGAATAAAATAAATATCCATCTCTATATGTTTAGTACGCTAATGTTGGACCGGATTCCCAGAGAAATAGACTACACTAACATTATCATAGTAGACCAAGGTAGCTTTCTGAATAGGAAAGTGAAGTTCTAATAGAAGATTATGCAGCCAACATGACTGAGACACCATATTGGCTACCCCTCGATACTCGACCTCCGCACTGGATCGTGATAAAGTAGCTTGGCATTTTGCCGACCAAGAGACCAAGTTATCACCAAGAAACATGTAATAACTAGATGTCGAACGCCTGGTATCTGGATATCCACCCCAATCAGCATATGTATAAGACACGAGAGTAGAGACGGATGATGGATATAAATGCAAACCATAATCAAGTGTGCTCTGTATGTATTGTATAGTGCGTTTGAGCGCATGCATATGCTAAATCCTTGGATCAAAAGGGTACTTTATGTTTGAATTGGTTGCTGGTTTCAGTCCGGTTGTTAACCCTCCATGAATAAATGCATTCAGTCCGGTTGTTAAACCGGCCACTACTCGGACTGTTCTCAGTATTGCTATGGGCATGCATTGGCCGATTCATCAGCTTGATGTCAAGAATGCATTTCTTCATGAAGATTTGAAAGAAACTGTGTACATGCATCAGCCCCCTGTCTTTGTTCATCTGGCAGTCCCGCAGTATGTATGTCGTCTTAGGAAGTCATTGCATGGCTTGAAACAGTCACCCCACGCTTGGTATGATCGCTTTGCCAAGTATATTATGCAGATCGGATTTATTTGTAGCAGGTGTGATAACTCTCTCTTCACTTTCATCGGGGTAGCAGCACGACTTATTCTCACATCAAGTCTGATCATAAATTGTTCATCTATCGTCGTGGTACTTCTATGGCATACATTATGTTATATGTAGATGATATTATATTGACTGCCTCTTCTGATAATCTGCGCAAGTCTATCATGTCCCTTCTCAGTTCAGAATTTATTATGAAAGACTTGGGGCCCTTGAGTTATTTTTTGGGTATAGCTGTCACTCGTCATGCAGGTGGTTTGTTCTTATTACAGAAGAAGTATGCGGCTGAGATTATTGAGAGAGCTGACATGTCATCTTGTAAGTCCTCTTCTACTCTGGTTGATACCAAACCGAAGCTGAGTGTTAATTCTAGCATATCATATGAGGATCCCACCCACTATCATAATCTTGAAGGGCATCTTCAGTATCTTACTTTCACGAGACCGGATATTACTTATGCAGTGCTGCTACCCCGATGAAAAGTGAAGAGAGAGTTATCACACCTGCTACAAATAAATCCAATCTGCATAATATACATGGCAAAGCGATCATACCAAGCACGGGGAGCCTGTTTCAATCCATACAATGACTTTCTGAGATGACATACATCTGCGGGACTGCCGGATGAACAAACACAGGGGTTGATGCATGTACACAGTTTCTTTCAAATCTCCATGAAGAAATGCATTCTTGACATTAAGCTGATGAATCGGCCAATGCATGCCCATAGCAATACTGAGAACAATCCGAATAGTGGTCGGTTTAACAACCGGACTGAATGTCTCACCACAATCAATACCCTGTTGCTGATTAGTGTCGTTAGCAACCAGTCTTGCCTTATACCGCTCCAAGTCACCACTGTCTCTGAACTTGTGACGATATAGCCACATACACCGGATAACATTCACACCATCCGATCTAGGTATCAAATCCCAAGTGTTCTACTTGGTTAAAGCATTAAATTCCTCGCACATGGACGCATTCCAATTAGGATCCAGTTTGGCTAGTTTTGGAATGGGTGATAAGGTTTGTGTAGAAAGATTGAAGTGAACCTTGGGTTTGAAAATCTCGTGTTGGGCATGAGTCTCCATGCGGTGTGTGGGCAGCAGTGGTTGGGTAGTGGTTTATGGCTACTGGCTTATAGGTTCTGGCTGGGTGGTGGCTAGGCTCGGAGGAAAGGCTGGTTGAGTAGGGGACAAAGGGGGGTCGATTAGGAGAAGGTTCGATCGAGAGCTAGGTGGTGCGTGGTCGGAGACGACGCCGGGCACTGTAGTTGACGGTGCTGCTGGAGTAGTCTCTGTCAGGGCAGTGAACTGCTGGTGGTACAGCGACTGGACCATGGGGGACAAAGCAGACTCATCGAGAAATGTGTAATCCGTGGTTTGAAATTTCCGGAGATTTGAGAATGGATAGTTCACCTCGTCAAATGTGACGTGACGTGAGACAATGATTTTACGAGTGGCTATGTCATAGCACAGGTAACCCCAATGATTAGATGTGAAACCAACGAAGACACAGGGCGTGGTATGTGGGGCTAGTTTGTGGGGTACGGTGGAGGCCAGGTTGGGGTAGCACAGGCAACTGAAAATGCGGAGTTGGTCATAGGATTGGAACCTACGGTATAAGATTTCGGTTGGGGTCTTATTT
The DNA here is from genome assembly GCA_034509755.1 of Anisodus tanguticus. Classification (NCBI taxonomy): domain Eukaryota; kingdom Viridiplantae; phylum Streptophyta; class Magnoliopsida; order Solanales; family Solanaceae; genus Anisodus; species Anisodus tanguticus. The sequence goes on along the minus strand of CM067552.1, from coordinate 48,996,846 downwards.
TCGAGAGTGTTGGTTGGTAAAATATTGAGGAGGTACTCTACCATTTTAACAGCATAGACCCAGAATGGTGGTGGAAGGCTGGCATGAAATAGAAGGGTACGAACCATATTATTGATGGTACGTATGATTCGTTCTGCCTTGCCGTTTTGGGAGGATGTGTAGGGACAGGAAAAATGGAAAACGATGCCCTGTTTAGAGCAGAAATTGTGAAATGCCGAATTATTAAATTCACATCTATTATAACATTGGAAAGATTTTATAGATTTTTCAAACTGTATTTTAATAAATTTTTGAAATTCAAAGAACTTGGCAAAAACTTTAGATTTGAATTTCAACGGGTATATCCATACAAAATGTGAAAAATCATCTAATAATACTAGGTAGAATTTGTGACCCAAGGAACTAACAACCGGAGATGTCCATAAATAAGCATAAACAATATCAAATGGAGAAAAAGTAACATTGTTGGATGACATAAATGGAAGACGAGTATGCTTGCCAAGCGGGCAAGAAAAACAGTGCTGGGAAAGTTTCCCATTATTACATTGAATATGCTTATTAGTCCTAAGAATATAAAAAACAGGGTCTCCGGGGTGTCCGAGTCTGTTGTGCCAAGTTGACGGAGAGATAGCAGCAAGGGAGATATGGTGGTGTGGTCGGACAGCGGAAGATTGAGTGAAGAGGTAGAGGTCTCCCACACTATTGCAGCGCGTAAGAATTTTTCCCGTATTGAGATCCTTCACAGAAAAACCAAAAGGGTCAAATTCGACAGACACAAAATTATTGCGAGTGAATTTTCTAACAGAGATTAAATTTTTAATGATGTTAGGGGTGTAAAGGACATGATTTAGTGAGAAAGGTGGTTGGGGATGTTTGGTATGGGCGTTACCGTAACCTTCAATTGGAATGCGGTGACCATTGCCAACAGTAATAAATTGAGGACACTTTAACCGACGCATTTGAGATAAATTACCTGAGGACCGGGTGAGATGGGATGTGGCTCCGGTGTCCATATACTAATTTTCATCTGGCTGTTGAAGGTTCAAGGTGTTGAAAGCCTGGCCCAAATCAGTGGGGGCCAGGTTGTTGACTTGCGGTTGCTGAGGGACTGAGACCATATGGGCCTGTTGCTGCTGCTGGTGGGACTGCCTGTTGGCTGGGGCTGAGCCCAAGAGATCGGGTGACCAAGCCTGCTGGAACTGGGCCCCTGATGTTGGGTAAGGGTATGCAGGTGAGACCCCGTTCCCGATATTGGGCCAGGATTGTTGTCCAGCCCACTGAAAGTAGGGAGCAAGGGTTGGGCCTGGTTGCTGGTTTCGGTGACCCTTGCAGCGACCCTTTCCTTTGTTGTTATTGCCGCGGCCTCTGTCGCCACGCCCTCCGCCGCGGGACTGCTACTGTTGGTGGCTGGGTGGTGTTGGTCGCCAATGGTGCCATGCCTTCAACGGCTAACGCCTTTTGATTGTGCTCCTCTTGTTTAGCACGACGGGTTTCTTCCAACAATAGTTGTGAACGTGCCTTGGTGAAACTTGGTAGTGGGTCGTCTTGTTGAATCATCACTGCAAGTGTATCATATTCACCTTTCGGTAAACTAGCAACCAATTGAAGTACCATCTTGGTTTCTGAAACAGATGTCCCAACGTTGGAAAGTTGGTCGGCTTTGAGTTTCAGTTGTTTGCAATATTCAGACATGTTGTTAAAATTCTCGAGACGCGTATTGTTGAACTGCTCTTCCAAATACACGGCCCGAGTATTTTTATTATCCTGAAAGATTTCTTCTAACCGTACCCAAAGGTCACATGCCATAGCACTTGTATTCATGATAGTACACAACAAGTCTTTTGAGATGGTGTCGTATATCCACTGTTTGACGATGGCGTCAAGGCGACGCCATGTCGAGTCGGCAATATCGGTTGGACGAGGAACAGAGTCATCAATATGATCTAGCACATTGTACGCACATGGATGAATAAAGAACAGTTCTGTCCACATGGAATATTGACAGTCTTCTTGGTCAAGAATTATAGGGATAGAATTCTTGATGTTGGTTACGGCGAAAGCCGGATGAAAAGAAGACGATGAGCGTGGTGGGGGGTTGTCAAAAGTACCAGTGGAGGAACCGGAATTAGTGGGGGAAGACATGGTGGTCGTCGACAGAGAAGGAAGAAGAGAGAGAGTGGTGGTCGGCGGCTTTGGGAGTAGAAATTAGGGTTTGGCTCTTGATATCATGTAAGTTTGGAATAATCTCCCTTAGGGATTCCTTTCATTAATCACAATATATATAGTTGTACAGAGGTTGATTCCTAATACAATAAGAATCCTAAGTTACCTTAAATATACATCTATCATAATTACAAAATATAATGTAAATATTCGGAGAATATTCGCTAATAATATGCCAACGGCAATATGTACCTTAAATGCAGGGACTAAAAATGGCAACCAAACACTATTTTATTAATGTATAATTTAATGTTAATCTTATTATAAGAATATAGTAAACCAAACGACCCTTAGTATATATCCAATAGCTACTATATGTCCATACATATTTGTTCTAATTATAACTTGATTTATTCTCTTTTACTTAATTCACATTTTGACAAACTGTAGACAGGGGCCAGGGCTAGAGTTATTTAAGAAATATGAACAAAATTGTTAACATAGTATTGAACAAAATTAAGAGACCATGTGCTTGACTACCTCATCAACTATATATATATATGCGCTCTAAATATAGATTTAGATACATACCAAATGGGTCAGATAAAGAAAGAGGATATTACCTAAAAAGTGGTCAAACTTGGACGACTGGGCTTCGGAATCAAAACTCTAGCAAATTATTTACTCTATCTTTCAGGTTATCAAATAACTATATTTAATTATAGTTGTATGTGTTTGTTGTGTCGTGTATATAAAGTTATACATTAATAACTGAAAAGAAAAAAGACGCTACTATAAGATATAGTGATACACTTAATAGTGTGAAATCTTTTGGAGAAAAATCAACAAGACGAGTATGGAGATGACAAAATGATGGTATGAGGCTCAGCTTAGTGCCTTTACCCGTCTATGCGCAAGATTACTACTTTTACCCGTATTTTGATAATGCATACAAAAAAAAAAAAAAACTGTGGACTTTAGTGGCCATAAATACACAGTTGATGTGGTTCACACAACTAATATCCATTAAACCTATCATGAGGTGATGGGTCATGGGAAACTTAGTTCGAGGGAAAGATTGTAGGGTGGGCGAATAAAGTCTCACATTGGTAGCTGGAAAAAAAAAAAACAATTACATCTAAGGTGTATTGATACTCTAAATGGTGTGAGACCCTTTTGAAAAAACTTTGAGAGACGAGTATGAAAATAATAGAATGATGGTATAAGACTCGACTTAGTGCTTTTGCCCCGTGTACGAGCTGGTTCACATTGATAATTAAATTAAAAAACACATATAATATATGATAATACTGTTAATATTGTGAAGCCTTTTTGAAAATACAAAACTGTGCGGGCATCAAATAATATATATGACATCATATTAAAAATATCTTTTAAGTATTTTAGCCCAACAATCTGTGTTAATATAATGTAGGTGGCATAATATAAAGATAGTATATACTATCAGCGCAGATCGTCGTCATTAATGAAAGAGACCAGTTACTCCTTTATTTGGGGCAGGTATATTAATGTGTCAGCATCTTGGTTCATGTAATATTCCCCGTCGTTATCTAAAAATATATGATGCATATGGTTCTTTTTAATTCACTATTAATGGAGTTTTATATCTGGCTTTCAAATAATGCTAAAATTAATATTGCCAACGTTTTGTCATTACTAAAACTTTTGTCCAGTAGAAAACGAATAGTTGTCTGATTATTCGTATCCCCAAGCAGTAATGCTGTCTATTAGAAAACGAATATAGATCCACGAAATACTTCCATACAATATTTACATTGATTAGTCTAATAGCTCTAATAATTCGTCTTTGTAATGATCATACAATTTTTATTGCTCTTAGTGCGCCACAAAAGATTCTTCAAATCACATGGACATATTATTACTTCCATTTTTCGTATTTAGGGAAGGTACATACATCTTACAAGATAATGTAACGAATTATTTTAAAGAGTAAATTATTGTACACCCTTATGAAGGTTTATGTTTATCACATTCAGATGCATTATAATTCTGAATGAATAATAATAGATAGATGTGAATATTCACTACTAGAAATAAATGCTTTATCCTCCGATGAATTAGTGGAAAAATTCGTGCGAAAACATGATTTTCCCACACCACTGAATCACTCACTGGAAAAACGGATGTTGGGAAATAGACTCCCATTAAAATGCTGAGAAACTTTTTGATTTTATCATGTGAAAACACTACTATATTTTTTAAATTTCTCACTGATTCAATCAAAATATCTATGCACTACTAGAAATAAAGGGTTTTCCCACCGATATTCAGTGGAAAATTTGTGCTATAAAACATGATTTTTCCACCATATTCCCACCGAACCAGCTCACTGGGAAATCACTGAAAAAACGCATGGTAGAAAACAAGTTCCCATCGAAACACTGAGAAACATTTTAATTTTTTCGTGTATTCACACTATCATTTAAGTTTTTCCACTAACATTCAGTAGGAATAGTCACTGAACATTTTTCAGTAGAAAAATAGTGATTTTCTAGCAGTGATGAGAATAGCACTCAACATTTTTCATAGAAAAAAATAGTGATTTGCTAGTAGTAATTAGAATATTCATAGTAATTCAAGAAGTGACATGATTCTTATCCAATTCTCTTTTAATTAATTCAAATTTTGATTGAAAAAGTTAGTACACTTGTATAGTTCCAGATATGAACAAAATTGTTAACGTAGTAGGAACAAAATTAATAGTGATAAATATTCTTCATATATTCTGTAATTATTGTTTTAATATAATTATGTAAAGTAGATATTCTTATTCAATTAGGATTATAATTGTAAACACCTATATATATTGTATTAATGAGAAGACTCCAATCAAGGAGAATTACAATATTCTACATGATATTAAGAGTCAAACCCTAAACATCCTCTCTACTACGCTTTCCGCCCCACCCCACCCTCTCTCCTTGCTTCCGACGGCGGCAAACCTCCATTCTTTAACCCTAAATTTTTTTGTTCTCTCTTGAACCACCGAAAATAGCCAATTCATGGCTACTCCCGAATCTCTCGAGGGTTCATCCTCCACCCCCGACGTCACACATCCATCTCCTCCCTCTTCATCTCCTAACTCCTTTCATCTGGCCTTCGCCGTAATAAATATCAAGAACTTTATCCCTTTGGTTCTTGATCAAGAGGATGGACAATACTCATTGTGGGTTGAATTATTTCAAATACATGTTTGTGCATTCAACGTCCTTGATCACATCGTTGCCACCACGCCTCGTCAACTCGATGTCGACAACCCGACGTGAAAGCGGCTAAATGCAATTGTTAAACAATGGATATATGGCACCATATCTAAGAATTTGCTTCATACTATTTTGAAGACAGGTGCATCGGCTCACAAATTGTGGATACGACTAGAGGAAATCTTTCAAGACAACAAGCATACACATGCGGTCTATTTGGAGGAACAATTCAACAACTCTTGTCTTGAGAACTTTGCCAATATGTCATTGTAAACAACTAAAATTGGTTGCCGATCAATTGTCTAATGTTGGCACTACAATTTACGAAATAAAGATGGTTTTACAACTTATCAATGGTTTGCCGAAGGATGAGTACGATACACTTGCGACGATGATCCAACAAGCTGATTCCCTCCCTAGCTTTAACAAGGCTCGTTCATAATTGTTGTTGGAGGAGACCAGACGAGCCAAACAGAATAAACACACTCAACAGGCATTGGCGGTTGACGTACTGCCAACCACCAACACACCCGCCGGTCCTCCGCAACTCACGGACCCCACCGTGGGGCCGAGGCGGCAACAGGGGACGTGACCGCGACAACGGGCATGACGGAATATGAAAGGGTCACAAAGGACGATCCAATTCCACCGGCCCAACACAAAAGGCCCTATACCTATCAACTTAGGCCGGCCCACTACCTTAGGCAATTTTCAGAAACTGTGCTGCCCCTCCAAGCCTATACCCGATAGTGCCGACCCAGCATGCTGGCCAGTGGCAACAACCCGGCATACTGGGCCCTCATCCAAGTCCACGACAAGCAGGCCAAATGGAGCAGGCCCATATTACATCGGCCCAACAGCAACAACAACCTTCCGACCTACTCACCCCTACCGAATTGGCCCAGACCTACAACACTATGAATCTATAGCAGCCTGACGATGCCCGGTACATGGACACGGGCGCCACATCCCACCTCACTCGCACTTTTGGTAATCTTCCTCGACTATCTAATTGCACAATCCTCAATTTATTTTGGTCAAAAATGGCAATCGCATTCCAATTCAAGGTTATGGAACCACTCACACACCACCACATCATCCTCCATTTTCCCTAAAAAAATGTCCTATATGCTCCTAACATCATTAAAATTTTAATTTCTGTTAGGAAAATTGCTAGTGACAATTCCGTATCTATTGAGTTTGACCCTTTTGGTTTTTTCTTGAAGGACCTACATACGGGGACACCTCTTACGAGATGCAATAGTGTGGGGGACCTCTATCCTTTCTCATACCTCCTTAACATATTACCAGTACGAACTCTTCAAAATAAAACTTCAACCGAAATTCTCTTCCGTCGGATACCCTCTTATGATCATCTTCGGATTTTTGGGTGTCTATACTACCCGAATCTTGCCTCCACGGCCCTCACAAATTAGCACCTAGAAATACCCCTTCCGTTTTCTTAGGTTTCCCATCAAACCATAGGGGGGTACTTATGTTATGATTTGTCCACAAATAAAATCCTAGTCTCTCGCCATGTCACATTCGAGGAGAACGTTTTCCCATTTGCAAACGTCCAAAAGTTTCAGGCCACTAATTACAACTTTCTTGATGATCTGGACACTTCCCCCTTATTATAAATGCAATACATCGTAGCACCCTTCCCGTCCTGTCACTTCCCCAACCCGTACTGTCATTGCCCCTGTCCCCATCAACTACCCGCCCTCTCCCCATCCCGTCAACCACCATCCCACCCACTTCTCCCATCTCAGCCTCACCCATCTCGTCACCGAGTTCACTGCCACACCCCCTACCACTGTTCCCGTGTCACCAAGACCACTGCCCGTGACCCAAAAAATCCCACTTCTGACCCACCGTATGGAAACCCGTACCAACACGAGGGGTGAATGTGATTCATTGCATGTGGCTATATCATCACAAATTCAAAGATATTGGTGAGCTTGAACGCCATAAGGCAAGACTTATGACAAATAGTACAGGGCAACAAGATGGAGTTGATTATGGTGAGACCTTCAGTCCAGTGGTTAAACCAGCCACCATTCGCACTGTTTTGAGCATAGCTATGGGAAAGAACTGGCTGATTCATCAACTTGATATGGAAAATGCTTTCTTACATGGTGATTTGAAATAAACCGTATATATGTATCAACCACCTAGCTTTGTGCATCCAGAGTCTTCTCAGTATGTCTGTCATCTTCGAAAGTCACTAGATGGCTTGAAACATGCCCCCAGGGATTGGAATGAGTGTTTTTCCACTTATATCATGCATATCGCGTTCATGTGTAGCAAAAGTGATAATTCACTTTTTATTTTTCATTGAGGTATCGATAATGCATACCTCTTGCTATACGTGGATGATATTGTTCTGACTGCCTCATCTGATGTGCTGAAACACGAGATCATACCCTGCTCAAATCTGAATTTGCTATGACAGACTTGGGTAAGTTGGGTTATTTTTTAGGGATTTCAGTGACCAGATCCGAAAATGCAATGTTCTTGTGTCAGCATAAGTATGCCAAAGAAATTGTTTACAGGGCTAAAATGAAAAACTATAAGATCATGCCCACTACAGTTGGCTCAAAGTCGAAACTCAATGCCGATGACGGGGATCCGGTGCTCGATCCTTCCCTTTATAGGAGTCTTGCTGGTGCACTTCAGTATCTTACCTTCACTAGGCCCGATATTGCCTATGTTGTTTTGCATGTGTGCTTGTTCATGCATGATCCCAATGAGCCTTACTTTACCACTCTTAAATGTGTCATTCGATATGTTAAGGGTACTCTTGACTATGGATTACATCTCTATCCATCTACACCGACCATGCTAATATCATATACAGATGCCGATTAGGGTGGCTGACCGAACACATGTTAAGCTACTTTCGGTTATTGTGTATTTTTGGGTGATAACCTCATCTCATGGTCTGCCAAATGACAAGCCATGCTTTTCCGTTCGAGTGCAGAAGAAGAATATAGAGGCGTTGCGAACGTTATTGCCGAGATTTGTTGGCTCTAAAACCTTCTTCTAGAGCTTCATTGTCCCTTGCGTTAGGCATCTATTGTCTATTATGATAACATATATGTTGTCTACTTGTCTCATAACCCGATTCAGCAACATCGAACCAAACATATTGAGATGAATATTCACTTTGTTCGTGAGAAGGTTGCCATGGGCCATGTTCGGGTGTTACATGTTCCCTCTTCCTATCAGTACGTATATATATATACTAAGGGACTTTCCCGGTAGTTGTTCCTTGACTTCAGATCCAGTCTGAGCGTCCGACCTCCTCACCTCCGACTAAGGGGGTGTGATAGAGAATACGTAAATATTCTCCATATATTATGTAATTATTATTTTAGTGTAATTATGTAAAGTAAATATTCTCATTCAATTAGGATTACAATTGTAAACACCTATATATATTGTATCAATGAGAAGACTCTAATCAAGGAGAATTACATTATTCTACAAATAGGCCATGTGCTTGATAACTTCATGCATTGTTGTCCATATATATGTTCTCTAATTTAGAGTTCCAACACCTACCAAGTGCATCAAATAATATATACCTATCATTAGACGCATTTGGTAGGTATTGGAACTCTAAATTAGAGAACATATATATGGACAACAATTGTTTCTTGACTTCAGATTGTGATAACATATTTGATGTCTACTTGTCTCATAACTCGGTTCAGCACCAGCGAACCAAACATATTGAGATGGATATTCACTTTGTTCGTTAGAATGTTGCTATGAGCCATGTTCGGGTGTTACATATTGCCTCTTCCTATCAATACACAGATATATTTACTAAGGGACTTCTCCGACAACTGTTCCTTGACTTCAGATCCAGTTCTATATAATCTGTAATTATTATTTTAGTATAATTATGTAAAGTAGATATTCTCATTCAATTAGGATTACAATTGTAAACAACTATATTTATTGTATTAATGAGAAGACTCAAATCAAGGAAAATTACATTATTCTACAAATAGGCCATGTGCATGATCATGCACTGTTGTCCATATATATGATATATATATATGCCGGTCTAGCTTTTGCCTGTGTCGTTTTCTGGCATCAGGTTTATTCGAGTTATACTAAATTACTTTTCCCTCAGATTTATTCACTGTGTTATATAATAATGTGTTAATGTATCTTGCATCTCGATTCATGTAATATTCCTTCATCTTTATCTAATTCACGTAGAGACAGGTCGTTTCCAAGTTAAAAATTGAATTTTCTTATTGTCATTATGTGAATAATATAATGTAACTATAATTGATAAAAGTATATATCATGCATGTGGGATCTCTTTTTAATTCACTTCTAATGGAGTTTTATATCTGGCTTTCATATAATGCTAAAAATAGTATCGCCAGACGTTTTGTCATTATTAAAACTTTGTCCAGTAGTTGTCTGATTATTTTAGTATCCCATGCAGTAATGCTGTTTATTAGAAAAGGAATATAGTCATACAGATCCATGAAATACTTCTATATAATATTAATAGATTTGTCTAATAGCTTAAAAAAAATTCTTTGTAATGATCATACAATTTTTATTGCTTCTTAGTGCGCCACTGAAAGATACTTCAATATCACATAGACATATTACATGCAGTTTTTCATTTTTAGTGAAGGCACATACATCTTACAAGATAATGTAATAAATTCTTTTAAAGAAGAGTAAATTATACACCCTTATGAATTGTAGTTTATATTTAATTATCACATTCAGATGCATTATGATTTTTAATGAGTAATAATAGAACTATGTGAATATTAGAATATTCCTAAGGGTTAATTACACTAAACACTCCTATTTTATAATTTAGTTACTGATAGAACCTTAGTATTCTAAAATCAAACACTTACACCTCCTATACTATGGAAATCCTACACTTAGACCTCCTATGAGTTATATCCATAAAAAAATACATTATCGAGTAGCCGACGAATTAAATAATTGCTCCCTCCGTCCAAAAAAATTATCTAACTTTTTTATTAGTTTGTTTAAAAAAGATTGATACATTTCTATATTTAGAAACAATTTAACATTATAAAATGATTTATAACCACACAAATATCTAAAAATTGTTTTGGACAACATATTTCAAAAGTCTTCATTTATCTCTTAAATTTTGTATCAAGTCAAACTAAGACAATTTGTACAAATTATGAAGTTTATGGATTCATAATTTGTATATACTAAATGAATTTCTTAAAATAAATATAAAATCTAGACAAAAATTATTGGGTTCAACCGAACTCGCAAGCTATAGTCTAGCTCCGTCCCTGCAGTTGTGCCAATCATAAAATTGAGAAGAGAATAATGCACAAGGGACAAGCGAAGAATGACGTAGTTGAAATAGGAGGATGAGAGCCAGATGTACCGTGCCGAGGGAGGGGGCAATTCGAAATCTTAAGTTTAATTGGGAATATTTTATAATCAAAATTTGTTAGTAGTAGTTAGCACTGGTGGAACACAAAAATGAAATTAATGTAACAACTCGACCCCTTGATTTGAGTTTCGTGTTTTAAATTGCTTTTAGAATATTTTTGTATGTTGATACAATTGCTTACGACTTGTTGGTATAGTTTGAGTTAAGTTCAGAAGGATTCAGACATATTTCAGACAAGTTGAAATTTGAAAATCTAGTGCAAGAATAATTTTTGGTGCACTTCCTCGACCGCTAGGTGGTGACGTGGTGTACCGCTATCGCGAGAAAAGCGGACTAGAGAATCCCACGATCACAAAGGTTATGCTATTGTCGTGAGATGGGCTGAAGGGGGGGGGGGGGGGGGCATAGCAAAGTTATGGTCGTGATCATAGAAGGTTAGCACTAGGACTGATAATGGATCGGAGGTGGATTGGATGGAGCTCAATCTGCCTCCACCCGCCAACCATCCATCCACCACCCGACCCATCCATCACCCTATTTTTTCTTCATCCACATTGATCCACCCATCATCCACGGATGAATCGGGTGGATCGGGTGCTTCGCGGATGAAAAGTATAGCACAATCAGTTTGATATTTTGAGTTTATTTTTCAGTTTTCATACTATCTTACTTTTCATACTAAATTGCTTTACCATTATAATTTGATCTTGATACCATTGTAATATTCCTCAACCTATTATATTGCTAACAGTTATAGTCATATATAGAGTGATGTTTAACATAGAAAATGTCAATTATGTATAACGTAGTACAAAAATAACATTTTTGATACTACGAATCATCGTTATTGTCATGTTGAAATTGAAAAAGAATTTCCATTCACTTTAGAAAAATAAAGAAAACTATTGGAAATAAAACCAAGTACTAGTAACGACATAAGTCAGGGGTATGTTATCACTGAACTACACAAAAAATAACTAATTCATAAACGGGTGGATGGATGGGTCGGGTGGTGGATCGGGTGGTGGGTTGGATGTATGTGTTGGAAATTAGCCTTTGGCGGGAGTTGCGACCGACCAACTTTAACGGCTTAAACACTAGTGTTACGTATGTTGGAGAATTCAGTTCTTCACATATGCATGATGTACTTAGACGTAGATAACCGTAGGGCCAAGAATCGTCAAATTTCATTGAGAAATGAAAGAGATATTGGTCCACGAAGTAAGGTGTTTGAAGCATGGAAAGTGTGGTATTGTGTTCAATTCTCCCTCATCGGTAGAGGAAGAAAGAATTGTTGTGTATATAAGACTCGAAATTGGTTTGGGGTTTGGGACCCCAAGGGGTATCCCATGTGTTTAAAGGATGGAGGACCTAGATGTGCTTCGGTTCAAGGAAAGACCACACGCGCGCCACCGCCGCCCGCCCGTCCGGTCCGATTCCGGTTCCGGTTCTGAGTTCCGGGTTCTCGGGTTCACGGGTTCACGGGTCGTGGGCTGTGGGCCAGAGAACTTTGCCAGAAGTACAGTTTGATCCCAGAAGTTCCAGATGTACAGTTCGGACCAGAATTCTTTCAGATGTACAGTTTGGTCCCTGAAGTTTCAAGATGTACAGTTTGGTCCCTGAAATTTCCAGAACGTCAGAATTTGGACAGCCAAAGCAGAAACGCCAAGCACTCAATTCAGCCATTTATTTTGGCTGAATTACTCCTCCTATAATGGCCAAATCCGTTGGTCTTTCACCATTTATGTTGGTGACTTTACTACCTCCATAATGGCCATTATTTGGTTATTATGGAGGCAGTTTTCAGCCCCTCCATCACCTATATAAACACCCCCTTACACCATTGTTGAGAACGAAGAACACACATATAATATACACGAAAATTCAGAAGCTTACACAAGCAGAAAGTTTTCTTCTTCCTACAAATTTCAGGCATCATTTCGTTATTCAATATTCTTCAAGGTAGCTCTTGAGTTTCCTTTGCTCAAGTGTTCCATTGTTGTTTTATCTTGGGAGACAAATTGTCCAGGACGTATAAAGGATACATACGGGGCAATATTGTCTTAAGGACAGAGTGCCACACTCAACTCAGCAAAAACAGTTTCTATTTTTCCGTCTTTAACAAAATTGTAATTTCAGTTTTGTGGTTCTCTTGTAATTTTCAAATTACTAGATGAATTATTCAATCTTTGTTTATCCTTTCGAATACTTGTAATAGTTATATACTTCCCGTACTGCTTTATAAAGTACCATATAGCAAAAATACCCAACAACTTAAGACAATAATTGTATAGTATTACTATTAGTGTTCGAAAGATGTCGGTCAAAAATTGTGTGACCAAATCTGGATATGGCAATGGTTTTCTGGTAGAAGAGAGTGACGATGATGAACGTGTTCATGGTGTCACCGCTACCAAGAATGGTGGGAAGAAGCGCTCTCGAGAGCCTGAGGATGTCAACTGGGATAAGAGGAGAAGACTGAAGATGTACTTCTATCTTGCAGCAGAAGGCCTGTACCTATCCCAGACAAAAGATCCGAATAATGGTAAGAAGGAACTGGACACTCAGTTTGATGAAGTGACTGGAGTGAGCCAGAATCCGAAATTGGGATAAGTAGTTTTTCTTACTTGTCAAGAATAAAGATTAAATGATGTCTGATTAAAAATGGATTAAAGTAAGGAGGAATATGAAAATAATTTATATTCCTTACGCTTTAAAATCAGAAGTTTAATCTCTTCTTCTTTCCCGTTTAAAGATTGGATTTTGTAAACGACTTAAAAAGATCCGTTCTTTTAAGAGTAATTATTAAAAGTGTGTAAAGTATGTTCGCACATACGAGGGAGTAAGATCCACTGACTGTGCAAAAACTGTTACCACTCTTAAGTAAGCGCCGAGAATTATCTGGGCACCAATCATAACGGAAGAAGTCTAAAAGTTAAAGACGTTGAGCCTGTCATACTATTTGGCAGAAGATCCTTCATAGGATGATATTGGACACTCAGTCATATAAAGCCTCCGGGCGACTGGAGTGGGCCAAAATTCTTTTTGATATGATGATATTGGACACTCGGTCATATAAAGCCTCCGGGTGACTGGAGTGGGGCCAGAATTCATTTCATAAGAAAAGTAATGGACACCTAGTAAGGTGGGCCAGAGTTTCCAGGTCTTAAACGATCTGAAGGCCTAAAGAAAGGCAGAAAAGAAATTGGACACTCAGTCTGCCAAAGCAACTGGAGTGGGCCAGAGTATCCAAATCATATATGATCTGGTTACGCCCTAACCACGGGCAAGAAGTTGTTCATGTGAAGCAACGCCACCTCTAAAGTAGAAGGGGTTGGAAATGTTGTCCTTAATAGGACTTCATGGATTGTGATCACTCTAAGATGAGGTGATACATATCCCTAACTTGGTTTAAGGGACGTTGTTGGTCAAGCTGGTTTAAAACTAGTCCAACAGGTCATTAATAACTAAGAATGGTACAGTACGTCTATAGCCAAATGAATGATATATTTGTAATCCGTGCATCTATGCCATCATAGATTAAGACACGTTAAATAGCAAGTCATTCAAAAGCTAAGGATGTTGAGATTGTTGCCTTCTGTTGACATAAACCCTCAAAATGAATGTGAGGTAGATGAAGAGGCAAAATCACCTTTCCAAATTCCGTCAAGGGAATAGCGAAAGAAGCACCGCTCCTCTAGAACTTAGTCACCCCTACTTGGGTGATTTGAAGTTTATACAAAATAGAGGGGGGAGACAAGTACGTTGTGATCTTCATTGATAATGGTACAACGTATGGAATCCTTTGTTTATTGAAAAGCAAAGATGAAGTTGTTGAAGCGGATAAGCGCTACAAAGAAAATCAACTAAGTCTACGGATTGAGAAATTCGTAGTGATAGAGGGGGAGAATGTGAAGCATCGTTCATTAAACGACTGCTCATTACTCACCTCAGTCTAACGGTGTTAGCCAAGCGTAAACCCATACGCCTAAATTATGTGGGGCAAGGCGATCCTTACCGCTAATGCGATTCTCAACAGAACTCCGCATAAGGATAAGGATAACTCTCCATGTGAGACATGGAAAGGATCTCACATACAAAAGTTGTGATGTGGGGTGGCTTGGTAGAAGTTGGACTACCAAAACAGGTCAAGTTCGACCTAAGACTGTAGATTGCATATCCACTGGATCTGTAAATAACAGTAGTACTTATCGCCTCTTGGCGTCAAAAGGTCAAGTTCGACCTAATATTGTAGATTGCATATCCACTGGATCTGTAAATAACAGTAGTACTTATCGCCTCTTGGCGTCAAAGAATGCTGAATTCTTATAAGATAACTTTCCTTGAAAAGGAAAAAGGAGTAATTGCTCAAGGTTAACAAGAACCCGCGAGGGCCTGACTGTCCGGAACTAGACGTTCCGTATCTACAGGACTCGAAAGTTGCTGGCTATCCGGAACTTAATATTCCAGATCTGCAGAACTCAGGAATTCTAGATGTTGAATCAAGACGGAGCAAAGAGGGGACAAAGACTTGTTCCAGTCCTTCTAGCGTGTATGGTTAAGAACGAACCATGGACAATTAACAAATAATTGTTATCTCCAAAAGCGCTGCTTTGGAAAGAAGCTAAAGAGAGAAATATATTTCATCATATAGAACCATACTTGTGTAATGGTTGATCTTCCTCCGGGAAAAGAACCTTTGGGTTGTAAAAAGTGCTCCCCTGTGAGTAGCTTCACATCCAGGGCCATTGTAGTCTTACATGGCATGGGTTTTGAAACAGCCTTCCCAACCGGAGAGTTGGAAGAAGAGAATCGAAATTGATTTGTCGAATCTGTTGGGCTTCTTCCCGAACTTTCATTTTGGTCCCCGAAATGTTAACATTTTGGTCCGTAAAGTCTCGGACAAAACAGAAACAATGAATCGACCACGAAACATTAACTCGAAGTTAGAAAGCCAACAAGTTGGAAAACCAACGATCGAAAGTGAAAGTCATATTGAAACAAAGTCTCGATATGAAAGATATGAATATCACAGATGAAGTCTTAGGAATTGGATTTCTAAAGACATCTAACGGACGGTCGATAGTTGACGAGTCTCGTTGAAGCCATCAATGGATATGAATCATAGAACTGATTGGAATCCTGGTGCACCCATAGACAAGGAGCGATACGCACAGATCACGTGTAGTTCAATGTATTGTACACACTACAACCAACCTGGTATCGTCCTACAATCAGATCAGTTGAACTAAGGTTCACTGATAATCTTAATACATGATCAATAGAAGGCGTTAAGTCGGATATGACGATATCTGAATTATTCACTTATCTACGGATTATAGTATTCTGGATGTACAGCGATTCTGAGAGAACACAGTGATGCAAATTGGACATCAGATCAGAAGAACACCAAAGCCACAAGTAAATGTGTATGGTGGCTCTTGGAAAATCCGCTAAACAAACTTGCATCGGCCGATTCATGATGGAATCGGAGTTTATCGCTTTATACAAAGCAAGAAAGAAGTTGAGTAACTTCACGACTCCTTAGAGGACGTCCCTTATTGGGAGAAACCCGTGCCTTCAGCAGTTATACACTGTGGCTAGCCGGTCGGCTTTAGGAAGGACACGGATGACGGCGTCTGGACATATCTGTCAGGATTTGTCAGGAGGCATAAAACCGTCAGGCAACTGATCACCACGGGTATAATATCCATTGATTACATCAAGTCAAAGGATAATATAGCAGACCCATTGACAAAGGGCTTACCCAAAGATCAGATGGCTTGCCTGTCTAGGGGAATGGGCTTAAAACCCAAAATATAAGGACTAATACAGCGGTAACCCAACCTTACTAACTGGAGATCCCAGTAATTTGGTTCAATGGGAAAACTAAGTTGTAAAGGTTCAGTTGATTGCTTCGGTGGAAGTATGAGAACTTCGGATAGTGATTTCTGAAAAGAAACACCAAATCCAAAGCAGTTCCCGCGATAGACTTTAAGTGCTATCTGCAGTGTGGGTAAAGGTTAAGTTTTCAAAACTCCGTAATGCTCCTCAACGCTGAGTTGAGGTTAGGTTTTTGGGAAACTTTTAATGGTTCCTAACACTTGTGAAGTGGGGTATAGCAGGATATCTTGTAGGAGACCACCTATTTAAGTGCGAGGACGGGCCGCCTCAAAATGAACGCACTTAAGAATCCAAGACGTTGTCCATAGCCAAAACGGACAAAACATTACGAAGAAGAGAGTAAGGGAATTTGTTGTGTTGGTATCATTGTCTTGGCTTACACTAAACACTGACGGTTCAAGACATCACGTTCACCGCGCAGTAAGTAAGTCCGATGGTATTCAACTATGGAAGGTTCAAAGCCGAGGCTACCTCTCCTTATGCAACATCGGTCCGCCGAAATATTGCTTTGGAAATGAAAAGACACCATGTGAGTGCGCCAAAATCTCTTTCAAGAGGGGATTGTTGGAAATTAGCCTTTGGCGGGAGTTGCGACCGACCAACTTTAACGGCTTAAACACTAGTGTTACGTATGTTGGAGAATTCAGTTCTTCACACATGCATGATCTACTAAGTACGTAGATAACCGTAGGGCCAAGAATCATCAAATTTCATTGAGAAATGAAAGAGATATTGGTCCACGAAGTAAGGTGTTTGAAGCATGGAAAGTGTGGTATTGTGTTCAATTCTCCCTCATCGGTAGAGGAAGAAAGAATTGTTGTGTATATAAGACTCGAAATTGGTTTGGGGTTTGGGACCCCAAGGGGTATCCCATGTGTTTAAAGGAGGGAGGACCTAGATGTGCTTCGGTTCAAGGAAAGACCACACGCGCGCCACCGCCGCCCGCCCGTCCGGTCCGATTCCGGTTTCGGTTCTGAGTTCCGGGTTCTCGGGTTCACGGGTTCACGGGTCGTGGGCTGTGGGCCAGAGAATTTTTTCAGAAGTACAGTTTGATCCCAGAAGTTCCAGATGTACAGTTCGGACCAGAATTCTTTCAGATGTACAGTTTGGTCCCTGAAGTTTCCAGAACGTCAGAATTTGGACAGCCAAAGCAGAAACGCCAAGCACTCAATTCAGCCATTTATTTTGGCTGAATTACTCCTCCTATAATGGCCAAATCCGTTGGTCTTTCACCATTTATGTTGGTGACTTTACTACCTCCATAATGGCCATTATTTGGCTATTATGGAGGCAGTTTTCAGCCCCTCCATCACCTATATAAACACCCCACTTACACCATTGTTGAGAACGAAGAACACACATATAATATACACGAAAATTCAGAAGCTTACACAAGCAGAAAGTTTTCTTCTTCCTACAAATTCCAGGCATCATTTCGTTATTCAATATTCTTCACGGTAGCTCATGAGTTTCCTTTGCTCAAGTATTCCATTGCTGTTTTATCTTGGGAGACAAATTGTCCAGGACGTATAAAGGATACATACGGGGCATTATTGTCTTAAGGACAGAGTGCCACACTCGACTCAGCAAAAACAGTTTCTATTTTTCCGTCTTTAACAAAATTGTAATTTCAGTTTTGTGGTTCTCTTGTAATTTTCAGATTACTAGATGAATTATTCAATCTTTGTTTATCCTTTCGAATACTTGTAATAGTTATATACTTTCCGTACTGCTTTATAAAGTACCATATAGCAAAAATACCCAACAGTATGTCCATCCGAATCCGACCCGATCCGTCACCCGATTAAAATTTGTATTTTGTCGGTTTTTCGTCCATATAATCGAGTCGGGTGAATCGGATATCCATAGGGTTACGGTGAAATTGCCAGCCCTAGTTAGCACGATTTTCCCTTCAGATTATCATGAAATTTCCAAATTATACATTGCTTCAGAGAAGTCAAAGGAGTTGCTGATGTACTAGCTAGTATTAAGGTAAAATAGAATCAGGAGATCTTCACAGAAGCTATTCCTTTGCCTACTAATGATAAAGCTGCAATATTAAAGAATGATCAAGAAAACATTCCTGTTAAGAGTCTCCCCTCACTCAACAAGCTAGCTTTTGGGGTTGAGTTAGGCCTAAGATTCATTGTTTACATGGTATCAAAGCCAGACCCATTCCAATTCTATGTTCACCGATGTTGGGTTCCCAAAATATGTCATCCACGCTGCAGTTAACGGGGTCTGGGCGTGCGGGAGTGTTAAGAGTACCACATCCGAAATGGACTCCTTAAATGGACTTGGACAATCCTCACCCTACAAGCTAGCTTTTGGGGTTAAGTTAGACTCAATATCTATTTTTTACATGGTATCAGAGCCAGACCCGTCCCAATTCATTATTTCCGACGTTGGGCCCCCCTCTTATATTATCCACGATCCAGTTATCAAGGTCTGGGCGTGCGGGAGAATGTTAAGAGTCCCACATCAGATATGGAATAGAAACATGGACTTGGACAATCCTCACCCTACAAGCTAGCTTTTGGGGTTGAGTTAAGCCCAAGATCCATTCTTTACATCAGAGTCATAGCTATTCCAATTCTAAGTTCACCAATGTCGGGTGCCCAAATTATGTCATCCACGCTTCAATTAACAGGGTCTGGACGTGCAGGGGAGTGTTAAGAGTCCCACATCGAAAATGGAATGGGAACATGGACTCCTTAAATGGACTTGGACAATCCTCACCCTACAAATTAGCTTTTGGGGTTGAGTTAGACCCAAAATCCATTTTTACAGTACCAAATCTCAGGAATAAAGAAAAAAGCCTCTTTAATTTTGAGACTGAATAACTTTATCATTATCCTTATTTGTATTAATCCCCTCCCAGGGCAGACTAATCATGCTTTATAATATTATGACTCCATGTATGGCTTAGGCAAATCTCTATATATTAGCAGTGGATACCTTTTGTACAATGATAAACTCTTTGTTGGGTTTATGTGGTGTGAATGAGAAATTGAGTGATTTTACGAAAAGGCACCAGGAGCAAAGGAAGTAACTTTTCTGTGAAGTCACAACACCTTTTCATAACACCCATTTGTCGGCTATATAAGTTGAAATTCTGCTTTAGATTTTTAATTCACTGAAGCTTAAAAACTACTGAAAAAAATTTAAATTTTAAATCTCCTCTCACTCTTGCATTCTGCATCTTTTTCAAAAGAAAAACGTAAATGTACAGTGTGATTTGCTGCCGCCATTTGAGTTCGTTGAAGTTCTGCAATTCGCATTGCCGCTATTGCAGAATAGTTTTTCGTTCTATCTTGAGAGAAATTAATCAATTAACCTTGGAAATTGTGAGAGGATTAGATTTCTTAAGGACACACAAGAAACAAGTGGACTCGAAAATTTCCGTTTCATCTATTTTTGTCCTTAACGTTTTCTTATTTTATTTTTTGTTTGATTTAAAACATAAACTGATTTTACTAAAGTATTGATTGGAACACTAGAGATAACACTCTTCAATCTTAAAATCTCTCATAGAGGCAAGGATCATCTCCACCTCTTGTAACTTCTTTTGCGTATGATATAGGGGTCTGTCTAATCTAAGCATGTCAAATGGGTCGGGTCGGGCCATTTAAATGTGGGCCATACCGAGGCAGATTGTGGGCTGGGCTATAGTTAAGGGGTCGGGCTGGGGAGGGGAAAGGGTATCCAGCCCAGCCCCCTACCCGGATAAGGGTACATCGGGGGCTTATCGGGTTAGGCCGCATTTTAGTTAATGGGCTGGATTTTTTACATCAATCTATTATATTCTTAAAGTTATAAATTCATATATATTATTTCTTGTAATATTAGTGAACATCTATACATAAATTTATGCTATGTATTGAAAGTACTGAAGTCAGATGAACAAAGCTTTGTAATTATATCTGTTGCAGTGTAGTACATAATCATAACGATACTTTACTTCTAAATATAATAAGAAATACAACAACAACAACTAGGACAATACATGAGGTGAAAGCCTGGGTGGTTAGGTTAACTAAAAGAAACTTTTTAACAATATATACAATAACAACAACATATTCAGTGAAATCTCACAAGTAGGGTCTGAAAGGGTAGAGTGTACGCACACCTTACTCCTACTTTGGGAGGTTTCCGATATACCCTCGGCTCTAAGAATAAATATATACAATACAATAAATTTAAAATATCAAACAAAACAAACATTGCATTTGAAGTAACAATACAAATCCAAACATACTGAAAACACAATCCTAAATACTTATTACAAAATAATTATTGGTATTCAACTTTCAGAAATTGTTCTTATACCAGAAAATACCCTGGTCTTGAGATCCTTCATCTTTCTCAATAAATATGCACTCCTTAAAATCCCTCCACATTGCCTTATAAAATGGGGTACCATCAAACTGGTAGTATTCTCCTAGTAATGGCTTGACAGCTTTGGTTGCCTCCATTGCATGGTAGTGTGGAATGGTTGGGAATAGATGATGCACCACATGAGTGTCTGCAATGTGGTGGAAGACGTTATTTAACACACCATAATCTCTATCTACAGTAGCTAGAGCTCCTCTTAGCCAATTCCACTCGGATGAATCATAATGTGGCAATGAAGGATGAGTGTGGTGCAATAAAGTGATTAACACTATGAAGCCGTTCACAATTAGGAGGGGTACCCCGTAGATGCATACAAGCCAAGTTAGCCCTTTTGCCAGAGCAACGCGATACAACACATAAGTAGTTGCAATCAGACCTGCATCTGAGATGTAAATTTGTAGCCTCTCACGGTCATTATAAATCGGGCTATATGGGTCATAGTGACTTGCAAAGCGATCATAAGGTCTGCCGGCTATATTGATGGCGAAGTACAAAGGCAGGCCAATTGTGAGGGTGAAGGCAATTATGAATAATAGTCCTAGTGGATTGTTCACGTATAATTTGGTGTACCATCTTAGTTTGTATTTTAGCTTGGGGACATGGTTCTCGTCATGCTCAAGGGAATTAGTGTTTGAGTGGTGACGACGATGACTATATTTCCATGAGAAATATGGTGTTAAAAGTGAAGAGTGGAGGATAAGACCAACAATGTCATTTATCAATTGGTAATCACTAAAGGCCTGGTGGCCACATTCATGTGCGATGACCCATATTCCGGTGCAAACACAACCTTGAACGATCCAGTAAATAGGCCACGCTAGGTAATAATACGGGAATGGAAGGACGTGGAAGTAAGTGGTGGCAATATAGTAGAAGACGTAGACCAGTATGAGATCATTAACAACATAGGAGAAGGAGCGAACAAGAGATCGCTGAAAGCAGTGAGAAGGGATGGCCTTCTTGATATCGCCAATTGTAAAAGGGGGCTTTAAAATTGGCACTCTTTGGAGAGGATTTTTCCTTTGTTCATTTTTAGTTGTTGAAGAAGACATATTTCCACCGGCTCCCATTTTTGTTCTCCTAAATCTGCAACAATTAAATTAATTTGCTTCAATCTGTTATGATATAAGATAGTCGTTACGTAAATATGAAACAATTCAAATCATTCCATAATCTGTTTGAAGACACTACTTTCTGCACCGTGATTTTTCCATTAAAACAATTACGCATCACCTTTTTTTCTATATAAATTAAGCACGTAGGAAAATCACCAAATGAAATGCCAACATTAGTAAATAAAACAAGAATGAGCATATCCAAAGTGCTAGTAAATAAAGACAGATCTTTGGTTCGAAAAAAAAAGGATAGATTTTTGGTAAAAAATGGAAATAGTTCAATGTTCTAAAGAGACCTTAATTACTTTTAGCCTCACCTCAAAGATGGAGCTTCACTCTCCGACCTTCCCTCTTCTTTATAGGAAAAATAGAGAACTAGAGGCTAATGGTCCCGGCCATTTTTTTTAATAATCATCTTGTATTTGAAATTCACTGTTCCGATTAGTTTAGATTTTCTCCATGTAGGCCGGGCGGACCTACCTTATTAGCTACGAGTTCACGTGACATAGTAGCTTTTATCTAAACCCTGTATATGCATTAGAAAATCCACTAAATTTCTATAAATACTTGACTATGAACCTAGTTATTATTGTATATTAACTTGATTAGGTTGTTATAGGGACCATAAACATTAAATTCTAAATTCGCTCTGCGCGCAGGGCCCATTTAAAGGAAAATTCTCTCTGCCAGGGGCGGATCTAGAGGCATGTATATGGATTTACGGAAATCAATAGCTTTTGCACATATCATATATATTTATAAATATTTGATTGTAAACTCAGTCATTATTATAGTATTCACTTAGGTCATTGCAGATACCCATAAACTTTAAATTTTGGATTCGTGTTTGTTTGGTTCGAACCTAAGACTTGTTATTAAGGATGAATGGATTCTATACATGTTATTACACTCCTCGGTGGTTGGTTTGGCCAACATTCTTCGTTCAGAAATGGCAGATTTAGATCTGAAAAAAATAAAATAATATCCTAATGGAGTAGTAAACAAAAGAGGCAATACGCTTGGCGGCTTCATTATCAATCCATCTAATTTATATATAATTATCTAATTAAATAAATAAGGGAATATACAGCAATGAAGTTTATTGTACAATAAAAAGCACTAATGATTATTATCCCTCACTTATATGAAAGAAATAATCCTCTTTATTATTTTCATTAATGAAAGAATATATATACAATTTACAATTTCCATAATAGGAAAATCTTATTCATATTCTACTCCTAAAACCTTATTCTACTTGTATAAGAATCCTATACTTATGGTATAAAATATTACAAATAATTGTGGTACAAATCGTGATATACACTTACCATGTATATCACGGAGTCGTGTGGTCTTTTAATACTCGATCGAGACGATGACTTTTATTCCAAGTGTTTACTTCGACTTTTCATCCTTCGGGAATAAGACTGTAACAAGATTATCAAAAGGTATGAATACATAAATAAGCCCTCAAACTTGGTTTCATTTTTTAAGTATGTTATTCAATTTTGGATGTGCACAAGTAGACTCTTCAATTTGTCTCTACTTTATCAGTTGAACACTTTAACTTACAAACTGATCATCTAGACACTTTCAAAATTTATGTGTCATCAACATTTGTGTTTATGTGTTCAACTTTTTACAAATTTAGATGACTACTTATGCCCACCTAAAGTTGAAGGGCATACTTAGAAAATGAGGTTAAATTTAATGACCTATTTATGTATTATGTCTTATCAAAATGAATCCAAGTAGGCATAAACAATGGAGTCAACAATCAATAGATCTCATGTGCTCCAGCTCAATCCCTTCTTCGTGCTTTTTACTAGACTACTAAAATGATATTTTTTTATAAGTGAAGAACAAAACTTTTCCTAACCAATGAATGACTGCTCCATATTGAGATTACCGCACTAGTTTCCAAAAGTTTCATTATAGTACAAGATCTAAAGCATTCCCATACAAAATTAATTATAAATATGAGTTTTAAGTTTTATACCCCATCAGATCATTAAATGATATTTATAGGCAATCTTTTTTAAAATATTGTGAGATTTGAAATTTCCAAAATAAAATATGTTACCTACTAAGCTATAGATAAAAATAACTTCATGGTGTAAAAATTGTTAGTTCCGGTTACAACTGATTCGTTCTCTTTTAATACCAATATACAATAATGCTGTTTATTAAAAGGCCACGATATCATGAAATACTTCTATAATCTATAGTATTACTTATATTACTTTCTTTGTCTCAATTTATATGAAATAGTTTGGATTGAGAGTCAAAATTTTAAATTTTGTTCATGAATTCGGACATCGGGTCCTTAAATCTTTTGGAATGAAGTTTACATCTTTAGAAGCAATGTAGAAAGTAATATAAGTCATAATAATTGACAATTCAAAATATTTACAAGGCATATGAGAAATCACGGTAAAGAAAAAACTCTTTGACTCTCGAAATCCGAAAGATACCAC
This sequence comes from Anisodus tanguticus, assembly GCA_034509755.1. Classification (NCBI taxonomy): domain Eukaryota; kingdom Viridiplantae; phylum Streptophyta; class Magnoliopsida; order Solanales; family Solanaceae; genus Anisodus; species Anisodus tanguticus. The sequence goes on along the minus strand of CM067552.1, from coordinate 48,972,113 downwards.
ATAAATTTGGGAGATAGAGGGAGTATCATACTCTACGAGATTAGACTAAAAATGGCAGTCCGGTGCACTAAGCTCCAGTTACGCACGGGGTCCGGGGAAAAGCCGGACTACAAGGATCTATTGTACCCAGTTTTACCTTGCATTCCTGCAAGAGGCTGTTTCCACGACTTTAACTCATTACCTCCAGGTCACATGACATCAACTTTACTAGTTTCTTCAAGGCTCCGCTTCAATAGTCTAAGAAATTAGACTAATATCTTAAATTTTTCTCTTTTTGTAATTCGATGGAGCGTGGCGTGCGTGCTAGCTAAGCTAGCCAACTTAGATCTGGTGGCACATTAGCCAGTACTATCTGCATATATAAGTCTCCACATTAATAATACAGCACACTGCATATATACCTAAAAGAAATGGAGCCGTGGCAAGACCTGAGCGGGAAAGTAGTGATGGTGACGGGTGCGTCATCAGGAATCGGGCTAGAATTCTGTTTCAACTTGGCAAAAGCCGGTTGCAGGATCATCGCTGCAGCTCGTCGTATTGACAGACTGAAATCTCTTTGTGACCAGATTAATAATTCAGAGGACCCCCGGCGTGCAATTGCCGTCGAGCTTGACGTCACAGCCGATGGTACTACTATTGAGGCTGCTGTACAAATAGCTTGGGACGCCTTCGGATGTATCGATGCCTTGGTTAACAATGCCGGTGTTAGAGGTTGAGAATTCTTACAAAATCCTAAATTATTACTTCCTTCGTTCCAGTTTACCTGACACTATTTTCTTTCTAGTCTACAAAATGAACGATCTTTTTTAAAGTTGAAAATAATTTAATTTAAACTTTTAGTTTTACCCTAAGTACATCAAAAATTGATTTTACCGGTAGTTATTTAGTAGCAATTAGTTAATTGCCCGGTAATTCAAAATTTACAAACAGATCCAATTAGAGAACTTAAGAAAGAACGAAATAAGCAAATGTTACTACAATATTTGAGATCACAAATTTAAAAATCTTTATAGTCACACGAATATTATGATATGTATAGGTAGTGTGAGCTCTTCACTGGAATTGTCAGAGGAGGAGTGGAACCATACGTTTAACACAAACCTAAGAGGGGCATGGTTGGTGTCCAAATATGTTTGCAGGCGCATGCGCGATGCTAAACAGGGTGGAGGATCTGTTATTAACATCACTTCAATGGCTGGTCTGAATCGGGTAATAGTACCAGGGACTCTTGCTTACGCTTCTTCAAAGATGGCTCTTGATATGGTCACTAAGGTACGTCCATACCTACGAAAAATAGAAAGATGTTATTCTTTTTTAGACTGACTAAAAGAAAAGAGTGTCACACAAATTGAGACGAATGGAGTACAATATTAAAGTATCTATAGCTTCATTCGACAATATCTAGGATCTTATTAAACTAATTGCATAACCAACATAAGCAAATTCGTCTCCATCAGTAGTAGAGACGGATCCAAGATTTAAGATCTATGAGTTTAGTCTTTAAAATTTTTAGCATTAAACCCATCATATTTTCATAAATTATGGGTTCAAGCATATTAATTGTTGCAATTTTATATAGTGTATTTTTACATCTAAGTTTTATCTTCTGCGTCGAAAGTACTGGGGTTCAGATGAACCGACAAGTAAATAGCTGCATTTGCCACCCCTGAGCGGTTGGCTAGGGCTATTAGCTTAGAGTCCGATGGTCACTTTTCGGTCTTGTCTTTTGAAAATAGCCACTATTCCGGAATTTCAAATTTCACAACGGAAACTCTAGAATAGTATTTTGGAGTTTAATTGCAACTCCAAGACAGTGGCTATATATTTTTCGATTACATGAACTGAAAAGGCGCTATTTGTGATATTTTCCGATAAAGGACACCCATGATGTTGTGCCTGGGCTCAGTCACATAAATAGTTCAATATGTTCATCGATTCTTAACCTAAGATGTGGATCATTCAAGACAGACCGAGATTTGAAGGGTGCATATATCATATATCAATTATTATTCAATTAATTGCAGATAATGGCCCTTGAAATGGGAGCACACAAGATCAGAGTGAACTCAATATCACCAGGAATATTCAAATCTGAAATAACAGAGAGCCTTATTCAACAGGAATGGTTCCATAAGTTTCTTTTCAAAACCCTTCCTCAGAGATTTCTTGGAACGACAGATCCAGGTTTAACATCAGTGGTCCGGTACTTAATTCATGATTCTTCCAAGTACGTAACGGGCAACATTTTCATTGTCGATGGCGGAGGTACCTTACCAGGCGTCCCCATTTTCTCATCACTCTAGAAGAAGAAATGGACAAGTTAGGGGGGAAAATTTAATTATGTTGGTTTAATTTTGTCATACTGTATTAATTATTCTAGTTTCTCTGTGGTCTCCATTCTGTAAAATAATATCAATAAAGTTTTTGAGTAACTAATTTTCTTGCATTATATTTGATATGTGTTATTCAATCTTGAATCTTCCAAATGTCGTGTACAACTTTTTCTTATCTCATTGTACTAATTATATTGTTCAATTCTAGGCTTCTAGCTAGAAGCGAGCGAAATAAATTAATTCTTCCATAAGCTTAACATCATGTCAAAGTTTTATTCCACATGCATATCCTTTGAAGCCTTGATGATAATAGGCAATAGACGTGTTTTTCATCTACATGTTCGGGAGTATGGGTGGCAGATGGGTCGTTTGGGCTGAAGTTGGACAGGTCAAGAAGGGCTTGAATCAATAGATGAGTCAATGACCAACCCGCCCAAAGATTACATGGGCTAAGATGGGTGGGTCAAGATGGGCCAAATGATGGCTTATAACCCAACTTGCTCAACTTGACCCATTACTTTTACAAATTTCAAACTTACCTTCTATGATATTATTTTATTTTGTATGATATTTGATTTTTCCATATCTTTATTTTTTAAATAATAATAATATTTTAAAGATTTTTTTTATTTTTTATAAAAACATAATAAATATATAAAATAATGGGTGAGAGGGTAGGGGTAGTGGGGGTGGGAGGCTGGGTAGTGGGGTAAGAAAAGTTTCTCATTTTTTATAACTTCGGGTGGGGGGTGGGGATGGGATAAGCAATTTTTTCTCATTTTTTATAAAAAGTAAAATATATATATAAAAAATAGAAAATTTGGGGGTGGGGTGGGAGGACGGGGGGTAGCGAGGGGGAGGGGGAGAGGGAGAGGGGGGGTTGGGTGATGGGGTACGAAAAATTTCTCATTTTTAATAAAATTTTATACATAAGTAAAATAAATATATAAAATAAAAACTTCGGGGGTGATGTGGGAGAGCAAGGGGGTTGGGGGGTAAGAAAAAATTTCATATTTTTAATAATTTTTTTATAAAAGAAAAAAAAATATGAAATAGAAATTTGAGGATGGGGGTAAGGCATGGGGTGGAGGGGGGTAAGAGGTAAGAAAAAAAATCATATTTTTTTTATAAAAGTAAAAAGAATATGAAATTTAAATTTGAGGATGGGGGTAAGACATGGGGGGTGGAGGTAAGAAAAAATTTCATATTTTTAATAATTTTTTTTATAAAAGTAAAAAAAAAATATGAAATAGAAATTTGAGGATGGGTAGGGAAATGGGGTGGAGGGTGGACGGGGTAGGTGTGGGTAGGGCGGGGAGGAGGAGGTAAGAAAAAATTCATAATTTTTATAAATTATTTATAAAAGTAAAAAAAATATGAAATAATTATTCATTGGTGTATTTTGGTGTAGGGGAGGGGGTGTGGTGGATGGATAGTGTGGTGAGTGGTTGGGGTGCATTGGTTTATTTTTATTATTCTGAAATAATAAAAGATTTTTTAAAATAATTATTTATAAACAAAAATCTTAATTTAGAGTGGAGCTTTAATCGTTAAGACTGAGCATTTTCGTGGGTCAAGTTTGGGCATCATTTGGGCTGTTGATTTGTGATGAGTCAACTTGAGCTAACCCAAACCAACACATCTTCAAAATCACTTATCCAAATCCATAAAACCTTGGGCGGGTTGGACGGTCATTTGAATTTAGGCTAATTTTGTCACCCTATTAAGGAGGCATAAATTTGAGAAGAGTATCAAAATCTAACATTCTTCCGCTTGGGTCACGTATTAGCAATCCAAAGGATAATGAAAGAAAGTTGCAATATGAATAAGTACAAAATAGTACTCGTTATTATGCAAGAATCACAACGCCCTGTACCAAACACACCCTTGATTTACTGAGTTGTTACCCATTCGAAGCAAATTATATTAAAGAGCCCTACAGTGTTTGCTAATGGCTTGGCCAATTTTATTTGTTCATTAATGGCAGATCTACAAACTGACAAGGGTAGATTATTTATGAAGAGTAAGTACACATTTAGATCTATTGTTACTATTAGAATAGAATCTGTTGTATATCTGATTTGTATTTTTGTGATAAATTAAGATAGCCTTAGCTTGATTTTAGTAATCATAATCAGCACAAAATCAGTGATTATGATTATGATTTGATTTAGCTTAATCTTATAGATTGATTTAGCTTGATTTTAGAGATTAGGTTTTTCTGATTTCAGTCATAACTCTAGCTTACATTCTTGTACATAAAGAGACTCTACATCAATGAAACAATCATTACCCTCCGTCTTTGCGCATTATCCAAGCCGTTGGGCCTCAGGCCCAACAACATATTATTTTTCATGAATTATTTATTTATATTTTTTATGTATATATTTTCATGTCCCGTCACTAATCCTCTTCTTTTTTTTATTTACATGAAACGCGTCGGGAGCAACGGAGTCTTGTTATGAGACTCATTATGGCTATTGTCAAAACGAAGACTCGCATCCGCATTCCTTGCATTCTCCTACACTCGGGATTCCTAAACAAATAGGGCGAGGTGACATCGTCATCCACCTTAGTCGCTGCTTTCAATTCCTTTAATAACTCTTTTATTTTCCGAGTTGTAATAATTATTTAATGTTTATGTGATTATTAGGATACTTAGAATAATTAGGCCTCGAATTGTTAAATTAATAGGGTAGTTTAAAATTGGAAATCCGTCGCTAGTTTATTTATTTTAGGCTCGGATAGTTTTAAAATTGGAAAGCCTCCGCTAGTCTATCTATTTTAGGCTCGCCATGTATATTCAAAACTTTCAAAATAAATTGGTCATCTTCTATTTGCATTTTAATCATACTAATAAGGCTTTGTTTTTTTGTCCAATCTTATGATTTAAAATGACTTCCAAAAAATTATTTCTTTACATTACAAATAATTTATTTTCCTCCTTTAATATCAATTGCAAAAAATATGTATTTTATCAATCTTTCCATACAAATGCATACTTTTATTTAAGAATCAACTTTATATGTATTTTTTAAATAATGCCTTATAAATGCCACTTTTATCCAAAAAAAATCAACCTTATATGTATTTCTATAAATAAGTCCTTACAAATACATTTTTTCCAAAAATCAACTTCACATGTATTTTTGTAAACAACACCATGCAAATTCATACTTTTTTTCAAAAAAAATCAAATTTACATACATTTTATAAACTATGTAAGTTTTTATCAAAAACTCAACTCCGCGTTGCATTTTATAAACTATGCCCATACTTTTATCAACAAATAAATTTTACATATATTTTGTAAATAATGTCATGCAAATATATACCTTTTATATCAAATCAATTTCAGATTTTATATCGGGAATTTATTTCTCAAAACCGCAATCACCTTTGCGAGACTCCTCAAAAGAATAAGTGTTGAAAATCTTTACATTATCAGAATGCATCTTTTAATTTTTACTACTTGCGACATCCATTTTACTTTATACTTTTAAACATGCATTTTTCCCTTAGCATAATAATTAACCTGAGTTTGACCGGATAACCGCAAGTTAGCGGATCTTAAAGAGTGCCTAACCCCTTCCCTTTAGGATAATAAAGAACTCTTGCCTAGACTCTCTCTAGTTTCGCAGACCAGTAATCGGAGTTCATTTTGCAGCATTCATTATTAACATCTAGGTGCTCTAATTCACCGTAGAATAATTAGGTGGCGACTCCTCAACA